>JAVXUP010000525.1:0-435790 GCA_033070095.1 Escallonia herrerae | reverse complement strand
TATCACTTTAACTCCGATAGTTATTACGGTTCATTTATTTAATAATATTAATGTATTTCTTTATCAGAATCCTGAAGTACCCGGCAAAAATGAAGATTGGCGTCCTTGTGAAGGGCTGATTCTTTGAGCCACTCTGTACTGGAAGAATTGGGATATGGGGACGAGGGAGGCCTTGTGAGAGGAGTGGTTGGTATGGTTTTCCTTTTTGTCAGTTATTATTTGTTTAATTAGTACATAATATTTAAATTAATTGTACTGATTGTGTAATTGGATGCCTTGCAGGAGAGGTTCGAGTTTGAGTTGCCACAGCAACAGGTGTTGGGGCGGCATGCATTTTTTGCCTATATCGGCAAAAATTGTCAGCGATAGTTATACAACGCATGGTAGCGAGCAAGGAAAAATAATGTCCAAAGGTGCCCCGATGAAGGAGTGAAAGGTGTATCCCCCTCATTGGATCTCACCATCTATATGGGGGCAGATGGTTGATAAGTGGATCACTTATCTAACTTGGGAGGTGACGAGTAAGACTGCAAAGGAGAACAGATAGGTCAAAGATCCTACACACAGGGGGGAGTCAATGCCTCACAACCTCGTCCGACACAAGAATGCGGTTGAGCACCCAAACTTGGAGGCGGATGAGGTCTATGCTCTGACATACACTCAGACACAAAGGATAAGGACGACGCACATGGGGCGGGGGAATTCGTTTCAGATATTTCCTAGCAGATCGATGTAAGTTACAAATTAATTTGCTTATGTTGAAATTTCGGCTATGTATTTGATGTTTGCTGCCGCAATGTCTTCGATGTCAAATCACTGTTTTGCAAGCCTCGTATGAACAGATCAGGAGATCTGGGCAGCTGTCCGAACAGCCATTAGTGTCCACAAGTATGAGTACGAGTACCAGGGGACTAAAGCAGTGGCTGGATACACCGGGGGTCGTCAATAGGCCGAAAAGGCGTGTACACGGCCTGCCCAGAACAGCTATGCGTGCTGTGCTAGGAGCATCCCCACCCCTTGTTGCCTCGCCACAGAGAACGATATCCGTCGCATTATCGAGAAGGTGTTTAGGAGGATCAAAGCACATGAGGATTAGGTACAAAATAATTATTTTATAAAAAGAAACTAGACATAATTAGGATTTGAATTCGAGGCATTCAAGGGGGCTAAATTAGCAACAATCATGACTGACTTATTTACCAAACGAAAAAAAAAAGGTTCCGCTGACTTGAGGAATCCAATAGCTATCCCGGATATAGATTTTCCTATCATTGTCAAAACTGCCATATAGAACTATGAAAGATAGTCTCTCTTTCAACAAATATACCTTTCCATCCCCAAGAAGATGTTTCAGGCTTCGTAGCAATGAGAATGGATCCAAAAGAACAGATACCACAAAAGACGATAGTTCCATTATGACCGTCCAACAGTCTTTTGCATGTAATGCTTGATTGAATAGTTGATTTCTTGTATACCCGAAGTTGCTGTGAGTTTTGGATCACACTTCTGTACCAGTTTAACCGATGAGTGCAGTTGTTTGTACCATCAGCAAACCACCAAAATCAACTGAGGATAGTATCAATTTGAAGCCTGCAAGGCGAAGCTAAACCCTTCTTACCGAGAATTTTGTTGTGTATCCAAAGAAGTACCCATATATTGTCCAAAGGTGGTAGATCTGAGATACCAAGTACAACCAAGAGAGAGTAATGTAGATGCACATGCTTATTAGAGCTCGCAGTCAAAGATGGCTTTTTCAAATCAATTTTTCATCCAGACTCCTAGGTGTATTTGCCAAATATAATTTTGAGTGAATCACAACTAAGTAAATTGCTACTGAAAGATATTGAGTCATCTGAAAAAAGAGATTGATGCTTGGGCCTCCTTTACTGACTGCATGCCTTGGATAGATTTGAGTTCTTGAGCACGGGAAAGAGATTCATATAGGACTTCCGCACAAGGAAGGAAGAATATAACACCCCGAAATTTTTCATTTTATCGAAATTTTTTGTTTTAACCTTGACCTAATTAGTTTTAGGGCCTTTTCGTAATATTAAAGAGTTTGGGTGAACTTGGAAAAAAATAACTAAATTTTCTTTTATGAACTAGGGAAAATATATTTAATGTAACTTATATGATTAGCCATCTCATGTGTGTTATTCTACTTCTTACGATATCCAATTTGACAAGGCATAATCTACTCATAGGATATCCAATTTAGGCGATTCAAAAGCCTAAATCATGTATCTTTTCGAGACTTACAATTTTGTTGAAGGAGTTGAGTTCTTTCGAGATTCTATTCAAGCCCAAAATATCAATTTTCTACTGGGATAGATTTTTCAGGTATAATCCTTACCCTTTTCTCTTGAATTCATCCTTGTTGGTTGTTTTAAGTGTGATATCGTTTGTGAATTTGGTGTTGATTTCTGTGTGCCATGACTGAGTGGTGGTTGTGTTGATGAGGAAGAAGAGAGAGTAGCAATTATGGTTAGGGTTAGGGTTTCTTGAGGAGGAAGATGATGTAGAGTAAATTTTTAGCAAGCAGTCCCTATTTTGATTTTTAAAAGTCATTTTGCAACTAATTTAAGCAAAATGCAAAGAAAAGACTCCTATTACTTTTAAGAGATCTACCTTGTCAAAAATTTTGGAATTTTTCTGTACCCCGAAGAGGTTTAAATAATTTATCAATAGTGAGGAGTTCACGATTTAATTAGGGTATCAAATCAGATTATTTTTTTTTCAATATTTTTAGGGGAACCTCATATTACTGACATGGATAAAATTTTGTAGCATTTCAAGGCTGATAGATATTTTTACCAAAACCAACCTCTGCACAGTCGATCAGGTAACCAGTTACGAATTTTTAAGCGAAAATGTTTCTAAAATGTCTTTTTGTCCAAAAATAATTTTTAGATACTTAAAAGAGTGTTTTTTTTAGTATTTTTAAGAATTTTTCAGAACGAGGGCGACGATGAGGTGTTTTTGGTAGTTTGCCACCCGAGAAGGCGGTTTTTGGAAATTTTGCCTACCGGAGGGCTGTTTTGATTAAATTCACCTACAATAAGAGTATTTTAAGGATCCTACTTATAAGGAAGATGTTTTTGTGATTTAGAAGTGAGAGGGGTGTTTTGGGTAATTTTTCAAGCGAGGGTATTTTGAAAATTTTGCATAACCGACTAGCGAATCGTTCTAAGAGTAGGAGTGAGATTGGTGCAAGGTTACAATATCATAGAATAAATTATATTTTGATAATATGATTGTTCCGTTTAGGTCAACACTGAGGAGTATCCAATTAAGACTAGTATAGCTTGGATCGAGATAAGAATTTCCTATCCAAACCCTACTTCATCACTTTGATTTCGTACGTCATATTCTATTATTTTTTTGAATGCCATTGGACTCTGTTATATTTTGAATTGAGAATTATTGCCTTATAAACCTTTCGTTGAGCCTTCAAAACGTTTATTGAAACTCTTATCGGTGCTCATTAATTATTGTCTACCGAGCATTGAATAACATGTTGTATTATCGAATTTTATCATTCTGTCTATTGACATGAGATTCTGCACCGGTGTGTTTTGACGGGAGTTGGTGTGTATTGGTGTGGGCTAGTACCTCGATGGACTAGCTGGTGCATTAGTGTGTGCTAGTACCTTGATGGACTAGCCAGTGTAAATTTGCATATGTAGTTACCAGTGTTAGTTAGCATCGCCTTTGTGACTTTGCTAAGTGATTACCCTGCACTGCATTTGTGGCTTTGCAATTGCTCATATTCAATAGTATCTATGATTGTTTGTATCGTATCTAAAAATCATATTGATATTTGATCAAACTAGTTATATTCGTTTGAAACTCTTGAATAAAACATCATTGAATTGCATCTATGAATCATTTTGTAATATCTTCGTTTGAGTGACCTTATTGAGCTCTCAAAAGCTCACTCTCGTTTGACTTCCTTTCGGCAAGTGATAACAGACGAGCAAGGGAAAATGAAATTGATTTAAGTTAGTACTACTTATTAGAACCCCTACATGGGTGAACTTTGCTAGTTTATTATTTAAATTTTAATTTAAATTTACAAATATGATTGTACACTAAGTGCACTACATTACTTAATGGTTTAGCTGCTCTGATAATAGTCGTTCATTTGTTGAGTTTGAAGGTATTTATGTCTTAGTGTAAATGATCGAGCGAGTGGCTAACGTTCTGAAAATTCTGGGATGTTACAAAGAAGGTCGAAGAAAATGAACCACCTTCCCTAAGAAAGACCGCAAGAAAGTGAGAATTCCTCGCACAGTGAGGCATTAATAAGAATGGTATACGAGACTCACTTGACACGTTGCATTAGAAGTCACACTCATCCTCAATTGAGACCCAACTTACTAGGATAGCTTCTAAAACCTCCTGGCTCACTTGATCAAAAGCTTAGCTTAATGCCAATCTTTAATGTTGTAGTAGTGGGGTGCCAGTTTTACAAAGTCCAATATGATTCGTGAGCTCCTCGTTAGTAAGATGTTATCTAAGATGGAACAACTGGCAGTAGAAGCATCATGGAAAGTAGAGATTAGAAAGCTCATGACCTTGATAAGACGATTGGCTAGGACTTTTAAGATGGTTTTGTTAATGGTGTTCTAGAGGCTAATCGTTTAATTATTTTGCCAGCGTCGATGAGAATGATGAATGTATTATTGCCATCTAATAGCATATATAATGAGATTGAACAAAGAGAGAACAAATTTTGTGATTGGATGGCTCATGAATAGGACTTGGGACCTCCAACGGACAAATGTCTAACAGTGGCTTACGAATTCCACTGAAGAGGCTTGTGCAACAAACATTTTTGTACATCCACGAGAATGTTCATTTATCATCTAAGAATGCGCACTAAAGATTGAAAGATTCCAAGTTAATCACATAAGTTTTGCTGTTGATCTCTTCATCATGACCTTAGTTGATCACACATCCTTAAACTACATCAAAACGGCTTTAGATGAATTTGGCAAGATGTCAGGCCTCTATCCTAATCTAGCTAAGAGTTCCATATTTATAGCAGGAAGGAATGAAGAAATGAACACACAACTATCCCAAATTATTGGTATGTCAATTGCTCAACTTCATGTTACCTATCCTGGGGTGCCTCTTATATCTACTAAACTGCACACAAAGGACTGTCAAGTACTTCTGGACAAACTAACCAAGAACATCAATAGTTGCACTACTAAATCCCTCTCATATGCTGGAAGAAAATAGTTGGCTATATCTGTACTAATCAATATGAAGGTGTATTGGTGCTCAATCTTCAGCTTGCCTCATAAGATCATCAAGCAAATTGAGGCTAAAATCAAGACATTTATTTGGCATAGAAAAGATACAAAATGTACAGGAGCTAAGGGTGCATGGAATGACATTTTTGTCTGGGGATTACAAGATTAGCTGAGTAGAACAGAGCTGCAATCTATAAGCATATTTGGGATCTAGCTCATAAAAAGGATTCTGTGGGTGAGTGGTGCCATATATACATTATCAAAATTTAGAACTGATATAGCTAAATGTATCCTCCTTACTAAATGGGGACACGTGGCGTGGTTGACCCCGAATCACTTTGGGGCCTGTATCGGCTCTAGAGGAGGTGATAGAGGCCTTGTAGGACTCTACTACTGGAAGGAGAGTCCTAACGCAGTTCTAATACGTCGAAGGCCTATCGGGAGAGAGTCCTGGAAAAGGGAGGAGTCTGGAAGCAGTCTATATGAAGAGAAAGGCCTCAGGTACACGAACAAGTTCACGCACAAGCACCCAGTGCATTTTATGCTATTCAAAGCTCTACCCTTGTAACGACGTTCTGACTTTAGTATCGGAGCATCCTCTACCGGAACATCCCCGGTGGTCACTCCGTGTTCTATTTTGCAGGTCCATTTCCCAGCCGTGGTTCCCGATCAATATTCTAGCAACAACATTTTGTCGCCATCCGTGGGACCAACAGGGAACATGGCGAGGAAATCATCTTCAGACACTCCTGCAGCCAGTCGCTCCGTCCAAAATCGAAGAGCAGGATCAAGTGGCTCCCGCCGAAAAGGGCGGCAACCCCATCCCAACGACGTTCCAGTAACGACAGGATTAATGTGACTTCAGTCACCCCGTTGACTACCGATAGCTCCCAAGGAACTCGTTCCCCAACCCCTCTTTTAAAAAGAGGAGACTTGCGCCATCGCCTAACCCTGAAAGCTGTTTAACACCCCGAACGCAGATCTGACAAGAGAAGTCCATGAACTTAGGGGCATGGTAACTATCTTACAGAAAAAGCTCGAAGAAGTAGCCCCGACGATTTCTACTAACCAGACGCGTCTAGACCAGCGACCTTCGTCTTAGACTGACCTCAAGGTCAGACTATGGTCAAGGACGTGAATCAGAGACTGATCCCAGCTATTAGCCAGAACAAGAAACCGGGAAACATGTCACCAGAAGTGGCTCATGCTTCTGACGCGAGACGTCAATGGAGGACAGCATGAATTCACCCCCTGTCATGGGTGGCGAAATTCGAGATCGACGCGGCGCGGACCAAAGGCATTGTCCCCAAGGACGAGGTCATGCCTTCAAACGAAAAGTGCGTCCCCAAGGGCGAACTTCTCACAAGACCATCTATGGGCCCTGCCCGGAGGAATTCACTCCCCCAAAGGAAGACTCTGGATACCCCCTGTCCAAAGCAATTGAGAAAGCAAAGCTTCCTCCTAACTTTCGGATGCCACAGTGCGATCTGTATGATGGGAACGGAGACCCTAGAGAGCACGTCTACCAATTTCAAACAAATATGCTACTCCTCCAAGTCTCAGTCATGTGCAGAGCTTTCCCAACCACTTTGAGGAAGGCAGCACACGCGTGGTTTAAGTCTCTACGACCCAGGTCCATCCATTCCTTTGCCCAGCTGTCTGACTTGTTTCTAAAACATTTTGTGAGCAGCCGAACTCGGAGGAAGAATTCAGCAAGTCTCCTCAACGTGGTCCAAGAAAGGAACGAATCCTTGTCGCGATATTTGGGACGCTTCAATGTAGCGACATTGGAAATAGAGAACCTGGATGAGTCAGTAAAGTACACGGCTTTTATGCGCGGGCTTCGTCCTACATCCAAGTTCGCATTTGCGGTAAATAAGAGCCCCCTGGAAACATGAGCGCCTTGTTGGATAAAGCCAACAAGTACATCCAGGCCGAAGAATACTTCGAAACCCACAAAGAACACCGAGGGGACAATGGGCAAGAGCAAGAAAAGAGAGCTCGAGAGGATAGTCCAAGAGGTGGATAGGCTTCCAAGCGTTCGAGAAGGGACGAGAGGCGCCCCAAAGAGATGTTAGACATGAAGAATCTGACGCCATTGACTGCCAGACCATCGCAGATTCTCCATGAGATAAAGGATAAACAAATCTTAGGAAAACCAGACAATATGAGGTCGGCGCCTAGTAAGAGAGACAGAAATTTGTGGTGTCGTTACCACAATGACCATGGCCATACTACCGATAATTGCGAATCGCTCAAGCGTGCAATAGAGGCTCTCATCAAACACGGACACTTGCGAGGATATGTCAATCGAAGAAATGAAAAGAGGGAAGCCACTCCCTTAGCAGAAAGGGAAGAAGTGCAGGAAAATGCAGGCGTCATCAATACTATCTCTGGAGGAATCGCCGCAGGAGGCTCGTCCGGGCAGAGACGAAAAGCTTACGCAAGAGAAGTCTTCACAACTGTAGGCCCGTCGACTAAAGAGCAGAAGATAGAACCGACCCCGACAATATCCTTCTCTGACAACGATGTGGGAGACACAAGAATACCTCATGACAACCCCCTGGTGGTTACCCTTCGAGTGGGAAACTTCGACATGAAGAGAATCTCGTGGATAATGGGAGCTCAGCGGAGGTGCTTTTTTATGAGGCGTTTCAAAAAATGAACATTCCACCCGACCGCTTACAGAAGATTGATACGTCACTATACGGCTTCTCTAACCACCCTGTTGTCTACGAGGGAATTATTGCATTACCAGTAACAGTGGGTGCCCCTCCAACCCAAGCCAAGTTGATGCTAGATTTTGTGGTTGTTCGCGTTCCTTCAGCTTACAATGCCATAATCGAGAGAACAACCCTGAACCAGTTAAAGGCAGCGGTGTCCACGTATCATCTGAAGATGAAGTTCCCTACGGAACATGGAGTAGGGGAAGTCAAAGGCGACCAGATAGTGGCCCAACAATGCTACATGGCATCATGTCGAGCCATAAATAAAGAAGCTTTTATCATCGAGGACCTCCGAGATGGCCTAAAAGAGAACCTTTGACGGGTATTCCCCAATTATTGGGAGTTATATTTGAGGACCAGCGCCACTCATGGCCAAGCCCATTCATCGACGCACCGGCGTTCCCCCGAGATCTACTCCGTCGGATGCCGCTACGACGCCACCTCCATCAGCCACCGCGACCATCTTTGCTCCAAATCTACACCACTGCAGGGACTAGAAAAACACGGTCAACATAGCGCCGTGCAGCCACCGTGGAGGAGCATCGGCATCAGCAATCATCATCCTGGAGACTTTGCCCATTCTGAAGTAAGACGTAGGATTCTTTTTTGAATTCTTAGAGTAGTATTCAGATAGTCAGTTGTGAATAACAAGGACGACATTAGCACCATTGTACTTTCAATGTTTTACCCAAGCAATAAAGTCTTTTTCTGAGCATAACTACGATGATTGCAAACTCTTGCTCAAGCAGTGATCAAGTAAACCTCTTCTTATTGTTTTTAAGTTCTCAAGAACTACTAAATATAGGCCAATCCGAAGCAAAGCGCCCGAGCGCGTCACACGAATGTCACCAGAGCAGTTTGCCCGAGCAGGGTGCTCGTCTATGGCTTTTTGCAGATTAACTTGGCTCCCAAGAGCCCAAATGCCTTTCTCATACACTCTTCCCAAGAAGAGGTGTACATAAGGTAGAACTCAAGTCCTATCTAGAACAGTTTAGCTATAGTTCTAACCCGTGAAACGGTAAAGTCCTTGTGGAAATTCGTCACCCCACCATACTTTGCTAATTCAAAGCCTAGCCAAGCGGGAGTGCGAGGCTTCTTTGCCAACCCTTAGCTGACGATAAGGGTTTGCGCCAAAGTAAAACACAATGCAAGATGTGAAGGCACAAGCTCATAAACGCAGTTGCATAAAACAACCCCCAGGGGGCAGTGAAAGTATCACCCAATGTGATAGGGTTAGACACAAGTCTTACCTGACACGGTCTAGCTTTAGTTCTAACCCGAAAAATGGCAAAACCAAGTGAGAATTCATCGCCCTACCCTGTTTTGTTAATTCGAAGCTTGGTTGAGCGAGAGTGCGAGGCTTCTTTGCCAGCCCTTAGCTAACGATAAGGGTTCGCGTCTAAGTAAAACGCAAGCATGATGTGGTCAGCTCAAGCTAAAAAACACACACTTGCACAAAACAAACACTTAGCACATGCAACAGCTTGCATGCACAGCTTTGTGTCCTCTCTCTAGAGAGGCCAACGTGGGGCACAGCCCCTAATGGATCCCGAGATCCCATAATTCATCTTCTCAAAGTTCCAAGGCTGAAGCTCCCAAGAGCTTAGGTCCGAGCACATGGAGTAGGAAATATGATTACCCTTACAAGCAGATGAAGAATCCCTTACAAATTTGAAGTGTCTCAAGGCAATGCAAGACGAGAAGAGATTACACACATTATTACGAAGATAAAACCCATCAAAGGGTAAACCAATGCATATCAAATTGTAAGCCTCTGGGACAATAAGAGTACTGGGGGCACATCAAGTAGTAATTACAAAACAGGGGAAAACATATAAATGGTCCTAAGATGGGGGAGCATTCCTAGAAGAAATAGCATCTCCAGCTTCGGGAGGTGCGGCCGTCTCCCCCGATGGCGACTCGAAGGTAGGCACCACGATATCGTCCAAGAAAAGGCTAGGGTACTTGGCCATCGTCAGCTCCTTGGCTTTCTGGAAGCCCTCCTGGAAGATAGAGAGTCCATCTTCTGTCCGCTTCCGCAGCCAATCTTCACCGGCCGTACCATTAAAGAATGCCTGGATGGCCTTGTTCCTGACCTCGACCTTCTCATGCCTTAGCTTCTCGCACCTTTTCTCCAGGCGACCGAGCTTGGTTAGCAGGTCAGCATTCTCCGCCTTTAGGTTTTTGACCTCCTTATCCAGCTTATCAGCCTTGCCTTCGGCTGCTCTCTTGTCAGTCTCAGCGGTGCGGGCAACGTCCATCGCCATTGCAAATCTATCCTGCATCTGGCTGTTGTAGCAGTATGCCTGAAAAGAGAAAAAAGATGAAGACAATGATATGGAAGAACTTAATTGAAAGCTCAAAGAGAATGAAGTAAGTCAAATTACGTTGTAAGCAACTTGGACGTGCGCCATAGCAAAGGCCTCATGAGGCTGGTTTTTCAAGATAAGTTTATCACTTGGCAATACCCCGTGAGCTAAGTGCTGAGCAGAGACATGCGAGCTTGGCATTCCCGAGTCGCCCCTCTTAATGGTCCATCTGGGGCAAAAAATTGGATCCTTTTCGACAGGAAGATCCTCAACCACAAGAGGAGGCACTGGAGGAGTCGAAGCGCAGGCCCTTTTTACCAAAGGAGAAGAACCTTCTCCTGTACCTTCCTTCATTTTCCCCTTGGAAGCCTTTTGGAGCAGACCCAAAAAATCACCTTTCGCACCAACTTCTTTGCCAGCCATTTTTGAAAAAAAGAACAAGGTTAGGTCACATGTTTACAAATATAAAGGAAAGGAATATATAAACATGGCTTTAGACTCTACCTAGACTTGGAGTCCTAGAAGATGACGTTCCTATCGCCAGCCCTTGAGTCTTAGGCCCCAAAACAAGTTGAGGCTCTACCATCGGAGTGGAAGGAACCGGCACAGCGAGGGCAGGAGGAATGAGCCTTGCATGCCGCATCTCTTGATCTGAGAGGGGCTCGTCAATACTGAGGACACCCCTTCTCTTTATATGATCAATCAGCTTTTTTGTGGTAGCTTTGGGAGCCAGGGAACCTTTCTTTTCATAGTTTTTACAGAAACCGTTCCACTTTCTTGGGAACTCCCATTTGCCGCTTGGCCGCTGAATGAAGAAGTACCGGGAGTGCCAACCTTTGTTGGATTTAGGACCCCCCTTTATCACTCGGATTCGGTTGTGAATATAGTACCAACCAACACTGTTGGCCACGTTCTTTATAAAACATACTTCAAGGTATAGCCTCATAAAGCATCAACCGTCACTGGATACCCTGAAGTTTGCACCAGGTAGATCAAACCAACGTGTTTTCTCCACCCGTTGGGCACAAGTTGACTTGGCACCATTTTATAGTGGTTGAAGAAGGCGACAGCAAAGGGGTGCATTGGGACCCTATAGCCGGATCTAATCTGACCTTCGTAGACACTTGTTTCCAAGTCCGTACCATAATTAGCAGGCTCTTGGAGCGCATGAACCCGAGCAGAGAAGGGAGGAGGCAAAGGAATTTCTTCCAAAAGCTCAACTATGCTATCTTTTGTCATCTTGTTCCTCTTCTCATCTACGGAGAACCAAGTGTCTTCATCAAACTTATCTTCGGCTTCATCCTTGATTTCCCCAAGAGCATCTCTACGGGAAAACGAAGTGCTGACTTGGGGAGTAAAAGTTCCTACTTGACTTCTATGAGTTGAAGTACCTACTTGCGAAGACCTACTTCTGAAGTTCCTAAATCATTTTTGTAGAACTACCCGAAGTTGACGAAGAACTACTCGAGGGTGTTGAAGACATGTTCTAAACAGAATCTACGATATTTAGAGCTACTAAAGAGAAATAGATATGCGCCGAGCATGAAGAAAAGGAGAGGAACTTACTTGTTAGAGTTGAGCCGAACAGATTGAGAGTGAGTAGCAAGGGGCAAATGAAGCGAGGAGCCCAAATATATATAGAGGGTTGGTGAAATAACCGCCCCTGCAAAGGCGGCAACATTAAGACACATGTCATGCGCGATTCCCGGAGCATTAAATTTAAAAAGTAACTGCCTTAGTTTTGGCGGCTAAAGGACCGTTACACCTACATGCTTCTCTGACACGTGGCAAGATAGCAATTGGACCATCTCGAATTAACTGCCCGAGCAGAGTTCCCGAACAGACTCCCTGAGCAGAGTTCCCGAGCAGAACTATCTTCATGCCCAAGCACAAATGGTAAGTATGCCCAAGCAGATTGCCCAAGCAAAACCATCTTGATGCCCAAGCACAGATGGTAAGTATGCCCGAGCAGAACCATCTTCATGCCCAAGCACAAATGGTAAGAGTGCCCGAGCAGAACCATCTTCATGCCCAAGCACAGATGGTAAGACTGCCCGAGCAGAACCATCTTGATGCCCAAGCACAGATGGTAAGTATGCCCGAGCAGAGTGCCCGAGCAGAACCATCTTCATGCCCAAGCACAGAGTGCCCGAGCAGAACCATCTTCATGCCCAAGCACAGATTGCCCGAGCAGAACCATCTTCATGCCCTTCACTGCCCGAGCAGAACCATCTCCATTCCCAAGCACAGATGGTAAGTATATGCCCGAGCAGAACCATCTTCATGCCCAAGCACTTCATGCCCGAGCAGAACCAATGCCCAAGCACAGATGGTAAGTATGCCCGAGCAGAGTGCCCGAGCAGAACTTTACTAGTCCTAAGCGCAAGGAAACACTGCCCGAGCAGAGAACAGACTGCCCGAACCAGAGCAGATCGCCCGAGCAGATAGCTCGATCGCAGTGCCCGTGTAGAATTTTCCTTAAGTCCGAGCACAAAGGGTCATGCCCCGACCAGGGTTCATGACCAGGTTATCCGACCAGGGACCAGGGCTCCCGAGCAGGTCTCCCAAGCAGGTCTCCCGACCAGGCTACCCGAGCAGATCTTCCGACTAGACGTCCCGGCCAGAGCTCCCGAGCAGATTTCCTGATGCACATTTCTTCAAGTATGACATCCCGAAAATCCCCTCTGAGTAACGGACAGGGAAAATTCGTAGTTGAGTTGCCTTTGGTTGGCCCTCACACCATATGCTTCTGGCTGTTCTCTGGGAAGAACCGTCAGAAGCAGGGGGCATTATGTATAGCTAAATGTATCCACCTTACTAAATGGTGACACGTGGCATGGTTGACCCCCGAATCACTTTGGGGCCTGTATCAGATAGGCTCTAGAGGCCTTGTAGGACTCTACTACTTGAAGGAGAGTCCTAAGCAGTTCTAATACGTCGAAGGCCTATCGGGAGAGAGTCCTGGAAAAGGGAGGAGTCTGGGAGCAGTCTATATGAAGAGAAAGGCCTCAGGTATACGGACAAGTTCACACACAAGCACCCAGGGCATTTTATGCTATTCAGAGCTCTACCCTTGTAGCGACGTTCTGACTTTAGCATCGGAGCATCCTCCACCGGAACATCCCCGGTGGTCACTCCGTGTTCTATTTTGCAGGTCCATTTCTCAGCCGTGGTTCCCGATCAATATTCTAGCAACAACAAGAACTTATGGAATTTTAAACCTCCTGTAATACTGTCCTGACCTGGAGTAAAATTGTGAAATACATGGACATGGTACATCAGCATGTATGGCATATTATAGGAAATGGCCAAAAGACTTGGTTGTGGTATGACAATTGGATGCCTTATGGAAACCTCAATGCAAAGTTTGGAAGTAGAATCATATATGATTATGGTTTAAGGAAACATAGCAAGGTCAGTGAAATCAAATATGATGACAGCTAGGAACTCCCTCAAGCTAGATCTCTTGCACTTAGAACATGGCAGGATGATCTTACCAATTTGCATCCTCAGGTGGATAAAGAGGACCAAGTGATATGGACACTAACACAAAACAAAAAAATTATCAGTGAACTCTACATGGCATCAAGTAAGAACAAAGAAAACTATAATGCTTTGGTGAAAACTGATTTGGTTCATTGGACATATACCTAAATGTGCAGTCATCTTTTGGATGATGTGCAAAGGTGGATTGAGGACAAAAGATAAACTGATGAAGTGGAATGCTATAGCAGATGAGAAATATGTTTTCTGTGATCAGAAGGAAACTGAACATCTATTTTGGGAATGCTCTTATACCAATAAAGTGTGATCATGGTCCCAGTTTTTAGCTATGCCTCCAACAAATTCAGAGGAAAAAGTTTTCATGCAAAGCTATGCAAATTAGGGACTGCTGTGACTGTATACATGATATGGGTTGAGAGAAACTTGAGGATCTTTGAACAATAACAAAAACCACTGAAGATGTGATCCTGCAGATCAAACATGGATGTAATGGTATGTCCATAGCTGGAAGAATGTCCCTGGACATAGTACTAATAAAAGGTTATGCACTGGGTTGGGCATACATGAGGGAATCCTAATGTCTTGACTTACTCCTTATAATGTTAGTGTAAGTACATGGCGTTGCACTTAGCAATACAATTGATTTTTCACCCAAAAAAAGAATGCGCACTAGAAGTAGCAGGTCTACTATCGTCGTGGGTAAAGAAAGCTCACTTTTGAATGTTCAAAGTGTGCCTCCTATCCCCCTGTTGTACCCATTTTTCTCCACATCTCTAAGCCCGATAAAAGTTACTACGGTCCATAAGCCACTAAGATGAAGCCGGAAATTAGCACGAAGATCCGGATGGAGACTATTACTCACGTAGTTTGTTGGCTCAGAAGTGAAAAGCGCCCAATTTTTAAAGTCATAAATGGTTCAGGATCATAAAAGCACGGTGCACGTCTTTGGCAGGGGATTGAGAGGGGGTGGGGGGGCTTGGGCTTAAAAGAGAGTGAGCCGCGGTGTTGAATATTTGGTGCAACCATTGTAACTCTTTCAGGGTCATGCTCCCTAATATTAGTCGCGATATATGACCGGGGCATTTTGTGTCAGACCAACTGCTTTGGAGAAAGAACTAATCATCATGCTTTTTATTTGAAGTTCACACCACTAACAGCAGTGGCATGGAAACTTACTGTGCCATATGGAGGTGAATAGGAAGTGGTAAGCATTAGAAACGAGTAAATTGTACTTCAGTTCAACCATACATTAGATAGCATCTTCTAACACCTACGAACTATGAAAAGCTCCCAGACCACAAACAGGTGAGGAGAAGGGTCCTTTCTGATGATCTATCTAACACAGGACTTTGAAGGACCTTGATGTCGATGCTGCAATTTAACACTGATCCACAGTTGACAACTGGCACTGTGCCATGTACTTTTTCATATAGCGAACCATCAACCTCAGGTTTTCAGCCATTTCGGGTCATCATATGTACTGTTCCCTAAACTGCAGGATAAATAACACCAAGAAAAGCGTCCTTCCAATTTTACACTAAAATGCACAAAAGAATCACGAACAGTTTCGGAGTCTCGGTCTTCAAATTTGGGCCAGAATAGTGTCTAGCCCGATTGTCTTGCAGACTACATTCAATTTATTAAGGTATCATAAGCAACAATAAGCAGATGATGCAGAAAATATGGCGTTCATTAAAGTAAAACATGTACATACCAGCATCTCATGGTCCCCCATGATCTCTTCAACCAACTCCCGCAATGGTTTATCAGCACTATTGGGAACAAGAGCTGCAAATACAACAGGTCCTAATCCTGTATAGACCAACATAATGGTCCCAAAAAGCTGTTACACAACGCATGAAAGTAACATAATGGTCCCACATTCGAGGACCTTGATACCCAAACAAGCCCACGCATTTTAATCCGGAGCAGCAGGGAAGAATACCCCATAAGCTAATTAAGAAAATAATAATAATTCGATTTAATTGCAGAATTCTCTTAGGTAGGCCACGGATCTCCCTGCTATTCTCGAATTTGCGCTCCCATCTTGGGAGATTGTTGGGAGCACGATCCCAGGTGGGTTGGGATTGCAAACTTGAGCACCCTTAGATTCTTCCCTATCGTCAGCACACTATTTCTTATGGGTCATCTTCAATGTAGGTTTAAGGTATTCAGAGAGAGAAAGGAAGACGGCGCTGACCGGGCGTTGGGCTAAAAAATGCCAAGCTGTTCTTGGTTCAGATATATTTACTAGGGCTGGTCACTTCGCTGGGAGGCAGAGCGCACGTGGAGTGGGCCTTTCTTAGTCCTTTTGTCACAAGATACATGGCTGTGAGGTGCCCAAGTCAGAATCTTATATGGTCTATCAGTCAAAAAGCTTTGCCCAAGTGTTTCACGCACAATATTAGAATTTCTGTTGAAGGAAAACATAGAGCTGCTGGGTACCGTAATATTAAATAAACGACAATGCATGTGTATACATGTATATATCTTATATGCATATAATGTGCATCACTAAATTGTAAATTCCATAACAATATAAGCAATATATATTTAGGAAAGCCGCTCCCAAACCAGATTCTTCTTGGTGCTTACACCCCCTGCTCCTGGTCCCGCTCCCGCCCCACCCCCGTTCCCTCTTTGTGCAACTAAGATTTGAATTGCAAATTACCTTTTGAGATATGAAATAAATGCAAATTTATTTTAACTTCATTTTAAATTCTAAGTTTGAAACACAAGATCAAACTGATAGTCTTGCCCGATTGAGGATGTACAGTATTGAAACAGAGGTTCTTCACCAAGTTTTCCTTGATTTGATTTCAGCATTTTCATAGACAGCTGGGAGTAAAGAAAATGATTTACCAGTTTCTGGAAAGGCGTCGATGAACATCATCATTTCCTCCCCTGTAAGACCGGATAAGAAGCAAATTCGTGGCAGTTGTCTCGCTAGCTGTAAAACAGGTGATGAAACCACAGTAGATGAGTGGGAAAATATTTATTTGGTTCAGATAGCCAAATGAACCCACTTCATTAGAAAACGTGTAACCCCAAAACAAACTTGGGAGAAATTCAGGGAAACAAGGGCATTGCTTACACTACTTCCTCCTCATAATCCTCTGGCGCCAAAAACAACATAAAAAGCAAAAATGAGATGCCCCATAAATACTCCTCTCTCCTACTTTCTCTTCGTAGACAAGATATCAACCGTAGACAAACTACACAGATATTTAACTGACCAGGCACTGCCGAGACAATAAGATGAAGATACTTGTTAGATGGTCCTAGCTAGAACCACTGTTGTCGTTCAAGATTGGAGACCTGTTAATGAAAAAGCTGAGAGCCAAAATGCTATTTTGGATCGTTACACCTAGCACTAAATGTTATAGCACATCAAAAAAGAGATTACTCATCATCCCCCCCACCACCAACCTCGGTGGTCGAGCAATCAGTCACGATCAAAAGCTGTAAATAACAATTTTTAGAAGGATATAATACTTTAACACTTAACTACAGGAAGAGCAATAAGAAGTGTATGGTATGTGACATGGGTGAAAATTCAAACCCAATCATCATGAGACACCAGCCATGTAGCGACAACTCTTAATAAGGCAATATTGAGTAGACTCCTAATTTTTATTGTTAGTTGACCCTAATCAGATGCGAATCATTGCTCATCAAGGATCCCGTTCCAATATGGTAATCAACATATAGGCAGTTAAACCCTAGTAGGAGTAGGTAGCCTCCTCTCTCATTATAATATTCATCCCAGCCCTAGCGTGAGGTAAGCTTTTTGATTCAGTCTACAAGTTCTCGTACTCTCTTGAGTTTTCCTCTCCCATATTCTGACTGAGGCCTTGAAGATTCCCCACCGGATCTCCATCTCGGAAGTCTCCATAGTCTGTTTTTGTACTGTGCAGATCTGTTCCTAAGTTCTCAGATTTTCTCCACAGCAATATGTAAATATCGATGAATAGTGTGCATTTTACCACCTAATCTCTTGTATTTATTGCCAAAGAAGTTGATTAAAGAAAATAAGACCACCACTTATCACTATTGCTAGAAACGAAGATGATTTGATAAACAGTATAGTTTGTCTTGTATATAAATGTTATCCGATTCTTTTCATTATGAAAATATGTTAGCTTACTTTAATATGACCATTAGAAACTATTTCATAATTTTTCAAGATGATGTGGGGAGCTAATTTCATTCCATTTAGGTAAAAAGTACCAACTCAAGAAATTCAGAGACTCAATCTTTAGGGATATTTTTCTTTTTGGCCACATATATGAGATTGAAAAGGGGGCACTCATATGCATATAAACATAAACTAGTGGAAATCAAAAGGAGACTGTATGCAGGAAGGATAAATAAGACACCAGTAGGTTTAGACAATTAACCTTTTCAGCTTCTACAATGGGTTCTTTTGTATTCATCGCATCCCAAAGCAAGCCAGAAATCATGTCCTCGGTGCAAAAAATAACCTGAAATTCAAATATAAAAACAAGGTTTTGTTTTTAAGAAGGCTTAATTGCATTCCAAACCCTGTGCTTACCAAAATTTGCAGCTAAAACCCCAACGTTTATCAATTAGCTACCAAAACCCTAGGCTGTACCATGTGTTGCAATAGTAAGAATTACTGATTGATGTAAGAAATCTGTTAGAGAGGAAGGGCGTAATGGTCATAAATCTTACTATTCTTTCACATTTCTTCTTCATTCTATTACTACCCCAAACCCTGGCACTGCCACCACCATTATCAAACATCACCAACGGCCACTAGGAATGCCACTAGCAACAGAGCAGGTTTTCCTAACAACACCCTAGATCTGCAATCACAAAGGTTTGATTTCATCAAAATAAACAACATATCAGGAGATTAATGTGAAAATTCGAGAAATTTCACCCAAATGTGCTCTACCATTAACACTACTGCAAGAGACCTCACGGCCGCATATTTAAAGGGCTATTTACACTCGGCGCTCTTGAGGTTTCCGTTTCTAACAAGCGGCTCCGACCATCTATCGAAATAAGACTAAGCTACACCCATTTAATTTTCAGTTCACAAAGTTATCATAATTAACAAAAAGACGATAATACCCCTCATAACAAAATAAAACTACCCAACCAACACACGACATCACTGACCACCCACCACGCACATCCATCCACCGCCACCGAAAATCCACCACCACCTCCATAACAGACCCCCGTCAAAATGTTAGAATAATACCACCTCTAAATCTCCTACCATAGCTACCTCCGCCACCATAACCAAATCCCAAAAACCAACCACCACTACATCTTAGATCCCCTACCACCGTCACAAACCCTACCATCGCAGAAACCTAACACCACCACTTCCACCCTTTACAAATTCAAACACAGGGAAGTAGGTTTTATGCCGGCGGGCGTGTGTGTGAGGGGGAAGGGGGTGTGGGTAGGGGGGGAAGGGACATATGCCAGCAGTGATAACAGTGACAGCAGGCGGCGGCAGTGGTCTTACATATCTGTGGGTTTAGGCCTCTGTGTGTGTGTGTGTGTGTGATGCGCAGGAAGTGGATTGGTGTTTGGTGGCAGTGGCGGCAGGTTTAGCGATGGTGGTGATAAGTCGTGGTGGAGGGGTTCGAAAGTGGTGGTGATGGGGAGTGGTTGGGTTTGTGTGCGCGCGCACGCAGAGAGAGGGAGAGAGAAAGAGAGAGAGAGAGATGGAGAAAAGGTGGTTGCCAGTGTATGTGTGGGGGTTCAGCAGAACTTGGCCTGTGTGCGCGTGTTTTTTTAGGGGTGTTGGGGGGGATGTGCGCGCAAGCGTGTTTGTGTGTGTCTGATGGGCAGTGGTATTTAGGGGTGGAGTTTGGTGGTGGAAAGACGTTTGGATAGGCAGAGAGGGATAAGGGTGCGCCGGTGGTTGTTGGTTTGTGTGGGTGTGCATGTATGATGGGAACTGGTGTTTGGGGGTGGAGTTTGGTGGTGGGATGGTGCTTGGATAAGCGGAGAGGGAAAAGGGCATGCCAGGTCGCCGATTTGTGTGTGTGGAGGAGGGGGGAGGAGGGGTATGCAAGTGTGAGCAATGGTAGTGGTGTTTTTGGGTGGAGTTTGGCTGTGGGATGGTGTTTGTATAGGCGGAGAGGGATAAGGTTAGGTCGCTGGTGATGGTAACCAATGTGTACGGGCGTCGGTGGCGATGACTGAAGAAGGGGAAGGGTAGGGATGGCAATTGAACCTGCACCCGGTGGATATCAGTCCAATCCCGATCCTATAGGAGCGGATTTTTTTTACTACGACCGGGTCATGAGGCTGGTTTGGTTTTGTTTTTCATAACCCGCAAGCGGGTACGGTTTCAAGTGCATCCGCCGCGCTATCCGACCTGCCCGGCCCGGCCCGCTACACATTAAGTCCTAGTCAAGATTTAATCTCCACCGTTCATCTCTTCTTGTATATAAACTCAAACCCTAACCCTTTTCTTCTTTCTCCCAATTTTCACTTCTTCTCCATTAGCCGCCGCAACCCAATCCACATCCTTGGCTACTGTAGTATCTCTCTCTCTCCCATTTCTGTGTGCAATTTAACAAAAGATCCATTGCTTTGCTCCAATACATGCATCCACCTAACCTCTGTCCACTAGAGATGTTGTGCACACAAGGCGTCGTTTCCATGTTCTTCCAACAAAGGTCCAAAACCCTAGAATTCATTTAAAATTATGATTATATAGATCAGAATAGTTAGTTACTTTGGACTGGTTGACATGCCCCAGTATAGTCTAATGTTCAATTCTTTCTTTCCTTTCTGTAAATTCCATTACCTCTTCTCCTTTCCTTTGGATTGGGCATAACGCGATTGAGCTTTCTTCTTCTGCGTGCAGTTGCAATAGGATGCGTAGGGCATACTTTCATGGCCTTGTAGATGTCCAGAAGGCATTCTGCCGAAAATCAGACTCTAACGATGGTAGACGGGGCAGTGCTGTTGTTGTACTATGTGTTGAGCCGGAGGGTCACGTCGGCAGAGGGATGGCGATTGCAGTGATCTATAATGGAATTGCGGGGTGGATTGGGTCAGGGTCGGATTACTTGAAAGCCCATAGGATAGGGATGGTATCATCATTTCCAAACCCGATGGCAGGGCGGGGCGAGACGGACTCATATGTTTGGCGTAGCGGGGCGGGTGCGGATATAATGAAACCCACATCCGACCCGCCCCATTGCCATCCCTAGGGAAGGGGAGGACTTCTTAAGGACAATATCAATACATGACAAAAGATTGTATGGTGCCCTAACAGGATGGGGCTTTGTGTGAACTTAGTACAAACCACAGGGTGCGTAGTGTAATTCCAATAAATAAGGAGAGCCGTGTGCATTTTCGGGTACACCTCAGGAGTGCCGAGTTTAATTAATTCATCCTTAAAATGTATGAAATGATCCAATAAGACCGATTTGCCGACCTCCTCAATGGGAAACTTTTTGCCAATGTCGCCGCTGCCACGTCCGCTTTCATTGAAGCAGGAGGCTTTTCAAGAGGCAGTCTAGTGCAAAGGTGATTGTTGCAGTTTTGGGGTGACGATGAGGTTGGTGTAGTGATTGTGTGATTGTGATGATGGTAGTGGTACTACGCTGATGGCTGTGACAGGTGGTGGTGCTGGTGATGGTGTTAGGCTGATGGTTGAGATTGTGGTGCTTTACGCGATGACACGAGCTATTTAGTTAGGTTTTTGATGCTGCAGTAATTCATGTGTTTGGTGTATTGAGTTGTGAAGGGTATTGGGTCGGTGGTTGTGAAATTTAGTCGCAGTGGCCATGAAGGTGGTGGCCTATGGTGGTTGTGGTGATTATTAAGAATATATGATGATGAAATGAAGGAGGGAAGAGTGAAAAACGGTTTTAGTGAGAGAAACTCCAACTTCTCTCTAAAACCAGGAAGTAATGCAACAAAGATGAAGAAAGCTATGGAAGATACTGCATCGCAGAGATTTTCACGACTTCGTGGCCCAGTCAAAGATCTACTTGCAGCAGATTTTGTGAGAGAAGAATGGCAGAAAACCCACACACACGGTAATGAGGAAGTGCGAAGATCCAAAAATGGATAAGTTATGGTGATACTGGGAAAAGAAAACCGGATGGATGTCACGGACTTACAACCGGGAAAACTCGACGATTCAAGTATTGATTCTGATGATGATCAAAATTTAAAGATTTTAATCAAGCAATTACAGATACAAATGGAGGCTTTACGACAGGAAAATCTGGACTAAAGAAGACGTTCAATGCAAAGATAGGGCAAGACAATGATCGAGTTCCCAAATATGGTGCATTGAATGCTGGAGAAGAGGGAAGTAGTTTGGGGGAGCGTGAAAGGCAAGCGCGTGAAGGGTCGCATGACATGGCAGGGCAAAAGAAATTGGGCACAATAAGAGAACAACCTTTTGAAAATTTGGAGGGAAGTGACAGCCATTTTCCCCCATTACCATCTGGCCAAAATAGAGGGGAGATCAAAATGCAGGCCAAGAATTTGGAGCGATCGTATGCATCAATTGCAAGACCTAATCGTGAATTCTCTCAAGAGCAGAAACTGGAATACATCCAACCACAGGAAATTGATGGACAGAAGGGAGTGGTATATAATTCCGAAGACATTGAAGAAGAACTGAACAAATGGAAGAATTCTGTTATGTTGTATGTTTTGGGTACAAAACCACCATTGCATATATTAAAGGGATTCTTGGCAAGGAAGTGGCAGCATATTGGATCCTTCTCTCTTAGCCTCCTACAACCACGTATGTTCCTGGTAAATTTTGATTCGAATAATGCTAAGGAAATTGCTCTGGAAAAGGGACCATGATTTTTTGACAATAAACCTATTATTGGAAAACCATGGTCTGGTTCTTTGTCACTTGAACAAGAAGACTTGAAAATGGTGCCTATTTGGATCAAGTTACCAAACCTACCACTGAAGTTCTGGTCCGCTAAATGCTCAGTAGGATGGTTAGTACTATTGGAAAGCCTTTGTTTATGGACATATTACAGCAGCTAAGGAAAGGATTGGCTATGCTAGAATCTGTGTAGAGGTTGTAACACCCCAGATTTTTTGTTTAATCAGGATACTTGTGTAAGTACGAATTAGAATGTATTGTGAGTTTGAATTAAATAGTGGGCCTAAAAATCAATTTAAAATTTTCTTACTAGAAAGTGAGTTATACTTTTGGAATTAGATGACCCAATTTAAATTTGGGCTTTAGTTTGACCCAATTATAAAGTTAGAGAATTTTGGGACATAATGGGTATTTTGTAATTCTTATTGTGTTAGGAATATGATTACATTCCTTTTAGGCTCATGACTTATGTGCAATATAATTCTTAGGAGCACACAAACTTCAGAAGAGCCTCCAAAGAATCTCTAGGAAGAATACTCTTCAGATTTTGATCATTATATTGAGGTACGATCTTATTTTGATATTGGGATTGAGGTCTGTGGTAAAAACCTACATAAGCTAATGTGATTGATAGAGTCTAATAGAAATTTTGGGTATTATTATATTAGGGTTTTTGATCAAGCCTCGGAGTTGATTTACGCAATTGAGGTAAGGGTTTTCTCACGCATTTGCCCCATCTGAATTCTGATTATCGATCCGTTCATCAATTGATTTGTTGTTTAAAGAGATCTATTGATTCTTTAGAACCCTAATTACATTATTGATCGTTACGCTAAATAATTCTTTGTACTTCCGATTATTGACTTTGATTCTTGATCTTTTTGTTGTAAATCTTTGCGGCAAATTCAAAAGTTCGTAACTTTGTCGTTCTTTGGCCAATTTTAGCGTTCTTACACTTTTTAAAAACCCCAAATAGTTTACTACAACTTTGTAGTTTTGGGTTTTCCGAAATTCAAAGTGATCGATATTCAAAAACATACTTGAACATTGTTATGCTAATATTTCTGCCAATTCAGGTCAGCCAATTTCGATTTGTTGTATCTTATTTGTTTCTCATTGTTTTTCAATGATCTTGAACGTTCTGAAATCCTTGAAGAGTCTTCTTCAACTTTGTAGTTTAAGGTTTTATCAGAATCCATTTCGTTCTTGGTCAAAATTGAGTTTGAAAGTTATTTATCAGTGCAGACTTTTCTGTTTTTGACACTGTAAATCATCCCACTTCGATTTGTTCTATCTCCTTTGTTTCTCATTGGTTTTTCATGATTATAGACAATCTGGAAACCTTAAAGAGTCCTCTTAAACTTCTTAGTTTTGTGTTTTCTCAAAATCTATCTATTTTCTGATCAAAAATCAGTTTGAAAGTTATTCATCGGTGTAAAAGTTGTTGTTTGACACTGCAAATCAGCTTGCTTTGACTTGTTCCATATTATTTGTTTCTTATCGGTTTTTGCTGAACTTAGACACTACAAAATCAGTAACGAGTCCTCTTCAGCTTTTAGGCTTTGTGGTTTCTTAGAATTTGTTGATTTCATCGTTGAATTTAGCCCTTAAATAAAGCTATTCTGCGTAGAATCGCGTGAACGAAAATGACTTTGTTTGCTTCAAACTCTTAGTGTTTATTAAGTTAATTTGGTATATGTTTTTATAATCTGGTGAGCCATGTTACAGTATATGTGACTTATCTATTTCCAACTTACTCACGTGGATTGGAACGTGGGCTAGCTCAGCGGGATGAGCTAGAGATCGCGATCTTAATTTCTGAACCTTGTCTCACGTGTCAGTGATGGCACGCGTGACACATTTCTGAATGGCGCCAGTGGTCTTCGTCTTGGTACTCATTAAACATTTGGATTTTGATATCTGATCTATTTGAAGAAGTTTTGAACATATCTGAAGTATTATTGAATTCACTAGAGTCTTTTTGAAATATAAGTTATCTTTATCAGAACCGGTGAAAACGTTTTGAACTTAGATTTGTATTGTTTTAAACACATTGAAACCTTTTGACCCTTTGTAAACTTAGTTATATATGATAATTCCTTACTTTGAGGTTGAATTGTTTGCTAATACGAGCTATTTGATCTTGTTGCTAATCTGATCTCTGAATTGAAAGTTAGTGCATTGGTTTTGGTATTCGCCATGCACCTTGGTATCGTACTTTATCACCTCCAAGTACTACTATCGATATAGCGTGCTTTGTACTCTGTGGGTGGGTGTGTGCGATTATCTTTACTGGGCTTTATGCTCACCCCCTTACTTTCAGGTTATCAGGCAACGTTTGGAGCTGTACAAAGGATTCTAAAGCATGGCTAAGTAAGACGCTTTTTAGGGAAGGATTTTCCTTTTATATTTATTGTACGATTAGATTTTGGCTTTAGATTTTATTTTGGAGCTCCGTTAGGAGTACTTGAGATCAATGTAATAGTTTTAAGTCAGAGTGACATTTATTGATGTTTCTTGGAGACTTATTCTTAGATGCTCTGATTACTCAATTTGGGAGACTTTTGGATATTTTGAGATTTTCTGCTTTGTTTATTTGAAATTAACGCTTCAAAAAAAAATCGGGGCGTTACAGAGGTGGACATCAATAATCAATTGCCTGAATCTATTCCTATAAAAGGTCCTGGAGAAGAAGCAATATTACAAAAAGTGGAATATGAATGGATGCCTATCAAGTGTAAGCACTATAATGTATTTGGCCATCATAGTGAGAAGTGTTACTACAAACTCAACCTCAGAAAGTATGGAAACCAAAGAACCAGGTACAAAAAGTGGTGGAGCAGGAAACAACAGTGGAAATAAGGGACATAACCCCAATTGTACATAATAAGGTACAACAGCAGGAGCCTAGGACAGAAAATACATTTTCTAGCTTGGAAAGTGAGAATATATACTCTTAAAGGAGCAAGAAGCAAAATCAGGTGGGAATGATAGCCATGGGAAGAGCACAACCAGTAAAAAGCTGGAAGGAAGGAATAGCAATAAAGGGCAACCTCAGAGACTCAAATGACAGTGATCACTGTTGGAATATAAGAGGGTTCAATAACGCAGGCTGAAGTCAAGAAAATGGTGAAAAAAAAAAAGAACCCTGAAATAATAGGTTTATTAGAAACAAGAGTAAGGGAAGAAAATGTTCAGAAAATAGTAAATAAGTGGAGCAAGCACTGGAATTTTGAGTATTGTCTAAACCAAAAAGGTGTATCAAGGATTTGGATGGGCTGGAATAGTAAGCATGTGCACATTGAAATACTCAATAGATCAAGTCAACATATTACAGGGAAGGTGAAAGAAGCTGAAAGGAATTTTTACCTAACTTTTGTAGATGCAAATAATAAGGGTGAGAAAAGAAGGAATCTGTGGCATCAAATAACACAGGATGCAAATGCTATTGGGCAACAACCTTGGATCATCAGTGGGGATTTCAATGTTGTCAGATTTGAGAATGAGAAAAATGGAGGGAATGGTTTAAATACCAGGGATAGTAGTGAATTCAATAATTGTTCGTATGCTAATCAATTGGAGGGTGTGCCTACAGTGGGAGTATTTTATACATGGTGTGTGCAGATTGGACAGGGCCTTTCAAAATGAGGAATGGATGAGACTTTATCCAAATACACAGGTAGAAGCAGTTGCCCCAGCCTTATCAGATCATGCATTACTAGTTATAGATACTCAGCAGGAGAACTATGTAGGGAAAAGGCCATTTAAATTTTTTAATTTCTGGATGATACATAGATGCTTCAAGCAGCCCTTGGGAAATGTCTGGAAAGAAAGAACAAATGGTGATGCATGTCATCAACTAAAATCAAAGCTGCAGAAATTGAAACCTGTTTTGAGAAGATTGAATAAGGAAGCATATAGCAATATATCTGCTAGAGCTACTGAAGCACTCACAAAACTACAGGATATGCAAAATCAAATTTTAAAGCATGCAAGGACAGAACTGGTGCAAACAGCAAAGGAATTGCAAAGCAAATATTATGACCTGGTACAAGATGAGGAGGCATTTTATCAGCAAAAAGCTAGAGTCAAAGACTTAAGCTTAGGGGACAGTAATACTGCTCATTTCTATAGGAAAAAGCAAATACATAGGGCTCATAACAGAGTTCTTGCTATTCACAAAGAGGATGGAACACTAATCCAAGGTGGGAAAGAAGTTCATCAACAGGCAATTAAACATTTCTCTGACTTTCTAGGATGTCCTGTGCCTAGTATGCAACAAACAAGAGAAAGGCCACGGCAAGTGATTCACAAACAGCTGACAGATGAAGAGCAAGCTATGCTTATAAGACCTATAAGTGAGCAAAAGGTAAAAGAAGCTATTTTCTCCTTCAAAGCTAATAGAGCACCTGGTCCAGATGGCTATATTGCTGAGTTTATCAGCAAAACTGGAGTGTGGTAGGAAAAGAAGTTAGTGCTGCTGTGCTGGAAATGCTAAATTCCAACAAAGGTATCAAGTTTTCCAATAGCACAACTGTTAACATTGATACCTAAAATACCTTGTCCAAGTACTATGAAAGATTTTAGGCCAATAGCATGTTGTAATGTCATTTATAAGTGCTTTTAAAGATACTTTGTGCAAGAATTAAACAAGTCTTGCCACAGTTGATTAGTAAACATCAGTCTGCATTTGTGGCTAAGAGATCTATTGCTGATAATATACTCCTCATGCAAGAACTTGTTAAGAATTACCACAAGGAAGGGGGTGTTCCTAGATGTTTTATGAAGGTGGATCTTCAAAAAGCATATGACTCGATGGAAGTTATGTTGTTTCCTCCTAAATTTGTTGATTGGATCATGCAATGTGTGCGCACTGCTAAATTCTCTATCGGCCTAAATGGTAATGTGGAAGGTTTTTTCAGCAGCCCAAAGGGTCTAAGGCAAGGAGACCCGATTTCTCCTTACCTATTCTTACTGGTAATGGAAACCTTCTCTGGAATTATGAACAGTTATGTACTGAACAGGGATTTTGCATACTACCCTAAATGCAAAGAGCTTCAGCTACATTATCTAAGTTTTGCAAATGACCTTTTTCTCTTGGCCCAAGCTAAACAAAGTACACTTAGACTTATCAAGTCGTCTTTGGAGGATTTTGAGCAATTATCTGGGTTAGCTCCCAACCTAAGCAAGAGTTCTATTTTCTTTGCTGGTGTGGATGAAAGTAATGCAAGGCTCATGGCAGGTCTAATTGGTATACCTATTGAAAAGTATCCTGTTACATATCTTGGAGTGCCATTAATCTCAACAAAGCTACAATTCCAGGATTGCAAAGTACTTGTAGAGAAGTTAACAAAGAAGATATCCTGCTGGGCAACTAAAGCTCTATCCTATGCTGGAAGACAAGTAGCAATCTCAATATTGAGTAGTATGTATGTATATTGGTGTTCTATTTTCATACTACCTAAAAGAATTATCAAGCTGATTGAAGAAAAAATAAGAGCCTTTGTTTGACATGGTAAAGATGCTAAATGCACAGGAGTTGAAGTAGCTTGGAAAGATTTGTGCCTTCCAAAAAATGAAGGAGGTTTGGGTTTAAAAAGAGTTGAGGAATGGAATAAGGCTGCCATTTGCAAACATCTTTGGGATCTTGCTCACAAGAAGGACTCCCTATGGGTCAAGTGGTGCCATATTTTCATCATTAAGCAGCAACATCTTTGGACTTTCAAGCCACCAGTATGTCAGTCTTGGACTTGGTGCAAAATTCTAAAGCTCAGAGATAAATGTCGTCAATTCATATGTCATAAAGTGAGGAATGGGAACTTAACATGGTTGTGGTTGGATAAATGGCTCCTGGAGATACCAATAATTCAGCAATATGGGCAGAGGATGATATTTGACTCAGGACTGCGAATCAACGCAAAAGTCAAGGAAGTCATACAAGGCAATGAATGGAAACTGTTACCTAACAGATCAGAGGATCTTAGAAGCTTAAATGGTATTTTGGCTACATTACTGGCCCCTGCTACTGGAAATCCTGATTAAGTAAGATGGAGTCTCAACTCCACTGGTGAATATACCATTAAAACAGCATGGGAAGGATTTAGAACAAGAGCTCCAATAGCTCCCTGAGTAAGTTGATTTGGTTCAAAGGACACACCTAGATGTGCTATGATACTATGGCTAGTCTGTATAGGGGGGTCGAGAACCAAGACTAAACTTAAGGCATGGAATATCATACCTGAAGAACAATGTGTATTGTGCAGGAGATACTCTGAAAATGAAAATCACTTATTTGTGCAGTGCTCTTATGCACAGAACATATGGAAGGAAGCTTTTGAGAAGATGAAAATGAAAATACCCCTAAGATCATGGCAGCATTTCATTCAATACTCAATAACACATTTCAGGGGAAAAAGTCTTAAAGCAAGACTTTGTAAACTCATAATTGCAGTGGTTATCTATGGGATTTGGCAAGAGAGGAATGCAAGAATCTTCAGCCAGAAACAAGCCACAGAGAATGGATGCAAGCAAATGATCACTCAGTGGATATATTACAGAACTCTTAGTTGGAAGCAAAGCCCTGTAACAGATCAAAATATGGAGATATGCCAAGCATGGGGTTTAGATATACAGAGATTACTTTTAGTATGATGTACATATTGTGAAGTAGAGATTAAAGAAATGTGTATAGCTTAGAAACGTTTTTGTATATGATTGAGCTTAATGAATACAAAGGACCTTTGACCAAAAAAAAGAAATGAAGGAGGGAGGAACTTTTTAATTTGGTGGTGGGCCAGTGCTTATCTATTGGCAGAGGTGGTGGGGAATAACTGAAAATGAAAGAATAGATTTTCTATAAGGATACCTGAATTGAAAACGCCTTCCTGTTTGACGGATTCTATGACACCCCTTAGAAAAATCCAAGGGCTGCAACACATGGTAAACCCTAAGGTTTTGGCAGCTAATTGATAAATGTGGGGGGTCATAGCTGCAACTTTTAGGAAAACACAGGGTTTGAAGTACAGTTACGCCTTTTAAGGATCTCGTGACACTTGCTATAAATTTTCCCTTCTTCGTTATCAGGCTCCTAAAGCCTAAATTTGTAACCACGTATCATCTTACCAAAAGATAATAACAAGTTGAAAATGAAAATACCTCTAAGAATTCACCATCCAACTCTTTCAGTAGCTGTTGTTTCTGCAACAGGACAGGCATGTTAAGGAGTGGTTAGGTTGAGGAACAACATTTTGTTGGAGATCATTGCAAGCGGAATCTAAAAAAGGATACCCTGATCTGCAAGCTGTCAGTAAGGTCCTTTGAACTTTGTCAATAGCTTTTAACTACAATGATTTAAGTGACATGTCCATTCTCAAGCTAAGACATAAAAGAATACTCAAGGCACAACCCAGCCATGAAACTTTGTTTTGACTTGTGAAAGGATGCAAGAAAAGTAAGATATGCTCTGCATATTCTCCCTTTTCGTTGGACTAGTCAAAGTTGTTCGTACATGCAAATGAAAGCAGCAAAACAAGTGCTTACCATGCAAAAAGCTGATCAACAAAAAAAGGACATTGAATATATTCTGCGATCTGCATAAAGGAAGGGGGTATATCTTAGCTTGAGAATGGACATATCAGTGCCTTCAAAAGCTCTAGCATTTCTATTGCTAAATGCACCATCATATTTGTTCGGGCCTTGCACATGAAGTGTAAGGGGCCGTTTGACATGCATTTCTTCACCTCTTTTTTGGCCCAATTTTAAAATTTGGAGAGAAGCCCAAACAATTGGGGTGTTTGGTAGTGACATTAATTTTTAAAGAAGCCCAACTCTTAAAAAAGAGAAGCCTGTTTTCCAAAAGAGCTAAAAGCTCTTTTTGAAACCTCTTTTCACGCGGCCCAGATGGCTTCACTTATGCGGTCTGGCCTTCGAGTCTTCCTAGCAACAGAAAATAAAAGATCTGCCAAATCAAAGAAAACATTAGGGTTCGCTTCTCTTTGGCCGAATCGCATCTGAGGAGTCCACAGCCACTGCCTCCATCGCCGGTCACAGCCTCCGTCCCTTCTTTCTCCGGCGCAGCCACGAACAGCTCTTTCTGGAGGAACATCTCTTCGCTGCGGGGCTCGATCTCATCTCTTTGGCTTAATCGCATCTGGGGGAGTCCACAGCCACCGCTTTGCTCGAAATTTCTGGATCGCATCTCATCTCTCACCACAGCCACCGCCTCCATCTGAGCCGGGTATCTCTCCCTTTTGCTTGTTTTCTGTTCCATATGGTGTGTTTTTGTTTTTTTAGTTGTAATTGGAAACTGTTGCTCTGTTTGAAATCTCCAAGAGTTTGCTTCGGTTGGCTATTATATGTTTGAAATCTCTCCCTTTTGCTTGGTTACAGTATCTCTATTATATGTTTTGTCTTGGATTTCGGTTGGCTTGATGGTTAATATAAATGAAAATACAGTTTCTTGAAAAACCCAGCTTGGAATTTGAGATTGTACACTTGGGTGATTTGGAAATAAATGGATTTTTGTGTCTAGTGTTTAGTCTGCTTGATGCCGTGAATGTGAAAGGTAGTGCTTGTAAAACCTAGCTTTGAGTTGATTTAACTCATTGAAAATTGGTTGATCTTGATGCGATTCTGCTAGGAGATTCTTATTTCCTATGGTTAGTTCAAAAAATTAGAAATCTTGAGTTTTGCATAGCTTTGCTTAAGGAATGGTTCAAGTAGGTTAACTAGCTTTAAAGAAAATTGTAATTTTAAATTCAGATTGGAAGTGACTTGGTTGTAAGCTAGCAGAACTTTGATTTTTTTGGTCTTACTGTTTTAGTTCAATTTTAGTTTTATAGTTGGTCATTTTATGGCCATATTTGGTCTGAGGTTGGTTGCCATGTTATATTGTCTCACTTCAAATGCAAGAAGAGTTTAAAATTAATGTGTGGTTGTATGCTCTATTTAATTTGTTGCAAAACACAAAAATTAGAAGGTACTTCGACCTTAGAGATAGCAACTCTAGTTTTACATTTGGTCTGTCTGTAAGGCTAATAGTGGTGTCCAACTAATCCTAGTTCTTTAAACCATAACCAAAAAGAACAAGAGCTAGTCCTTTGAATGTACTATTGCAGGTCATTATTACAAATGTATATTGATACTAATTAAAAGTGGAGCAGTTTCAAAGTTTGAAAACCTGTTCTGTTTGGGAAGTCAAGCTGTCTCCATATGTGAAGTTGATAAATGATTGGTATGTTGTGTCTACTGTACTATTGGCCTTGATTGACTTCGAATTCCCACAGACCTCTGTACCCAAAATCCCTCTGCACCTGCTTCAGTGAGAAACACCCAACTCTGAAAGGTGATTTTACTGGATACTTAGGTTGAGAGAATTGTGCTGGGGATGATCTGAAATTTTCAGTCTTTTTTCTTGGTTAGTCCTTTATGTATCATTTCTTCATATTGTAATGCTAACAGTCTCTTCTACTTTTAGTATATAACTCCACAAGCATGGTGATTTTTATCATCTCTCATATGTACATTAAGATCAAGTAGAAAATTAACGTAAAATAACCTGAAAATTGATTGCTAAGGTGAGAAAGCAAATGTCTTTCTGGTTGCTTTCAATGATCACAAGTTTGACGAGATACTGTAATCAAGAAAAAAAGTTCAACTAATTAAAGAAACAATGTGAAAAGCTGACAGTGTTACTTTACTTATGCACGCAACTAAGGCATGATAAGGCTTATAGGTTTTCTTCATTATAACGAGTGGATTGTTGGATTTGCTCTTTAATTTTCTGCTTTCTGTTGAAATGAAAGACCAATTGTAGTCTTTTGTGGATTTGTTAGAGCTAGCTTTTCAAGATGACCGACTGTGGTAAAGATGATGACGTTGTGGAGGTTAATAGAAAAGATGTTTCAAAGCCGTGGCCTGCGAAGAGTACTTCTCTGTACATTGATCTGTTGGATGAGGAGGTTAAGAAAAATTAGAGGATAAATAACACATTTACGCCGACTGCTTGGACTTCACTAAAAACTCAATTGGCTGCGGCAACTGGTTACCCTTATACTCAAGATCAACTGAAGAATAAGTATCAGTTACTCCAGACTGACTATAAGTTGTACACAAAACTACTTACGACAACCACTGGAATAGGAACAGATCCTACTACGGGGAATATTGTTGCTGACGATGAGATGTGGGATAGGTCTATTAAGGTAAATGTTTTAAGTTCCATTCCACCATCTTTATCATCTTTCTCCTTTCTCCCAGTTTTTAAAAATTTTGTAGAACTTACTTTGATTTGTTTACTTTTTATATACATAGGAAAATGGTTGGGCTAAGAAGTATCGAAAAAGAGGCTGTCCTCAGTATCCACAGCTACTGCGTATTTTTGGGTCTACGGTGGCGAAGGGGTTGAATACTAAATCGTCAGCAAATTTACCTTCTTACAGTGATGATGATAATGTGTTCATTAAGAAGGAAGATGATGATCCCAAGGATAAGGACTTGGCCGTGGATCGAAAGAGGAGTAGATCTTCTACTAAGAGGAGTGGTAGGAAGGAGAGCTATAGTGCCACATTGTCAACCTTCTTAGGTGGTCTTGCTGAGAGTTCAAAAAAGAGAATGAGCTTTTTGAGAAGAGGTTGATGTCCAGTTCATCTTGGATTGAGGGTAGAGTTACCACAGATGCAACAGCTGAAAGTGATGAGTCTAAGAAGAAGGTTAAAGATGTTATTGCGTGCTTCTCTTGAAGGCATTGATGGGGACCAGTATGCTAAAGGCTTTGAGAGAATGTGTAGCGATGCACTTTGGAGGGACATGTTTATGGATATTCCGGATAGTAGGAAGGTTGACGTGGTCCGTAATTTGAAGCGATATTGCGGCGTGATTACGTGTCTTTTATGGTGTGCTTATTTGAAGTGACATTATTTATTTTGATGTAATGTTATCTTTTAGTTTGTGTGCTTGAACTAGTGGGGTTTTCCCTCACTAATAATTGTAATAAATGGATTTTGTTGCGTGTTAACGATAAATTTTCTCTACCTATGTTGTTATGTTCAATTCATTAATTTTGCCTATGTTTTAATGTTGAAACATTAATATCGCCTATGTTGTAAAACAGGATGGACCGAAATATGGTTGGGATTTATGATGCTTATCAATTGCTTGATGAGTTTGATGAGTTTGAGGAAGAGGAGTTTGATGTGGCAGAGGTTTTGGGCGCTATAGGATTTATGGAATATAAAGACATGTATACGAGCAAAAGGCCCATGAGAAATTCAACACTATTATGTGCTAGAGTTAATTACTGGTCATGAAGGTAGATGCTATGATATGTTGAGGATGAGACCGCCAGTTTTTATAGCATTATGTGAACTTTTGAGGGCTGAAACTGGTTTGCAAGATTCTAGACAGCTGACCGCCCTAGAACAATTAGCAATTTTCCTGTTTATACTCGCACAAAACTCAAGCAATCGCCACGCTGCGGAGCGGTTCCAACATTCAGGCGAGACCATATCATATTACTTCAATCATCTTTTGAAGAAAGTGTGCAGGCTTGCACCGCAAATCATTTCGCCTCCAAATCAAAGTGAAGTTGCACAGGAAATTAAAAATAACTCCAAGTATTGGCCTTATTTTAAGGTAAACATTCATCCTATGAATATCAAATTGTCAAATGGTTTGATATCTGTACGATACGAATTTGCTTATGTGTTAGAAATGTATTGGAGCAATTGACGGCACTCATATTGATGCATGCATACCGGTGGGAGAGAAAATTGCTTACCGTGGAAAGATGGTTAACACAACACAGAATCTCTTGTGCATGTGTTCTTTTGACATGTGCTTCACTTTTGTTATGGCTGGTTGGGAAGGAAGTGCACATGATGCCAGAGTGATTTTTGAGACAATTACTAACCCCGTTAATAAGTTTCCAATGCCTGTAGGAGGTACACACATCCATGCATTATAGCTGAGTTTGATCCTATATTATATCAATTCACAAGTAGTCATACTTACAACTTTTTCTCAACATTTCAAATCGTTATTATGTTGTCGATTCGGGTTATACAAACGTGATTGGGGTCCTGGCACCTTACAGAGGCGAACGATACCATTTAGAAGAGTTTGAACGAACCGGGCCACCAACAGGTATCACAGAATTGTACAATTACAGGCATTCGTCACTACGAAATGTCATTGAAAGGTCCTTTGGCATTCTAAAGAAACGCTTTCCAATTCTGAGTTAGATGCAATCTTTTTCGATTAAAACTCGAAGTTACATACCAATTGCTTGTTGCGTTATCCACAACTTTATTAGACGACAAGATCGAGGTGATCCGGATTTTCTGGATTTTGCGAGGAAAGATATGATTGTTGACGGCGCTCAGATCGGCGGTTCACAAGATCAAAATCAAATGTATTTAAGTAACCCTCAACTGCAAAAGAGAATGGCGGAAGTTAGAAACCGCATTGCTGAAAAAATTTGGAGGCACAGACGTTGATTTTTACTGTTGAGATTCCTCGGTTTATACCACTTGAATCAAGAACTAGGAATGTAAACCATTGTAATATATTTGTTTACCTATGTTTAATTATGTGTAAGACATTGTAAGACATCATTGTAATGTATTTGTTTAATTATTTGTAAGACATTATTGTAATACATTTGGAGAATTAAGTTTAATTATGTGTAAGACATTGTAATATATGTTCAATTATGTTTAAAAAAACAAAAGAGCTTTCCTATCAAACGCTTCTTGGACTTTTCTGTTTTTTGAAAAAATAAGCTCTGTCAAATAGCCACCAGTTTTTTAAACTGCTAAAAAAAAACCAGAACTCTTCTCTATTTTTTTAGAAAAAAAAAACTGAAAACTGAAAATCTTACCAAACAGACCCTAAGTAAACACTTTTCTTTTTCAACCATTATTCAGTCCTTGTTCATACTATTATGGAATCCCAGGTAGCTCTCAAGCTGAAAAACATCGCTCGCTTGGGATCACCTTATTCCAAGTCTGTTAGTGCTGATTTTGAGACCTTAAAGAACAAAGGGCCGATCAAAATCAAATGCGAACAAACATCCATCAAAGCTGGGTTTTTGTGTCCATGTTTATTTTATGGTTGTGGGGATCCTGTCTCCGATCAGACACCTGTGAGATTGTTAATTACATCGTCAAACGGACTAACGACGAAAACCTCCAATTCTAGATAAACTAAATAAGAAACCAAAATGAACCGTAAGGAGACAAACAAAACTTTATTGAGGGCGGGGATTAACCTGAGTTTAGAACCCTATACCTGTGAGCCATAGTGCTTGAAGGTTTCTGTAGACCTTCTGTTTTTTTTCCTCTTTTTGGTCTCTTTTCTCTCTTTCTGACTCTTTTCCAAACTTCCTCTCTTCACTTCCCCCCTTACGTAGGATTTGCCTCTTCCTTTTATAGAGGCTTCCACAAGAATCTTTTCAAGCTTATCAGGTTGTTTCTCCTGATAAGTTCCTCCATTTGGCTTATCCTCCCCAGAAGATAATTCAACCACGTGATGACTACCCTTCTCTTTGGGTTTGGGCTTCGGACTTTTAAATAAAGTCGATTGAAATGGTTCGAACAAAAGGGTTCGAAACATCAAATGGCCCATCGATTTACGAAGTCCATCTTTGAGTCCACATGCGTGAGTTCGAACTTCAGTGGGTTTCGAAACCTTGTCAGGCCCACAAAACCTTCAAATTTCAGCCCACTGATCGGTAGCGAACCTTCTGCACCTTTATTTAATCTTCAATCCAAATGATGTGGATTCAAACTTTGATAAAGTTCAAAACCTACTTGCCTTGTCCGAACCGTCCAGTACGAATCCAAAGTAACTTTTGGGTTGAAATTTAAGTGCCAACAAAGTCTCCAATGCTAAAAGATAGTGGACCTCCTTGGGCTAAATGAAGTACAACATGACCCAAAAAAACCCATCTTTCGCCCATTTCACACAAATGTATCAGCAGTATCATGATTGACAATCCATCTAATTTACTGCAATCACAACTCTGCAAATAGCTTCCAACTCTGGCTCCTCAGAGAGCTACTTAAGCAGGGTTTAAACTTAGCAGCTGGCAGAATATGACACCACCTCACTCCATAAACAGGTTGAGGATGAGGCAATCCTGAATAGTCGACCTTCCTACCACAATAAGGATCAGGCTAAAAAGACCAACCTTATTACCGAGCCGGATGTAGAACTGGGTGGAACAAAAAAAATCCCCCTAGACTTCCTAATGTCCTTACAATGACTCACCCAGTAGAGCATCCTAATTACCGTAGACGACCATGCGTTACGCTCTCTCCAATATTTGCTGGATAACTTACTCCTCCAATGAATCACTATCCTAACTACCGATGACTATTCAGGGAATGGGGGGCATACAATAGCCTAACCCACAATATGGTATTCAGCGTGTACACTGCTCCCCCACAGGAAACCTGTCTAGAGTTTCTCTAACCGCTTCGACAATAAGCAGGATACTTAATGCAGAGATAAAGTGTGTTGCAAGGCATACAAGACTACTTTTGACAAGGATCAGATATTCCCATAAAGAGACTTATGCTTTTGGCACATCTCAAATCTCTACACCACTCTACGAAGCAAGCACTCAAACCAGAGACTTTCTCATAGACGGCATAATCCAGCTCTTACCCAGGTTAATCTTAAGGGTGGGATGAGGCTCCCACCATTGCTGGGGTTGGGGAGGCTTACATATCCACCACCCCTACCAAGAGGAAGAAATGAGAAGCAGAAACAAAAGGCTGATGGTCATTGACTCATTGTTATAAGCAATCAAACAAATAACTTGCAGTAATTGGTGCAGTTACAACCGGGCAGTAGTTTGGAATACTAAAATTACCTTTGCAACTTCCTCCACTTCAAAGCCCAAGAATAACAAGGCCTGACAAAAAAAAAGGTAGGCATCTTGGATATCATATGGTTAAATGTAATACTATCTTCTCATACAAGAGCAGCAGAGAAACTAGTTGCTCTAGATATATTATCCGACAATATCCTGAAATTATAAGGCTATTCGAAACTTTTGAAACGTAAGGAGTCAAAAGTAACAAACTCGTTTCCTAAAGCCAAAACACGTCTCACAAAGTGTAAGCAATCATACTAACATTTAGTGTTAATGTATGCTGCCTACTGCTCAAAGATTGAGTGTCAATGTATCATAGCATGTCTAGATTAAAATTAATGAACAGTTGAAGCACACCAGGAAAAAAGATAATCATCCCTAGGACTTTCTCTTTATCTGGTATGCCAAGAGTAGTAACCAAAGATGGTGCACTTTGAACTTCGAGAGCTTCCTCTATGTCTTCCCATGTACGACTTTACCATAAGCAGTATTTAGTTTCAAGCAATTGGGTAGCGTTAGCAGGAATTACATGCTTTTGCATAATTAAAGGGGAGATAAAATAACCAATCAGCATATCAATGACAACTAACCAGAACTTACAGGTGGACCAAATTTAGGCTCTTCAGCATTCAAAGGAACAAACTTTGAATCTTCAATCAAGTCACTAGGAAGTCCTATTGCATGACACAAGAAGGAAACTTTTACAACAAGAATTTCTTTTTCTTTTTTTTTATTTTTGGAGGTAATTTGCCATCATAGTTGCTTAAAAGTGCGTGTTCTTCAAAAAATATCAAATGGAAAATAAACCTCAACAAATGACAAAGTCCAGCAGCTATTAAAATACCCATCTCCCCGATGCATGAGGCTTTCACCAATTCGCATTTGGTGAGGATTACAGTCATACCTCTTTTTGCAAGTGAAGGCAATGCTAAAGCCAAATTAAAAAGAAGCAAAAGCATAATGTTTCATCGTTATGGCATAATACAATGCAAACCCACTTCAATAAATTTGGGTGCGAGTTACAGGGCAGCGTGTCAGTATAAATCCAAAATTGGATATGACAAAAAAGGTAAAAGGGGAAGATAATTGTTTTAGTGAGCACAATAAAGCTGAGTATAATTGAGACTTTATATAAGCATGAAAATAATATAAGAGACTCCTACAGGAATTAGGAGAGCTATATATTATTATAGTCTTGATATAATAGAGAATAGGAAGTTCAGATATTAATATATTGCCTGACAACCCCCCTCAAACTCATGGTGGTGGAGACGAACAAAACTTGAGTTTGGAGGTTAAGTCCGGAGCAGTGTCTTGATGCAAGCTGCGTTAAGTGACATCCAAGTTGAGGTCATGTCATTGAGATCATCCAATGCATAAGATTCCAGATCCAAAATGACGCTAACGATTTAAGAGAATGGAGGTCTCCGGCATGGTTCGATAACCAAGGTCCAACAACCGAAGAGAATGTAGTCCGGGGGGCCAAAGCTCAACGACACAATGGAAAAGAGTCCGGCGACACCAGATATGGTGTCCTGGGCGAAGTCCGGTGACACAAAAGAAGAGAGTCCAGACATAGAAGGTATAGAGTCTTGGGCGAAGTCCGACAAGGACACAAGGAAGGATTCTCGAAGCGAAGTCCGACGACCAAAGTCTCGAGGTGAGGTCCGACGACTAAGGTAAAAAGGTCCCGAGTGAGAATATGTCCAGTGACCAAAGAAAGGAGGTCCCAAGGAAGATGTTGACAACCTAAGGATGAGAGGTCCTGGGGATTACGATGTCCGGCGACCTTAAAAGAAAATGGAGCATGACGTGCAGCACAAAGACAAGGACAATTAAGAATTTTCTTTCTTCCAAAAGGAAAGATAGTGCAAGGTTGATGAAATTATCAAAAGAATTGGGTAAAGCTAGACCTTGGGCTAATCTAAGAAATATAAGAAAAATGGTTTAGAGACAAAAAGAAAATGGTTGAAATTTAATCAAGTAAGATGGGCCGAACTAAAAGTATGGTTCAGCGGTGAAATAAAGGAGAAATTGGGCCGGAATGAAAGCATATATATTGTTGGGCAAGATGAATCCGGGCTAAAGAAAAGTCGGGCTTAAGATCCGTTTAAAAAAAAGAAAAAAATGTAAAGTACACCTAAAATTTAACTTGGGCCAAACAAGAATAGGTGGGAGCAAGTAGTAGCAACAGAAGGACAGTAAGATGACGGTGCTGGTGGGAAAAGAGTGGTGATAGGAACGGTGATGATAGTTTATGCCCATGGTAGTGATTGGTGTCAAGTGAGGTGGTAGCAGAGAAAATGTACTGTGGCAGCGGCTTACAATAATTTAATTCGGCAACAGATCTGAGGTAGATTGGATACAAATGTAAGAGATTAGATGCAAAGTTGAATAGAGGGAAACAAGACAACATGAGAAGGTTAAGATGTCGGCAAACACGGTGGCAGCAGCTACTTGAGGACAGTAGCAGTGAAGAGGTCTTTTTTCCTTTTATTTTTCTTTCAACTTTTGTTGGGGATTAAAAGTTGGCGAAAAAAACTGAGGAAGATCAGCGCAGGGCCGCATTTTGACGGCTCGCAGAGCAAGAATTGGCATGGAAAGAATTGAGACTTTGTTTGCCAAAATAACTAAAGAGGAAAGAACAGAAAAGATTTAGCTGGGCAAATCTAAAATTCTAAAGCAAAGAATAATACAAAGGAGAACAAGAACACAAGTTGGCCAGCGAGCGGTAGAAAGCCGTCTGCCAATATTGCGGAAGCGTTTATGGACACGGTGGATCGTGCCGCTCTGATACCTGATAAAAAAGGTAAAGGAGGAAGCTAATTGTACATAATGGAACTTAGTACAACTAAGCCTTATATATATGGGAACAAGAATATAAGAGACCCCTATATGAAAGCTATCGAATATTCTAGACTTGGTATAATAGGAAATAAGAAACTGACATATCGATATATTACCCGGAAAAACTTGAAAAGCATAAAAGAATTGTATGTAATGTCTAACCCTATTGCCAAGCCATTTCGTGCTTTTACCAAAGCATTGTTTGTTTCACGGTAATTGTACCATCTGCTTCTGAAATTAAACACTATTTTGGCGTCTTGCATTGGCATTAGGTCTGGTAGGTTTCTTCCAACAAAGATGGTAACAAGACACATAACTACCTCATACACATGATGGGGACAAGAAAGATAAAGGCAAAATTGTAGACGAGTATGAAATGCATCAAAGTAAAGATAATAAACATGTCAAGCATAACAGGGAAATTGAACAGGGGAAGGCAGAAGGCAGACCTTCAGAAGCTGCCCTTTGGAGATGGTTGAGCTTGAAATGATGGGGCCTTTTAGGCGACCAAGAAGTTGGAAGGTTTGAAGATACAAAGGGATTTGATGTAACCGCAAGCTTTGGAGAGGAGGCCAAGTCGAGGCTCCGAAGAGTGATGAGAGCAGACGCCATTACAGTGCTCTGTTTATCTCTCTCCTCTTTCTATCCTCTCCTTGATTCTAAACTGCTCTGTTTTTCCACACAATGAAAGGTAAACGACGCTAACACGTCCTTATCAACATAAGACCAAAAAAGGGGGCCGCACAGCCCACGAGACTTCCAGGTGTAAGGAGAATTGAAGTGCACTAGTTTTCTCTAGGGATGGCAAAAACAATCCGCACCCGCGGATTATTTTGATTTTGACCGGATCATGGAGCGGGTATGGTATTATGTTTAAAAACCCGCAGCGAGTTAGGGTCGAGTATGGTATTCTCTGCAATTTGCCCCGCCCCAATATACTTACTCTAATAAATCGGTTGATCTTAGCCGTCCATCTATACTATATATATGTTCTTTATGACAAACCCTACATTTCACCATTCTCATTCACTCCCCGCCGCACGGCCAGTCGACCACTCCCATGTCCTATGTGATCTGACCACTCTCCACCATCACATGGCCACGAAGTTCCGGCCACTCCACCGCACGGCCACGAACTTACGGCCACTCCACTGCATGGTGTCTTGCAATGGTAACAACGCACGGACAGTTGGTCATTCTTTACCGATCTGCCCATTCTTCACTGACGGCCACGAACTTCCAGCGACTCCACTGTACGGCCACGACCTTGCGGTAGCTCCACCGCACAGTATCTTGCAACGATAACACCGCACGGCCACGAACTTGTCTCCCTACGGCTTTACTCACCGCTACGCCGGCGCCGCTGCCTTATCTCTTTATCATTTATTGAATTCGTGAATCCAAGCTTTGCTAAACCAAGCAGAACAGGGCCAGGGCAGGGGCGGGAAAGGTTGGTTTTGGGTTTTTTCGTGTGCTACAAAGAAGACAGGGCGAAACGGGGCGGGTTCGGATTTCTTACATCCACGTAAGGTCGGTTATGGTTTTTTAGATACATAACCCGGTGCTGGGCGAGGCAAAGTTTAATCACTAGCGGGGCGGGTTTGGATTTTAGCAGATCCGCATCTAACCCGCCCCATTGCCATCCCTGGTTTTCTCTAACTTCATTCATAAACATATATTGTCTTATGCATCAAACCCATGACATTCGACTTGGTAACTTGAGCACAACCTCGTTGGTGGAACTTAAAAATATCGCTAAATATATTTTAGGCACAAAATATCATTATTATAATTTTTAACAATAGTGATCAAATACTTTTAATGACAATCTTTTGTCACTAAAACTATTATAGTATAAATGTTGTACAGTGGAGTGGAGGATCATTATCCTACCTCATATGTTTCTAAAGATTTTGTCGTAAGCGACAGATTTATTATGTGATTTGACTGATGATAAAAATTCGAGAGGCATAAGAATCGTAGGAGCCAACAATGTTGAGAGTCAAAGTAAGAATCGTAGGAGCCAACAATGTTGAGAGTGAAATAACACTAGTCTCCAAGTTAATTACAAACGAAACTCCTCTCTAAGAGCCTCTTTTCCTGTCCATGCGTGTGTATATATACACATACAGACACACACGCGTATACGTATGTGTGTGTCACATGTAGGCCTTCTCTGGCAAAAAATTCTTCATTGTATAGATAGGCCTTCCTCTTTCGTCCTCTGTCACAGTCCATATTTTCTTCTAGTGTGTGGTGGTGTGGTAGTGTAGGGGTTGCTTTTGGTGTGGTTAAACTTGTTCATGTGTTTAATTTTGTTTGGACCTCCTTATGGATGGGATAAATAGACGTTGGATCTATTACCTAAGGTTGAGGGTAGATTGCTAGAATGTGTCCCGAAGTGTAGTGTGTGTGGGTGTGTGCAAAGTGGTCGAGCTGGGTTGGTGGCTGAACGACTACCGAAAAAGGGTGGTGGGTTGTTCATCCGTCCCGATTTGTGGGCGTTGTTCAGCTAGTTGGCAATTATGAGTGAGTCCGTTAAAAAGGGTATTTCTACAATAGGTTATCTCCAACCCCCCCCCCCCCACCCATATGTATAGAAAGTTTGGTTTGGATTGGAACTGGTGGTGATGGGTGTCATTGCGTTAGTGGTTTTGTTTGACTTTGGTTTATTGGGCTGCTAAGCAGATGTGTGGCAACCTGGGGTAGGGAGGTGTGGTGGTGGAGCCTTGGGATTATTTGTGGCGATGCTTATTTTAGTTCAGAGGTCGAAGCGATTGGAAATGAATCTGGTTGCTGGTGGTTTTGCCCAGTGGGCAATGGTGGTGTGGGGAATAATCACGGTGGTAGGAGCTCCACCGCTGCTAGAATAATCACGGGTTGTAGGGTGACAATGTCAGGGTCAGGTACCTTGGAGTGTTGACTTCGTTGGTGTTAATCTTGTTGATGACGGTTGTGTGTTTATCTTGCGTGTTGGTCTAATCCGTCCTTCTATATTATGTTGTTTCCTTTTAAATTTTATATTTTATATTACATGTTTCTTCCGATGGTGCCCACCAGATGGAGATGTCAGATGTGTATGTTGTGTTTATTTTCTTGGTCTTTTATGGGTTTGGTGTAATTCGACTACACACACACACCCCAAAAACTAAAACACAAAAGAAACATGTTATTTTTACCCTCTTTATATATCATTTTACTTTTTCTTTTCATCTCTAAGAATGTACTTGACTAGTGTTGGCCTTTTAGTGACAAACAAGATAAATTAGTGAATTAGCATATGAGGGGTAAAAAATTGTCTCTCCCTATTTGAGTATCATCATTTTCTAAATTACAAAATGATAGATGCAAAGTGATTCCCCTTTACAAACACAAGAATGTCACGTGTTATTTCAATATCATATTTAAACACTTTTATTGTGTCAAGATGAGTGGCTTGAATCCTAAGGAGGAGTAAGTATTGTAACAACTCTTTATTGTCATTAGACTTTTGAGATGAAAAACTTAAGGGTAACAAAATTGATGACCAAATTTAAGTGTGGCAAAGCCTATCTATAACGCACTGGTAGGTAGGTAGACTCGGCTTCGAGCCAAAGAATAAGGCATGGGCTTGAATTATGTCTGCCCATAGATTTGCGGGTATATTTTTACGCATATGGCTGTACTTGCACATGCCCATTAAGAGTAGGATGGACCATCGTAAATCCGCGTTTAATGCAATTCTTAAAGCTTATAACTTTGCGTCCATTTAAATCAATTTCTTTTTCAATCACAATCACAGTCGTGCCTCGTGGTTGAATCTCCTGGCTCCGAATTTGAAAAAGCATAGTGAATATTATCCTGCTAAGGTAGATCGCTTAAAGTTTAATTTTAATGTTTAACTTGTGGATTTTTTATAGGACTGTATCTAGTCTTATTTTATTTTATTGTGTTTTGATTTCATACTTCGAGATTATACATAAGACTAATTTGGTTATATCCCGCTAAAGTTATTTTAAATTCAATTGTGCAAGAGGTGTCTGAATGTAATTTAAAAATGTAAGGGAGCTGAATTTATCGCTAGTTAAACTCCGTAGGATTGCATAAGTTATTTGAAACACATGATGAGGAATCAGTTGTCTGACAGTTCTTCAAAGTGTTGCAGTTGTATAATTTACAACACCAAATTCAGTTCTCTTTGTCATTGTTGTCTCTAACTATAAAATTACAAACAAAAAAACGGTTTACTTGGGTTTAGGGGTCAAACAGCAAACCAAACCATTACCCTTTAGTTTGAATTTTGAACTGCATAGAACCGAATCAAACACATCGGTTTGGACGGTTTGATTTAGTCGATTTAAATGGTTATGCTTGCTCGGTTTGGATTGGTTTGTGCTAATTTAAAAATGGTGTCCCTTTGCAAAACTAGTATTGAATCATAATATTATTCAAAATTGATGTTATATTTTCTTTAAATTGTACATAATCTTGTTACATTCAATATCGGAGTGTCTGTGTTAACATAAGACAAAAGTATTGTTTCAGATATATATATATATATATATATATATATATATATATATATAAACTCAATTACGCCGTTGTCATTGATGTACGAGAAAGAATGAACATATCTAACAGATATACTGATCGTTATGCTTAGTGTTATAACTGCTCTCATTATTTTCTTTTCTTTTAACTTTTAACGTTTTGTTTGTTTGAATTTTCTTAGTACTGTGTATGTGAATATTATCTATTTTGAATGTCACAAAAATAAAATTAGTATATCATAAGTCGGTTCGGCTCGGGTTGTGACCAGTTTCAAAAAAGTGAATTGTGAACCCAACGGAATCAAGGTCATTTGAGAAATGCGAACCCAACTGTTAAGATTTTTTGCATGGTTGGGATTAGTTCCGTACGTTTTGAGTGGTTCGGTGCTCAACCCTAAGCATGGATGCACCAAAATGGATCAAGCATTGACATCAGCTACGGGTCGGTGCAGGTGCGTGTCGGGCGCTATCCTGAAATTTGGATTTTTTTTTAATTTCTAAATATCGAGCGAGTTTAGTACACGGCTAGGACACGGCGTGGGTGTGTATTAGGGATTAACACGATTCAATTTGGTAGTTTTCCGGTCATATCTTGAATCAAACCATAGCCCATCGGTTTACAAAATTCTGAATGCAACTTACCATCATCGGTTTGGTGGTTCCGTTAAGATATATTTGACCTAGTTTGAAGCTTTTCACCCTTTCCAAAACCTATTATTCAACTCGAATATTACACAAAAATGAACATATACTTTAGATGAATCACACTCTTATATGCTATAATTTAACACCCAGTAGAATTACAAAAGTCAGAAAAGGTAAGGATATACTTAACCGAAAAATTAGGTGGCAATTAAGACCCAAACCTATTTACTTGTCCAGATCTGCCCACTTACACCTCACCTCTAGACACCCAATTTTTATAGTCTTTTTATTTATTAAATAATCATTAGGCTTTATTAGTAATTGAAGATTATTATTTTACGTCTAGGCCTAATAATGTAGTGAACCTAATCTATTTAATTCAATTCAATAAGAAGTCCAGTCCAGTTGGTTGGGTCCAGTCCAGTTGGTTAAACTAGTTCAGTTAGTTAAGGTTAACCCAATTTAAGGTCAAGAGATTGTGACCAATTAGATGACTTAGAACTATCTTGTGATTTTTTCTTAATGCATGTGATTGATCCTTGATTTATATGAGATATAGAGATCATTTTTAGATCTGGTACATTCCATTTAACAAAATCAAAGAGGATTATGGAATTAGGGTCAAATAATGTCTTGACCTCAAAAAAATATTTTAAAATTTTGTGATGAAACTGTCGGTTTTCTATTAATCGACCGGTTAGGTGACTTTTCTCGGTCTGCAATTTTTATCAAATATTATGTCTTATCATTAGATCACATATTGATGTGGTCATCTTTATCATTTCTAACATCCCAGAATCTATAAATAGGGCCCTTGGCCTATATTTACAAGTGACAAACTTTTTCTTTGGTAGAGCTTTTATACCATTTCTCTCTTAGAAGTGGTAGATCATCTCTAAGGGGAATTTAACACTTCATACTCATTTCTCTATAGTCTTGAGTAACTTGCATTTTGGACGCGTCATAAAGCACTCCTAAGTCTTCTAGGCAAGCAAATTCTCAAAGTATATTTACTGCTTTTTAGACTAGTTTAAATCGTTATAGTTTAGACTGTTTTTCCTCCCTGCGATCACATTTCTATTTTAGAAACTATCAGAAACTATCAAAAAGAGTCTTTCTTTTCATTACTTAGTTCGAGACTGAAGTATAGGTCGCCTCACGTAGGGTCGGAGTCGAACTACGATGATTTTGATTCTGGTTAGTCCAATCGGATATGTAGGTCATTCGACCCCCGATGTCGAGTTTAAGCCAATAATATGGAAATATACTTATATTTTATATTTTGCATATTTATGTGTTTATATGTTAAAAACTAAAACCAATAGAGATGAAGTAGAGACCGAAAGGTGTGGCAGTTGCCTAACACCTTTCCGACGTATAACTTAGTCCCCAAACTCGTTTATTTGTTTTCAATTGATTAGTAGTCCTTTGGATACTTTTAGATTCATTTTTGGATTTTTTTTTAGTTTCTTGTGTTTAATGGAATAAGTTGGGACTCTTAATTTTAGACCTTTCCTTGGTTTAGAATTTTTCGAGGTGGTTCGCTACAGTAGCGACTCCGTTGTGAACGTAAAAAGTAGGGTAAATTACACACGATATCCCTGAGGTTTGCCGTAAACTACACATAGTTCTTACTATTTTTTTTATTACACTCCTCTCACTGAGGTTTATCATATGTTTACACAAAACTCTATATCATTAAGTTTCCATGAATAAAAGTTAGATCACCACATAACATTTTATTAACTACCAAAATTGCCCTTCTTCAGCCACCGTCTCAGGCTTTCGGTAACCCCCGCCAGCGCCACTGTCGTCCCCCCCAAACACCATTGTCCACTGCCTCTTTCTCTCTCTCACACACACATAGACACACACAAGCACTAACACAAACACACTGCCACAACATACCAAAAACAACAACAGATATAGCACCACCACAACACCAGATCTAGCACCACTACAATGTTACCCACCTCCAAACACAGCACACACACACACACACCTCCAAACACACACTTGTGCCGCACCACATCATCACCACAGTCATCCACCGCACTTCGCCACACCGTCGATGATCAGATCAAGCCACCATTTTTCCACCATCAACAAGCATCACCACCACCGATCATGGTTTTGAGGACCCGTCAGCATATATATATGAACAAGATAGATCTCGGCATTGGTTTTGAGGGCCCGGTGATGGTTTTGAAAAAACCAGTTGCTGACCACGGTTTTGAAGGCCTAGATCTCCTCAATCTGACCCACCGACGCCAGAGACACATACAGATTGGACTCTGCAGGCATGGTAGGTGGCAGAGTTCCCAACGATCGGAGCGAGGCCTTGGCTCAACGAAGGATCTAAAAGCGACGGTTGGCTGCTCCGGGGGAAGCAGTGGGACGCGATTGAAGGCTAAAAGGTGCTGCCATGTGGTGGGATTGCCGGCGGTATCGCTAGAGTGTGTTTTTGGGTGGTGGGTTGTGGTGGCTACGATGGTGGTCTGTTAGTAAGGTGAAGGGACGGTGTTGTTGGTGGGTGGTCGTGACCAGTCGCCGAAGGGTTGCCAGTCGCCGGAGGGTGTTGCTGGTTGCTGGTGTGTTGGTGGTTGTGTGTATGAGAGAGAGAAAGAGAGATAGGGGTAAATTTATTTGTTTATGAGGGGATCAGAGTCTTTTCATTTATTTTATTAACTCCGTTAAATGAAAAATAAAAATGTGTAGCTTAGTGTAATAAAAAAAGATAATAGGAGCCGTGTGTAGTGTAGGGTAAACCTCAGGGGTGCCGCATGTAATATACCCTAAAAACTCAGAGGACTAGACTTAAAAAAATTCTATTACTTTTTGGCCTTTTTTTTTTGGTGTTTAACATGTACCATGTGCTATAATTGTGGTAATGGTGCTTTTATTTTGCTATCAACACACACGCACACGTCTGTCACTAATCCACCCACCCGAGGGCAATGATTGAAACCCTTGAACTTACTAGTTATGACGTGAATTCGGCTGTACCCTCAGCTACATGCCTCTACTAAAATGACCTCCTAGTTTTTTGGTATGTTAGACCACTCGTAGACGTATTGGTGATCACCCTACACGAGTTATAGGTGGGAGGTCTATGGTACAAGTCGAGATGAATGAGTCACCTTACACCGACACTAAGAGAGAAAATCACATATTGGCATTGGCAGAGTCAGAAACTGTGCACGAGGTGAGCACCTAAATCATAAATAAAAATAATCCTAAGACTAATTATCGTGAAAAAAGTCCTAAAACCCAACAAACAGGTAATTTGGACGAGCATAGGTTGAGAAGGCATGAGTAAAATCACCTGTAGTTTTATAGATGCAATTCTAACACTTACTTCCAGCCAGTAGTAAATCTAAGTGTAACCCATAAATTTTAGTGCCAATTTGATTCTCCATTAAATATAACATGCACTTTACTGGATTAAGATAGACTCTTTAAATTTTATGTCACACCTTCCGTCGAACACATGATCTACAAGTATGAAAGAAGAAAAAAACCAAGGGAAACATTTGGGGTGAGAGAGATGACTATAGAGGCGAAGATTGACCTATGTTCACCATAACAAAGCGGATGAGGATCCTACGTTGTACAACATCTCTACTATTGGAGCTTTAGTGACAAAAGATTGTCACTAAATAAATTTTTATCGTTATTATTAGACTTTTGTCAGAAAAGATTGCTAAATTACATTTAAAAATATTTTTTTATTATAGCAGACGTGTTGTACTGTAGACGATCCTAGTCCCAACAAAATATAGTTTAAAGGGGCATTTATTTAAGACCCTTATTTATGTGTTGGTCTTCAATTTTGAGGTGTTTATTATTGTGCGGCCCTAATTTAAGTGCGATTTTGTAAACTTATAATATTTTTAACGTCACATTATATAGGCATTTTTTTCCATATAACGTCATATGTTAGTGTTATTATAAAAACACATTAATGCAAAGGAAAGTGGGTTCGTACCACGTGGAGGTGCCACAAGGGACGCAGTCCGTGTCAGCTGCCAAATGTATACAGTGAGAGACAGTAAGGACGGAGTAAGGGCAAAGAGCAAGGTTTTCCAGACAGGCCGTGAAGAGTGGCAGTGCTGTAGAGACAAGGCTGAGGTGAACGAGGCTGGTAGTCGATGATCCAAGCTAAAGTCCAAGTTACGGTCCAAGTTGAGGTCCAATGTCACCGTCAATGTTATGTCCAAAGTCACGAGAGTAATGTATTTCTCTCTCTAAAATCCAAGAGCTCTCAAGTTCTAGAGTGAGAAAGTGATTTTTGTCAAATGAGAGAATTCTGTCCGGAATGAGTCCAAAAGTTCACTATTTATAGTAAATAGTATGTGATGCCAAGGGAAGTGGGTTCGCAGTCATCGTGGAGGTACCACAAGGAATGCAGTCCGAGTCAGATGATAAGTATGTTGATATAGGACACAACAAGGGTGGAACAAGAGCAAAGACTAAAGGCTTCCCAGACAGAGCCTGAGGGTGACAGTGATGCGAGGGTGATGAAGCAAGGTGAATACACGACGACAGTCACAGTCCGATGCTTAGGTCCAGAGTTAAGGTCATGTATGTTTCTCTCTCTAGGATTCTAAAGTGAGAAAGTTAAAGTGTTCTGAAAATGTCCAAGTTCAGAAAATGTTCTCCTTCCAAATGAATTCTCAAGACCTCTATTTATAGAGGTTGAGACGATGATGTCATCACGCGACATGTGGCACTCCCCGGGAGTGACACATCACCAAAGGGTCCACAGCTGCCGGTGCTCCACGGACTGTCGAATCCCATATTCACTCGACCTGCCCCACACAGCGTCGTTTTGTCTGTCTGGAAAGACTGGCTCTCACAGTGGCGGTGTGGCCAGAGAACCCTTTGATCTAGCCACCAATTCAAGCCCTTGCAGAGTCCCACAGGCCTGGCAGCGGTGGGGAAGACCTGACGCCCAACTGCCAGGCGGTCTAGGCGCGATGCCCTCTGAAGACCTGCTCCTGTCTCGGAGTGACTCAAGGGTCATAGTCTATAGGGGTGCCGACGCAAGCCCCCAATGTCAGAGAACGTAGGCTAGTCACGAAGACACCCTAGCTGAGATAGTGTCCCGGAGGAGTCGCCTATTCCGCGGGTGAGTCCTTGTGCCGGAGCACTCAGAGCGCGTCAAGGTAGTATCTTGGAGGAACCGTCTACCTGACAGGCCAGGTAGCATCCAGGATGAGCCGTTTACCTGGCGGAAGGGGAGTTAAAGAGCTCCCTGACGAAGATAGTGTCCCAGAGGAGTCGCCTATTCTATAGGCTGAGGTAGCATCCCGGAGGAGCCATCTACCTGGCTGGCCTAGGTAGCATCTTGGAGGAGCCGTTTACCTGGCAGAAGGGGATTTGAAGAGCTCCCTGGCGGAGATAGTGTCCTAGAGGAATCGCTTATCCCCTCGGTGAGTCCTTACGCCGGAGCACTCGGAGCACGTCAAGGTAGCATCCCGGAGGAGCCATCTACCCGACTGGCCGAGGTAGCATCCCGGAGGAGCCATCTACCTGGCAGAAGGGGAGTTGAAGAGCTCCCTGGCTAAGATATTGTCCCGAAGGAGTCACCTATCCCCGCGGTGAGTCCTTGTGCTGGAGCACTTGGAGCGCATCAAGGTAGCATCCCAGAGGAGCCATTTACCCGACTGGCTGAGGTAGCATCCTAGAGGAGCCGTCTACCTGGCAAAGGGGAGTTGAAGAGCTCCCTGGTGGAGATAATGTCCCATAGGAGTCGCCTATCCCCGCATGATGTTGTACACTCCGGAGAATGGGTCGAAGCATGTTCCATGACTAAGGCAAGGTGCGCATGGTGTGGTGAAAGGATGGACCGATGCAATGAGCATGGTAATGTGACAGAGAGCCAAGGGGCACGACTGTGTTAGTGGCGCGGCGCATGGGCACGACGGAGTGAGTAAGGTGTCGGGGGCACGTCTGTGTTAGTGGCGCACGAGCGCAACGACTAGCGTCGTGGAGACAACACTTGATGCCAAGGCACGTGTTATGAAAGTGGTGCACGGGTGCGACAACAAACGTCGCGAAGACAATACCTGGTGCCATGGGCACCTATCATGGAAGTGGTGCACGGGCACGGCGACGAGCATCGCGGAGACCACACTTGGTGCCGGGGCACGTGTTATGATGATGGCGCATGGGCACGGTGATGAATGTCGCGGAGTAATACTTGTTGCCGGGGCACGCATCGTGAGAATAGCACAAGGGTGCATTGTCGAACGTCGCGGAACAATACGTAGTGTCGGGGCACATATCATGACAATGATGCACGGGCGCAGGCGACAAACGTCACATCGATATACTTGGTGCCGGGGCACATGTTATGGAAGTGGCGTACAGGCGCGGCGATGAACGTCACAGGGATATACTTGGTGCCAGGGCATATGTTATGGAAGTGGCGCATGGGCACGGCGACGAACGTTGCGGAGACAATACTTGGTGCTTGGGCACATGTTATGAAAGTGGCGCATGGGCAGGGCGACGAACGTCGCGGAGAAAATACATGGTGCCGGGGCACAAGTTATGGAAGTGGCGCATGGGCGCGACGACGAACGTCGGGGAGATATACTTGGTGCCGGGGCACATGTTATGGAAGTGGCGCATGGGCATGGCGACGAACGTCGCAGAGATATACTTGGTGCCGGGGCACATGTTATGGAAGTGGCGCATGGACGCGGCGATGAACGTCGTGGAGACAATACTTGGTGCCGAAGGCACATATCATGACGATGGCGCACGGGCGCGACGACGAACGTCGCGGGGCAATACTTGGTGCTGGGGGCACATGTTATGAAAGTGGCGCGACGATGAATGTCGCGGAACAATACTTGGTGCTGGGACACGTATCATGACGATGGCGCACGGGCGGGGTGACGAACATCGCGGAGCAATACTTAGTGCCGGAGGCACATATCATGAGAATGGCGCACGGGTGAGGCGATGAACTTCGTGGGGCAATACTTGGTGCCGAGGCACATGTTATGGAAGTGGCGCATGGGCGCGGCGATGAACGTCATGGAGACAATACTTGGTGCCGAGGCACATGTCATGGGAATGGTGCATGGGCGCGACGATGAACGTTGCAGAGATATACTTGGTGCCGAGGCACATGTTATGGAAGTGGCGCATGGGCGTGGTGACGAACGTCGGGAAGATATACTTGGTGTCGGGGCATATGTCTTGAGAATACTGCATGGGCGCGACGACGAATGTTGCGGAGATATACTTGGTGCCGGGGCACATGTTATGGAAGTGGCACATGGGCACGGCAACGAATGTCGCAGAGACAATACTTGGTGCTGGGCCACTTGTCATGAGAATGACGCATGGGCGCGGTGAGGAACATCGCGGAGACTGCGCACGGGCACGCATCGGGTGTCCCAAAGATGGGATATGAGTTGAGTGTGCCTGTTATAACAAAATAATGAATGCAACATATAATAATGACAAAGTTGGGAGTGATGGTAAGCGGTCGTCGGCAACGGGTCATTCAACGGTAGTGCGCGACTTTCGGCGATGGGCATCGTGGGAACAGTGCGCGGTCACAGATGACGAACGTCACAAGGTTGATGCACGATGGACTTCGCGAGGTTGATGCACGACGGACGTCGCGAGGTTGATGCACGATGGACGTTGTGAGGTTGGTGTACGAACGTTCGTAACATCGCGGAGGTGCAAAGACTTAAGAAAATAAGTGCGCGCTGAAGGGAGGCCATAGGCAAAAATTGAGGTGAGGTCAAGGCCACCACCCCTGGGGAGGCCAAGGCCAACCCCTTAGGAAAGCCAAGGCTGACCCCTTTGGAAGGCCGAGGCCGACCCTAGGGGGTGGCCAAGGCCAATGGCCAACTCCCATGAAGGGAGGTCAAGGCCACTCCCCCTTTGGGTGAACTTTGAGCGCACCGACTGAAGGTGTTTTGATGGGCAATGACAAATCCAAAAGTTGCATTGCGACGAACGTGCCGATGTGAATTGTACCTATATGAAGAACAAGGTGTCAAAGTCACGTATGAAGTGTACGAAGTAAAAAAAGTGTGAAAAGAGGGTTTACGCGAAGGGGTGAATTACCGGGGGAAAATGGCCGAGGCCAACCCCTCCTAGAGGCCAAGGCCAACCCCCTAGGCATGGGGAAGGTTGAGGCCAACCCCTTGGGGTTGGCTGAGGCTAAATGGCCAACTTCAATTTTTGGAGCCCAAGGCCACTTCCCCTTTTGGTGAACTTTGGGCGCGCCGACGGTAGGTGTTTTGATGAGCAATGACAAATCTAGAAGTTTCATCATGACGAGCGTGTTGCCAAGAATTGTACCCACATGACGAACAAGGGGCCGATGTCACATAAAGAGCGTACGGAGCGAACAAAGTACGAAAGGAACTTTGCACGAAAAGTGAAGAACCGGGGTGGGGGGAAGGCCAAGGCCAACCCCCATGCGAGGCCTAGGCCAACCACATTGGGTGAGGCCGAGGATGACCCCATGGGGTTGACCAAGGCCTTTGCCCCTTGACCCCATCGTTTCGGTTGCACCGTCGATTAACATTTTTTGATGAAAAGGTGTTCGGGTGGTCTTGGTGCGATGGTCGTGCTACCGTCAGTGATGTTGACGTAAAATAATTAGTGACTAAGTCACGCGTGAGGCGTGTAAAGCAAAGAATGCACATGACCTGGGCGGATGCACTTTGACCTGTTTGGGGTATTGAAGAATTGACTGTTGAATCCGTTGACATGTTCGCATGAAATGAGATCCTTATTGGGCCCTTGGGTACGACTAGAATAGGTTGGGAACATAAGCCCCTAAGTGTAGTGTGCGAGGAGGGGCAACTTGAGCGGGCACCACACGTATAAACACTTAGAAGAAGTTTTGATGTTCTTTGGCCGGAGAGTAGCTAATGTCGTCACTGAATGACGAAGGTGAAGAGTAGGTGGCTCGAGCCACCTCGTGCACCACCTATTGAGACCTTGGAATGCTTGGGGCGGTGACATAAGGGCTCGATGATGGGGCGCATGAGTGTGGTCGTGGAGTAGGCGCATGAGCGAAGGGAGTCGCAGAGATGGCGTCCGGGCGACGGGGGTCGCAAAGATATTGTCCAGGCGACAGGGGTCGCGGAGATGACGTCCAGGCGACGGGGTCACCGAGATGTTGTCCAGGCGACGGGGGTCGCAGAGATGATGTCCGGGCGACGGGGTCGCGAAGATGACGTCCGGGCGATGGTGGTCACGGAGATGACGTCCGGGCGACGGGGGTCACGATGCCTGGGTTTGGTGACTGGCATTTGAACAATGAATAAAAGTAGGTGGTTCGAGCTGCCTCGCTCACCACCTACCAAGGACGTTGATGTCAGGGACGTCGTGATGAGGGGCGCGACAAAGGCGCGGTCAGTCGTTGCGATGCGGGGGCAGTCCACGACAGACGCAAGGGGCGCGGGCAATGCAAAGCGGTCAATGTTGCAAAAAAAAATTCTAAGTATGGAAAAGAGTAACGAAATGGGTAAGGGAGTCAAGAAGTGCTACCCCAAAACATATAAAGTTTTAGTTGTAGTAAAATTGGTATATTAGGTTTTGGTTTGGTTAGATAGAAAAAAATGTTAAGTGTTGTGTAGGGTGAGTATAATGGAATATGAGAAAGAAAAAAAGTTGGGTATGAGGGATGTTGTATTTATGAAGTAGTGTAAATAAAGAATGTTGTGATGAGAGAGAGAGAGAGAGAGAGATAAATTAGTAGAAGAGGGAGGGAGATGGGAGGGGGAAACCCACATGTAAGTGGGAATTTTTTTTTGGTGAGAGGAAGGATGAGTGGGGTGAGTTAATGAGTATAAGTGAGAGAAAAAAATGTGTAAGAGTGTAAGAGGGAGGGAGAAAGAATAATGAGAGTGTGATTGGAGACAGGAGAGAGAAGGGTGAATGAATGAAGAGGGGAGAGCGGGTCGACCTAGGGGAAGGGGGTGGGGAGGCTGAGGCCGAGGGGTGTGGGAAGGGGGATGATTGGAAATGATGGGTGGAAAGAGATGTGAAGAAAGAGTGATGTGAATGGTGAGAATTCAATGTGGGAGAGAGAGAATGTGGGTAATGATGAGTGAAAAGGAAGAGAAGTAAGGGGGAGGGTGGGAGAAACCCACATGAGGGTGAAAGAGAGAGAAGTGTGTTGGGTGATGTAAAGGAAGAAAGAGAAAAAGTAAAAAGTTGAAAGTGATGGAGAGAGAGAAAAAGGAAGAGAGAGAAAGGGAGAGAGGGAATTAAAATTAAGGAAGAGAGATTGGGGAAGACCCACATGAAGGGGAAATGGGGCTGCCAGAGCCTAGGGGCTGCCAGGCACCCGGGTGGTGGGGTGGGTGGGGGGCCTAAATTTTTTTTTTGCCTCCCTAAGAAGGGAACCCCAAGGAATTTTTTTTCATGATGTACAAAGAGAGAAAGATAGGAGTTTGTATAATGTGAAGAAAGAGTGGTGAGGGAAGAAAGGAAGATGTAGTGTTAGATCATGTGAGAGGGAGAGTGAGGAGATATAAAGGGAGTGATGAGAGCATGAATGTTGGGAGTAAGTGGGGAATATGAAAACTTTGAAAATTTTTCTAAGCGTTGAAAAGAAAATTTGAGCTCAGGCAAGGGTGGTGAGGGAGGCCGCTGAGGGTGATCATCGATGACCGATTGCAAAAAAAATGAAAATTTTTCTAAGTGTTGGGCTGAGTCAAGGATGGCGAGGGAGACCACTGAGGGTGATCATCGATGACCGGTTGCAAAAAAAATGAAAATTTTTCTAAGTGTCAAAAAAAGATGAGGGGTAACGATGCGACCGTAGTAGCGGGGCTCGAGCCACCTCGCGCACCACGTACCAAGTCGTTACAATGTGAGGCAGATGGGGGTTGGGAAGTGGCGAAGCCCCCAAGAGAGTGGGTGATGGTATCAAGAGTAGTGTTAGTAGGCCTGTGCAAGAGCCCTATAGCTTGAAAATTTTCTAAGTCTAGAAAATGTAACTTCATTGATAACGAAGGATAGGCAACATTCCTTGATACATGGGTATGACGTACATGGAGACTTGCAAAATGAACGAAAAAAATTACAAGTGTGAAAAATGCACTAGGCAGGCTAGTGCCTGGGCGGTTGGTTCCAATGTCCCGGACTTAGAGTTTGAGCTTGCCAGATGCAATTTTGTCAGCGAAGACGAACTTTAGGCCCCTGCACCACTTGAGACCGTGACTGACTTTTCGATGATAGGGGCAGTAGTTGGGATGGCTAAGTCTTCCGGGCTAGGTTCAGTGTCGGCATTGGGCATGGTTATGGCATTGTCGTTGATCCACGTCTCGAGGAGAGCTTTGACAGTCTTCAAGTCACAGGGTATTCCGGGGTAAGCATCGACTGCTTTCTCTTGTCAGGGCATCCATCCCTCTTCCTTGGAACTGACGCTTGCGATTGTTATCGTTGTTACTGGCTGCTTCCATCGTTGCCCAATTCAATATGAGGTTGGGGCTTTGGGGTTTTTGACGGACCGACCGAGTCATAGGTGCATCGCGCAGCTTCTTTGAGATATCCCCAGGACCGAAGCTGGAGGTTTTTAAGGTAGACCCTGTAGGTGTCTTTCATGTTCTTGATGCAAATGGGTACAAGGGTTTCATCTTTGCTGAAATCAGTGCATTCCAAGCACTTGTGATGAAATTGCGTAACATAGGTGTTGAGGTCTTCCCCGGGGTTCTGGCGAATTCTGGCGATGTCAACGATGGTCACACGTTCTGTCTCATAGTGAAATTTGTCAAGGAAGAGCTGGACCATGTCGGACCATGAGTTGATAGTACCGTCAGGAATCTGATGATACCAAGAGTAGGCGAGGCCAGTCAGGGACTTGTGAAATTCCCGAAGCTTCAAAATGTCGTCCTCCCCGTAGTGCTCTAGGGAGCCAGCAAAACGGGTGATGTGCTCGCCGGTATTGCCCTCTTTGTCATTGAATACGGTGAATGATGGTTGCTTGTACTTGATAGGATAGGGCTTGGTAGCAAGGCTACCAGAGTAGGGAGCATGGCCTGACAGCTTAGAGGGGGAGTGGGGTAAGGATGACTGCTTGAGATAGTGAAGGAGGGCATCAAAGTCATGCTTGGTGACGTACGACGCATGTAAGGGTTTGTGCCCTGACGGGATGATTTGGGCACCAGAGCCCCAAGACAGTGCAACCTGAGGCATCGATAGGATGACGATGGTCGAGAGGGGTTGGTGGTGGGGAGCAACTTGTTGGGGCATGGTTTGCATATGGGTAGTGTCAGCCGCTGGAGGCCGGTTGTCAGGAAAGGTCGATTAGAGTAAGCCAAGGGAATGACTTATGTTTAGGTTTCAGCTGGTTATGTTCAGGTTAGGCTCCATCTCAATTGATTCGTGAGTCTCCGAAGTGCTTCAAGCAAGGGTAAGGAGTGGCGCCGCAGGCTGAGGTGCCGCGAGTCCTACTGTCTAGGGCCTGGAGGACCAAGGCAGCGGTGGTCACGACACTGGGACCTGAGTAGTGTCCAAAACTAGCCCAGGCCCTGAAGGCTGAATCTGAGGGGGAGGGGCCAACCCTAGAGCTTGGGCTGGCAGAGGGTGGGCAGCGGACACAGGGTGGGGAGTTCTAAGGCCTTGAGAAGTTGGCGTTTGTGAAGTCAAGACTTGGATGGATTTTTGCATTTCTAAGATGACAGCCATGAGAGCAGATTGAGAGTCTTGAAGGTCGGTGATGGTAGGAGTAAGGTGTTGGATTGTGGCGTCGACGTTCGCGGCCACATCGGGTGCATCCATTGTAGGGGGAGCCTGGAGTTGGTTGTGACCGGTCTCCTCTTGGTCCTCGAGGTGATGCTCCTCTTGGACGGCTGGGTTGAGGCTTTGGCTGGTAATCCTGCATTGCTGACGCATGGTTGCTTGGGTGTTTTGGGCACGAGACGAACTACACTGCTATGCTTACATCTCCAGCAGAGTCGCCAAAATGATGCCAAGGGAAGTGGGTTCGTAGTCAACGTGGAGGTGCCACAAGGAATGCAGTCCGAGTCAGATGCCAAGTATGTTGATGTAGGACACAACAAGGGTGGAACAAGGGCAGAGACCAAGGGCTTCCCAGACAGAGCCTGAGGGTGGCAGTGCTGCAAGGGCGATGGCGCAGGGTGAATACACAACGACAGTCACAGTCCGATGCTTAGGTCCAGAGTTAGGGTCCTGTATGTTTCTCTCTCCAGGATTCAAGAGTGAGAAAGTGGAAGTGTTCTGAAAATGTCCAAGTCCAGAAAATGTTCTCCTTCCAAATGAATTCTCAAGACCTCTATTTATAGAGGTTGAGATGATGATGTCATCACGCGACATATGGCGCTCCCCGGGAGTGACACGACACTGAGGGGTCCACAGCTGCCGGTGCTCCACGGACTGTCGAATCGTATATTCACTCGGCCTGCCCCGCACAACGTCGCTCTGTCTGTCTGGAAAGACTGGCTCCCACAGTAGCGGTGTGGCCAGAGAACCCCTTGATCTAGCCACCAATCCAAGCCCTTGTAGAGTCCCACAGGCCTGGCAGCGGTGGGGAAGACCCAACGCCCAACTGCCAGGAGGACTAAGCGCGATGCCCTTCGAAGACCTGCTCCCGTCTCGGAGTGACCCAGGGGTCATAGTCCATAGGGGTGCCGACGCAAGCCCCCAGTGCCGGAGAACATAGGCCAGTCACGAAGACACCCTGGCAGAGATAATGTCCCGGAGGAGTCGCCTATCCCGCGGGTGAGTCCTTGTGCCGGAGCACTCGGAGAGCGTCAAGGTAGCATCTCAGAGGAGCCGTCTACCTGACGGGCCAGGTAGCATCCTGGAGGAGCCGTCTAGATGGCGGAAGGGGAGTTAAAGAGCTCCCTGACGGAGATAGTGTCCCGGAGGAGTCGCCTGTTCCATAGGCCGAGGTAGCATCCCGGAAGAGCCGTCTACCTGGTCGGCCGAGGTAGCATCCGAGAGGAGCCATCTACCTGGTGGAAGGGGAGTTGAAGAGCTCCATGGCGGAGATAGTGTCCCGTAGGAGTTGCCTATCCCCACGGTGAGTCCTTGTGCCGGAGCACTCGGAGCGCGTTAAGGTAGCATCCCGGAGGAGCCGTCTACCTGGCGAAAGGGGAGTTGAAGAGTTCTCTGGCGAAGATAGTGTCCCGGAGAAGTCGCCTATCCCCGTGGTGAGTCCTTGTGCCGGAGCACTCGGAGCGCGTCAAGGTAGCATCCCGGATGATCCATCTACCTGGCGGAAGGGGAGTTGAAGAGCTCCCTGGAGGATATAGTGTCCCGGAGGAGTCGCCTATCCCCCCGCATGATGTTGCACACTCCGGAGAGTGGGTCGAAGCACGTTCCACAACCAAGGCAAGGTACGCATGGTGTGGTGAAAGGATGGACCGATGTAAGGAGCATGGTAGTGTGACAGAGAGCCAAGGGCATGACTGTGTTAGTGGCGCGGTGCATTGAGGCGGAGTGAGAAAGGTGCCGGGGGCACGTCTGTGTTAGTGGCGCACGAGCGCAACGACGAGCATCACAGAGACAACACTTGGTGTCGGGGCACGTGTTACGAAAGTGGAGCATGGGCGCGGTGACGAACATCGTGGAGGCAATACCTGGTACCATGGGCACCTGTCATGGAAGTGGCGCACAGGCGCGGCGACGAGCGTCGCAGAGACAACACTTGGTGTCGGGCACATGTTATGACGATGGGGCACGGGCGCAGCGACGAACGTCGTGGATCAATACTTGGTGTCGGTGGCACGCATCATGAGAATGGTGTAAGGGCGCAGCGACAAACGTAGCGGAACAATACTTGGTGCCAGGGCACGTATCATGACAATGATGCATGGGCACAGGGGACGAACGTCGCAGGGATATACTTGGTGTCGGGGCATATGTTATGGAAGTGGCGTACAGGCGCGGCGACGAACGTCGCGGAGATATACTTGGTGCCGGGGCATATGTTATGGAAGTGGCGCATAGGCGCGGCAATGAATGTCGCGGAGATATACTTGGTGCTGAGGCACATGTTATAGAAGTGGCGCACGGGCACAACGACGAACGTCGCGGAGACAATACTTGGTGCTGGGGCACATGTTATGGAAGTTGTGCATGGGCGCGGCGACGAACGTCACGGAGACAATACTTGGTGTCAGGGCACATGTTATGGAAGTGCGCATGACCGGGGAACATGTTATGGAAGTGGCGCACGCGGCGGCAGAGTATACTTGGTGCCGGGGCACATGTTATGAAAGTGGCGCATAGGTGAGGCGACAAACGTCGCAAAGACAATACTTGGTGTCGAGGGCACGTATCATGACGATGGAGCACGGGTGCAGCGACGAACGTCCCGAAGCAATACTTGGTGCTGGGGCACGTATCATGACGATGGCGCACAGGCGAGGCGACGAACGTTGCGGAGCAATACTTGGTGTCGGGGGCACATGTATTGAAAGTGGTGCCGCGACGAACGTTGTGGAGCAATACTTGGTGCCGGGGGCACGTATTATGAGAATGGCGCACGAGCGAGGCGACGAACGTCGCGGGCCAATACTTGGTGCCGAGGCACATGTTATGGAAGTGGCGCATGGGCGCGGCGATGAACGTCATGAAGACAATACTTGGTGCCTGGGCACATGTCATGAGAATGGCGCATGGGCGCGACGACGAACGTCGCAGAGATATACTTGGTGCTGGGGGACATGTTATGAAAGTGGGGCATGGGCATGGCGACGAACGTCGGGAAGATATACTTGGTGCTGGGGCACATGTTATGGAAGTGGCACATGGGCGCGACGACGAACATCGCGGAGATATACTTGGTGTCGGGGCACATGTTATGAAAGTAGCGCACGGGCCCCGCGATGAACGTCGCGGAGACAATACTTGGTGCGGAGGCACATGTTATGATAATGGCTCATGGGCGCGGCGATGAAATGTCGTGGGGATATACTTGGTGCCGGGGCACATGTTATGAAAGTGGCGCATCGGTGCAGTGACGAACGTCGCGGAGACGGTGCACGGGCACAGGTTAGGTGTCTCGAAGATGGGATACGGGTTGAATGTGCCTGTTATAACAAAATAATGAATACAACATGTAGTAATGACAAAGTTAGGAATGATGGTATGCGGTCGTCGGCGACGAGTCGTTTGGTGGTAGCGCGCGACTTTTGGCAATGGGCATCGTAGGAGCGATGTGCGGTCACGGACGATGAATGTCACAAGGTTGATGCACGATGGACGTCGAGAGGTTAGTGTACGAACGTCTGTAAACGTCGCGGAGGTGCAAAGACTCTAGAAAATAAGTGCTTGCGGGAGGGGAGGCATAGGCCAAAATTAGGGGAAGGTCAAGGCCACCACCCCTGGGGAGGCCGAGGCTGTGGAGGCCGAGGCTGACCCCTTGGGAAGGCCGGGGCCGAACCTAGGGGGTGGCCAAGGCCAATGGCCAACTCCCATGAGGGGAGGCCAAGGCCACTCCCCCTTTGGATGAACTTTGGGCACGCCGACAGAAGGTGTTTTGATGGGCAATGAAAAATCCGAAAGTTGCATTGTGACGATCGTGTCAACATGAATTGTACTTATGTGACGAATAAGGTACCAAAGTCATGTACAAAGAGTACGAAGCAAAAAAAAGTGCAAAAATAGGGTTTGTGCAAAGGGGTGAACCACTAGGGGAAAATGGCCCAGGCCAACCCCTCCTGGAGGCCGAGGCTGACCCCTTAGGCATGTGGAAGGCAGAGGCCGACTCCCTATGCATGGTGAAGGCCGAGGTCGACCCCCTGGGGTTGGCTAAGGCTAAATGGTCAACTTCCATTTTTGGAGCCTAAGGCCACTTCCCTTTTTGGTAAAATTCGGGCGCACCGATGGTAGGTGTTTTGATGAGCGATGATGAATCCAAAAGTTGTGTCGTGATGATCGTGTTGCCAAGGATCGTACCCATATGACGAACAAAGCGCCAAAGTCACATAAAGAGTGTACAGAGTGAACAAAGTGTGAAAGGAACTTTGCACGAAAAGTGAAGAACCGGGGGGGAGGGGGAGGCCAAGGCCACCCCCATGGGAGGCCGAGGCTGACCCCATGGCCTTGGGTGAGGCCGAGGCGGACCCCATGGGGTTGGCCAAGGCCTTTGTCCCTTGACCCCATCATTTTGGTTGCATCGTCGGTTGAATTTTTTGATGAAAAGGTGTTCGGATGGTCTTGGTGCGATGGTCGTGCTACCGTCAGTGACGTTGACGTAAAATAATTGGTGACTAAGTCGCGAGTAAGGCGTGTGAAGCAAAGAATGTACGTGACCTGGGCGTGCACACTTTGACCTGTTCGAAGCGTTGAAGAATTGACTGTTGAATCCGTTGACGTGTTCATGTGAAATGGGACCCTTATTGGGCCCTTGGGTACGACCAGAATAGGTTGGGAACAGTATGCTTATGTCATAAAATGCCACATGTCGTCCCCTGGGAGTGGCACGTCACCAGGGAGTCCCAAAATATCGGCTCTCCGTTGGACTGTCGGTTCCTAAATTGGAATTGCCTCGCCCCACACAGCGTCATTCTACCTGTCTGAGAAGACTGATCACACCACTGTAGCGTAATTAGAGTAAGACCGTTGCCCCAGCCACCGGTCCATGCCCTTACTGAATCCCACTTGCCTAGCAGCTGCCCCTATGACCAACTATCAGGCAAAGTAGGCGCGATGCCTTCCAAAGACCTGCTCCCGTCTCGGAGTGACACGGGGGGTCATTGTCCTCGGGGTGCCGACGATCACCGGTAACATGAGTGGACGTGGTCGCAGCTCAGTGCCTAGTACCATACACGTCACCCTAGGCAGCGATAGCTTTGTGGTAATAAGCCTATCCTGCTGTGAGTGGTCCTCGTGTCGGAGCCCCTTGTGATTATGACGGCGATGGCTTTGTGGTAACGAGCCCGTCTCGTGGCGTCAATGACTTTGTGGTAACGAGTCCATCACGCTGCGAGGGGTCCTCGTGCCAGAGCACTACGAATAGAGCCCCCCGAAACGAAGATGGAGATAACTTTATGGTAATGAGCCTATCCCGAGGCGGCGATGGCTTTGTGGTAATGAGCCCATCCCACTGTGAACAGAGCACCCTGGAATAAAGATGACGATAGCTTTGTGGTAACAAGCCTATCCTGTGGCGGCGATGGCTTTGTAGTAACGAGCCCATCCTGTTGTGAAGGGTCCTCGTACCGGAGCACTACGAACAGAGCCCCCCAAAATGAAGACGGTGATAGCTTTATGGTAACGAGCCTATCCCATGGCGGGGATGGCTTTGTGGTAATGAGCCCATCTCGCTACGAGGGGTCTTCGTGCTGGAGCACTACGAACGGAGCCCCCCGGAATGAAGACGGCGATAGCTTTGTGGTAACGAGCCTATCCCATGGTGGCGATGACTTTGTGGTAATGAGCCCATTCCGCTGTGAGGGGTCCTTGTGCCGGAGCACTACGAACGGAGCCCCCCGAAAGCATGTAACATGATTGTGGCGCATAGGCGCGGAGACGAACGTCGCGGAGACAACACTTGGTGCCGGGGACACATGTTATGGAAGTGGCGCATGGGCGCGGTGACGAACGTCGCGGAGCAATACTCGGTGCCTGGGGCACGTATCATGAAAATGACGCATGGGCACAGCGACGAACGTCCGGAGCAATACTCGGTGCCGGGGGCACGTATCATGAGAATGGAGCACGGGTGCGATGACGAACGTCGCGGAGCAATACTCGGTGTTGGGGGCACGTATCATGATAATGGCGCACAGGCGAGGCGACGAATGTCGTAGAGACAGCGCACGGGCGCGCGTCGGATGTCCCGGAGACGGGACGTGAGTTGAGTGTGCCTGTTATACCAAAATAATGAATGCAATATGTAGTAATGACAAAGTTGAGAATGATGATACAGGGTTCATCGACGACGGGTTATTCGGCGATAGCGCGCGACTTTGAGAGACGAACGTCACGAAAGCGACACACGGTCATGACGTCGGATGACGGACATCATGAGGTTGGTGTGTGCATGTTGGTGGGCTTCGCGGAAGCACAAAATATGGTTCAGAATAGTGTGCGCAAAAAAGGGGCAAAGTGGGGGATTTTGGGGAAAGGCCAAGGCTAACCCCCTGTGGAGGTCGAGGCCGACCCTAGGGGTTGCCAAGGCCAAGGCCACTCCTCCGGGAGGGGCAAAGGCCACCTTCCTCCTTTTGGTGAACTTCGGGCACGTCGACAGTTGGTGTTTTGATGGGCAATGATGAATCCAGAAGTTGCGTTACGACGAGCGTGTCTACGTGAATCGTACCCACGTGATGAACAAGGTGCCAAAGTCACATACGGAACGTACAAAGCGAACAAAGCACGAAAAAGGACCTTCTACAAAAAGTGAACAACTGGGGGGAGGCTAAGGCCAACCCCCCATAGAGGCCAAGGCCGACCCCCCATGGAGGCTGAGGCCGACCCCATGGGGTTGGCCAAGGCCTTTGCCCCTTGACCTCGTCGCTCCGGTTGCGCCATCGGCCGATATTTTTGGTGAAAAGGTGTCAAGGTGGTCTCGGCGTGACGATCGTGCTCTCGTGAGTCACGCTAACGTGAAATAATTGGCGCCTATGCACATGGCGCGCGAAGCGAAAAATGCGCTTGACTTGAACGTGTACCCGCTGACCGGTTCGATGCGTTGGAAATTTGACCGTTGACTATGTTGACGTGTCTGCGTGAAAGGGACCCCTAGCGGGCCATTGGGTCTTACCAGAATAGGTTGGGAACATAAGCCCCCTTGTGGGGTGCCACGGAGGGGCGACCCGACCGGGCGCCACACTCCTAAGCGTCGGTTTTTGGAAAAAAAGTGTCGGTGTCGAATCTTGAGCAACGGGCGCAATAGTGATGAAAGACATGAGGGAGCGGGGGCTTCCTTGAAATTTGCAATTTTTTTTTTGCAAAAATAATACGGAACATGCGTTTCCGTTGGCGTTAGCGTGAAAAAAGAAATAGCGCGAAAGAAGAATTTTTATCCGGAAATGGGTTTGTACAAAAATTTTGATAGTGACTTAAAATTATGAGCATAAAATAATGGTAACGCTTTGAAAAAAAGAGAGCGCAAAAAAAAGGAGTTAGCGCTAAAACAAGGAGTGCTAAAAGAGTTGTTGGAGTTTTGGGGGGAAAGTTAGGGGAAGTCTTGAACTTTCAAGACTTGGGAGAAAGAAAGAGAGAAAGACTTAGCAAAAAAAAAGAGAAGATAGGAAAGAAAGAGAGGAGAGAGAAGAAGAAGAAGAAGAAGGACTTGGGACTTGAAGACCCATGAGGTTGAGGACCACCCAACCCGCGGCACAGTTGGTAGAGCTCCGCTCTTGAATGCATAAAGGTAAGAGCCATGGGGGAAGAGGTGGAAGAGGAGGAAGGACCCTAGGGGGAACCTCGGCCCCCGCCGAGGCACATAGAAGGGCCGAGGCCAACTTGGGGAGAGGAGGAGGGGGGTTTGAGGTTGGAGAAATAGGGAAGGGAGTAAGGGGAAAGGGGGCAAGGCCGGCCGGCCGGGTGGCCGAGGCTGACCAAGGTCGAGGCCGAGGCCGAGGCCGACCAAGTCCACTTGGTTGTGGCCGAGGCAAGGCGAGGGCACAGGCAGGGAAGGGGGAAGGGAGAGGAAGGGAGGGAAGAGGAGGAGGAGAAGGAGGGAGGAAGAAAGGGAAGAAAGGGAAAGGAAAAGGGAGGAAGAGAGGGGAGAAAGGAGAAGAAGAGAAGAAGAAAGAGAGAAAGGAGAAGAAGAGAAGAAGAAAGAAGGAAAGAAGAAGAGAGGAGGAAGGAGAAAGGGAAGGAGGCTGAGGCTGACCGAGCTGAGGCCGACCGGGCCGAGGCCGACGGGGCTATGGGTGATGGAGCGCAGAAGAAGTCAAGGAAGAAGCAAAGCGTGGCGTCGTGGCGGGGCGAGTGGGCATTCGCAGTTGTCGCGGGGTAAAGTGCTTGATGATGATGATGAGGACGTACCGATGTCAGCCGATGCATCGGGTGTGCCTTTGGGTTTCGACGATGATGGGTTGAGGAGCTTTGATCAGACTATGAGCCATAGCAACGCATTACTGATCGCGAAGGGTGCAGAGCCCGGGTGTCCCCCTGAGGTGCTGTGGAGGGAGCTAGTGCGACGGGTGTCTGCTGACGTGTTTTCGGCGCCTTGGAGTTCTGCATCGATGCGTGATGGCTCCATGGTCCCTTCACCGTATGTCCGTGCGCCGAGCTTTGAGGTTGCTCCGGTGATGTCGCCGTAGTACGTTTCGGGTTTGCTGGCCTAGTGAGAGGACATTCTGTGGTCACCTGTGATGTTCCAGGGCCACAATACCATGCTGGTGGGTTGGAGTTTCTGGTGTGCATACATGATGGGGCGTGAGTCTTGGAGGGAAAGGTTGGAGGTGCTCGGGCTATTGGTAGCGATTGAGGCGACGTACAAGAGTGTCGAGCAGGCCAGGGACATTAGCGGCCTCACACTACTACTTTCGAGATGGAGCTCATAGACTCATACCTTCATTACAGAGTTCAGGGAGATTGGTCCGACGCTTCTGGACGTCATGACGTTGACCGGCCTACCGATGCACGGGACAGAGGATGCCCACACACTGAGGTTGACAGGGAGGAATGCCTGGCTGTCAAGGCATTGATTGACTTTCTGCAAGACACGAGGTTCAACCGTAAGTGCACGTATAGCGGGTGGGTTCAGCATTTTTATGGCACAGTGGTCATACGGCCCGGGCAGAGGGTGATGTTGGATGATGACTTCCACAGTGGTCTTGTCTATAGGGACGATAGATACGAGCTAGCTGCCTTCCTTGCCATGCTTCTCTCGAGGTACGCCATCCTGTTACTTTTATCTTTGCATTACTCGTATGCTGCATATCATTGCTCTTATACATGTAGTATGTTGACTTCTATACTTAGAGAAAAAAATTCCATCTTAAGAACAAAGAGGAGTAGCGTAGCATGCTGCTATGTGTCGTGCTGCATATCATGCTAGGGTGGGGTGGTCATGATGTGTGTCGCATTTATATACTTGTAGGTTTGTGTTTGAGAGGACACCCGAGGACGGTATTTCCCAGAAGGTCTTCCCATTAGCAGTGCGGATGGCCGCAGGCAAACGTGTTGGGTTGGCGCCGATATACTTAGGCACCCTGTACTCGCGTCTAGACCAGTTTGTGAACGACATGCAGAGATCGTATGGGCGGTATCAGGTGTCGACCTACGTCAACTGGATGTTCTTACAGAGGTATATGTTCGAGTGCTATGTAGACTACAGGTCTTTGGGGTATTCAAAGGTACATCCATGCCCAAGGAAGGGGACGGTGACGTGTCTGGGGAAGTCAATGGTAGTAGCTAAGTGGTACGCAGGAGGATAAGTATATGCGTGGGCCGGTGGCAAGAGGCCTGCATGCGAGCTATCGTAGGTGTTTGACGTACGAGACGCGTGCCTCAGTCGTCTGTATGTCAACATGCATTCTTCGTACGGGACTCTGCCTTGGATGCACTTGTGGGATATCGATTCACGGTTACACAGCAGAGCCGACCTGATAGACCTCGAGATATCTCTGATGGTAGCCTTTTTTCCTGGATGGCTTCCAATACTGACTGATGACGGCAAGAAGCCGGCTGTGTGTCAGTATTATGTTGCACACTACAGTCCTGACCACTTGTCTTTCTCCTTTGGCTATGATCTGGAGCCCCCTTGCGGTTATTCTTGTCCTTGGGATGTTGATATGGCTTTCTGGTATACCCTGTGGAAGAAGGCATGTTCGTGGCCGACACTGACGGACGAGTGGATGAGGCATGGTTCGTTGTCCACTGGGGTGGTCACAACTGCTTATGCTCGTTGGTGGGAGAAGGTTCAGACTACGTGGTTCGAGTGGTTGGTGCAGGGGCCAACTGACAGGCAGCTAGTCAACGTCTTTGTCAATGACAGAGGATTGGGCTTGGTGTCGCTGCAGGTGGCAAACTAGTCTGGTATGACCGCATTGATCACAGGTGTCTTGAGGCTGATACGGCTAGAGGCAGTCATGGCAGACTCGGTGACACGAGACCCCAGGGCGGCGATGGTAGAGGTATTGCCGCACATGCACCCACACCAGCTCACGTGCCTAGGATGCCAGGAGCCGGCAAGGGTCCCCTCTCGTTAGTGAGAGTGGAAATGATAGAGAGTGCGCAGCGCGGTGGCGCGGGTCCTTCAGGGGCGGCAGTCACGGGCCGAAAAGGCTGCGGGAGGTATCAGAGTATTCTGACTCTGAGGTTAGTATTACCGGTTTTTTGCTTTTATTTCATAGTCGCTGATCACTGTGTTAGTCATGTGCTAAGATCTTTCTTCCCCCTTTTTTTGTCAGGAGTTTGATGATTCGGATGTTGAGTCGTACGGTACAACGGAGGACACTGAGGCAGAGACTGACGAGTGCAGAGGCATGGATGCTGAGACACCTGATGAGACCGATGGTACGGACGTAGAGGCTGCCAATGAGGCCGACAAGATAGGCACCGAGACTGCTGATGATTTCCATGAGTATGGTGAGACGGGTGCTAGTGCTGCTGAAGGGACCCGTGGGGTCGATGAGCCATGTGCTGAGACTGTTGATGAGGTCCATCCTATGGACACTGATGCTGTTGAGGGGGCCGTGGCAGCAGAGCATGCGGCCCAGTATGTGGTGGAGCCAGTCAATCGTCCGAGCCTGTCACCCGTACTAGTTGAGGCAGTCGAGTCCCCGTTGGGCGGTCAGATGGGCAGTTCCCACATGTTTGAGGGGTCGGATTAGTGGACAGTCAGGGAGCCAGACGCTTCGTCTGGAGTTCATCATGTTTTTACTGCTGCACACACACCTACTGCGGGTCCGTCCCCACAGCCTGAGGTACCTGTTCCACCCACAGCGGGGCCTGTTCTTGAGACGTTGTTAGGCTCGGTAGCAGATGCTGGTGATATACTGTTGTCGATGCACTCTGGTGCGGTTGATGCGCAGTCGGCCGGTGGTGGTATCGCAGAGGTTGGCGCTGTCGTGGTAGGTTTCCTGTCGGCGGGGCAGACGCGATCCCCTGGGATGGTGTGGAGTTATCAGATGCAGTAGTACGTCGATTGAAGATGATCAGGGCGAGGCACCAGAGACATTTGTTGATTCCGCCCTCGTCCGTGGTGTTATATTCTCAAGGGCGATGTACACAGCCCTCGTGGATTGGTTTGCTACCCTTGGTGCGGTGCCGGTTCCGGGTTGGACTCCAGCGGTTATATCACAGTATCTTTCAAAGCTTGTATCCTTTACAGCTCTCGGCTTCCAGTTGGACTGGCTGGCGGACTATATCAGATCGAGAGGCCAGAGTGCTGAGGCAGCGGCAGAGTTGACTCTCATCAGTGTTCAAGAGGCCGCGTTGTAGGGTCAGAGACGTGTGCTTGATACCGAGATGACTGCAGTGACTGAGGAGGTGGAGGGGCTGCGCGCCCAGCTTGCAGAGGCAGAGAGGCGGCTGACCGAGAAGAGGTTTGGCGAGCTGAGTGGGATAGCAGATGGTCAGATCTTCAGGCGCAGCGGCAGACGTTGGAGGCGTACACTTCCGATCCTATTTGTGCCTTGCTTGCCCCTTTACATTAGATCTTTTGTACTTTGCACTTTTCTTCTTTTAGTAGACATGGGGTCAGTAGTGCCCCCCCCCCCGAACCATTGGCTTGTATTCATTTTGTTGATATTGATATTGTAGTCATGTGGTTCCTTTTTGCACTTGTGTTTGTCGTGATGTGATACTTAGCTCTTGTTGTGCATGCGTGGCTTCGCATACGTTAGCTTCCTGTTGGTGTTCCCCTTTTTTTCCTTCCCGCCCGGAGCAGGTGACTTAGTGAGTGATTATGAAGTAAATAAATAAAAAAAAAACATACATTGAGTATAGTAGTTAAGGCGAATGACTGATTCTTGCATTAATGCTATTGGGCCAAAATGCCATTACATAGGTAAAACTTGCAATAATCAACAAAAGTTACAAGTTTCCAAACAAGTATTCATATACAAAAGAATGCTATGTGTTAAGTGTTCTATGCTTCGGGCGGTTAGGGCTCGGGGGGAACACTGCGGCGACTGACTACGGATAATACTTCTTCAGGTAGCGGCCATTGATAGGGGCCGAGATCTGTCTGTCGTCGAGGTTGAGTAAGAGATAGGAGCCATTGTCTCTAGCGGCATGTGCGCGACATGTTGGCACGCACATGCTTGGCGGCTTGGAGGATGAGGTCACCTTCCACAAATGTTCATGGCTTGACAGTCTTCCCGTATGCTTTTGTGAGCTATATATTTCTTCATCCGGTGTAAGGCGTTGGCTCGTCTTTTGTCAAGGCCCTCGAGGGCTGTCATTCTAGTTTCTTCTTCTCCGAGACCGCTGCTTAGAGAAAGTCGTGCCAAGGGGACCGCTATCTCGGCTGGTACCACACACTCGTCCCCATAGATAAGGGAGAAGGGTGTGGCCTTCGTCGCTGTGTGCTTGGAGGTTCGGTAGGCCCATAGTGCCAGACTTAGCTTTTCAGACCATAACCCATTTGCATCGTGAACCATCATGAAAGAACCCGTAGTAGGGTCTTGTTGGAAGCTTCGGCCTGTCCATTTCCTTGGGAGTAGTAAGGAGTTGATGTGGCGTGGTTGATGTTGTACTCTTCCATGAAAGCTCGGACATCCCTGTTGATGAATGGCTTGCCGTTGTCGAAAATGATACACCGGGGGATGCCAAAATGACAGACGATGTGATCACATAAGAAGTTGGCAATGGCACCTCCGGTCGCTCTTCGTAAGGGTATAGCTTCGACCCATTTTGTGAAGAGTTCTGTTGGGACCATAATCCAAGCGTGCCCTCGAGATGTCGGGTGGATACGACCTATGAGGTCAAGAGCCCAAGAGTGAAACTGCCAAGGGGCCAAAATCATGCGTAGGTCGGACGTCGGTGTGTTCATCCTGTCAGCGTGTCTCTGGTTGGCAGTGTCGGACATGAGAGATGGCGTCGGATTCCATAGTCGGCCAGTAGTATCCCAACCTTAGCAATTCTGCGTACAGCTTCTGAGAGCCTTGATGCTCGCCACAATCACCATTGTGCACTTCATTGATCACTTCGACTGCCTAAGCGCCTTGCAAGAATCGTAAGGTGCGTCCCGAGAATCCTTTACGAAATAATTCACCTTCCGTGACAAAATATTTGGCTGATTTTCATTTGACGGATCGCGCCGAGCTACGATCAGGAGGTAAAACTCCATAAGATAAGTACTGGATGAAAGGCTGGCGCCAATCACCCTCGATATTAATAACGAGAGCTTCGCGTTATCAGGCGCATATAGGCATTCAGGGCAATCCCTTTGTACATCTGAAGCATCCTTGGCCATGGATGGCCAATAGAGGCCCATGCGCTGAAGGCGACAGTAAAGAAGGGGACCGTCGAGGCCGCAACATTTCTGATGGCCAAGTCTAAGTTTATGCTTCACCTCTTCCGGCGCCAGACACCTTGCCAGGGTGCCTCCGGGGCATCGCCTGTACAAAACATCCCCCAACATTCAGTATTCCGCGAGGGTAGAGGCAAATGCGAGGGATGGTGCCTTGAACTAGTCGACGATCGGCTGCCTCCAATCATCTACGGTAGTGTCCCTCAGAACTAAGTTCAAGGCTGTGCAAGGCTCGGTCCTTTTGATGATGGTTAGCATTCGCTGTTCACCGTCAACTTCTATCCTTGATGCTATTGTGGCCAAGCTGTCTGCATGTCTGTTGTGGCATCTGTTGTGATGTTTATATTGGACATGGCCGAACTTTTTCCTTCTGAGTGCTGCACCAAAGCACGGTAAGGTGCCAAGGCAGGCTCCTTAACCGCGAACTCCCTATCGGCCTGCTTCATTATCAAGTTTGAATCGCCTTTCACGCATAATGACTTAGCCCCCATACTGATGGCTAGCATGAGGCCAATAACAAGTGCCTCATACTCAGCTTTGTTGTTAGACACCGGGAACGCCAGCTTGAAGGATAAGGACGTGGTGACGCCGTCTGGGCTTCAAAGGACTACACCGGCACCCCCTTGTCGAAAGGGTGCTCCATTGGGACCCTTGCTAGTGGCTGAGCCGTCAAACTTGAGTTTCCATAATTCATCGATGTCGAAAATCAGGGCAGTCTCTTCCCCAGGCAATTGGACCTAGGTCGGCTCGTATTGTTGGCAAGAAAGAAGGCCAAGAGGTCGACAAGTGCTTGGCTCCTTAGAGCTGTAGGGTTTTTGATAGATAGGCCAAACTCAGCCAAGAGCAACAACCAGTGGGTAAGACGGCCAGATAGGCCAGGGCGTGTAAGCATGTACCGTAGTGGATCAGCCTTAGTGACGAGTGTGATCTGGTGTGCCAAAAAGTAATGTCTGAATTTCTGCGAGGTGTATACCAACGCTAGGCAATGCTTCTCGATCTCAAAATAATTGGCTTTGAGTCCCCTGATCGACCAACTGAGATAATAGACTGGATGCTCCACCCCATCCACCTCTTAGGCAAGCAACGCCCCTATGGACCTGGGCGTGGAGGTCAAGTAGAGTAAGAGTGGTATACCTTGCTGGGGTACTACCATGGTCTGTGGTGACATAAGGACCGTCTTGATTTGATTGATGGCTTGCTGTTGGGGCATACCCCAACTCCACAGTGCGCTCTTGCGTGTTAGATGCTGAAAGGGAGTAATGAGCTCAGCCAATGCAGGTATGAAGCGTCGGAGGTAAGAGACCTTACCAAGGAAGCTCTTTAGTTGTTTTGTGTTCTTGGGGGAGGCATTTCTTGGATGGAGGCGGCTTTGGAAGGCTCAACGTCGATGCCCTGTCGACTGACCAAAAAGCCGAGGAACTTATTGGAGGAGACGCCGAATGCACACTTTAATGGATTCATCCGCATGTTGTACTGGCGACAACGGTCAAAGACTGCTTGAAGGTCAATGAGGTGATCACTTTCCTTCTTGGATTTGATAATAAGATCGTCGACGTAGTCTTCCACTGTACGTTGTATCATGTCGTGGAAGATTGCTGTCATTGCCCTTTGATATGTAGCACCCGCGTTTTTTAGACCGAAAGGCATGACTTTCCAATAAAAGTTACCCATAGGAGTGCGAAAGGCTGTCTTGGCGCTGTCGTCGGGGTTCATGCAAATTTGATTATAGCCTGCGAAACCATCCATGAAAGATAAGGTTTCATGTCCGGCGGCGGCCTCCGTAAGCATGTCGATGTTAGGTAGTGGAAACTCTTCTTTGGGGCACGCCTTGTTCAAGTCCCGAAAGTCAATACAAATGCGGACTTGGCCATTCTTCTTTTGCACAGGGACAACATTAGCCAGCCAAATTGGGTGAGTGATAGGTTCAATGAAGCCTGCCTGCAGGAGGCATTCAATCTCTTGTTTGATCTTCAACTCGAGCTCGGGGCAGGAGGTCCGCGAGTGTTGTCGGACAGGGATGGATCCGGTAGCAATGTTGAGATGGTGTGTGACTAAGGCAGGATCCAGTCTGGGCATCTCATTGTAAATCCATGCCAAGACATCGCGATATTCGCGAAGGAGGGAAACCAATTCCTCTCTTCGGCCGGGGGCGAGTTTTGTGCCGATGTAAGTGTGCCGTGGTTCTTTGCTCAGGTCGGCCAGGTTGATTTCTTCAAGATCTTCGACCTGTGGTCGAGGGTCTTCTTCATAGCAAGGTGGTGCTGCGCCAGGGGTGAGGTCAGGATCTGACGAGCAATGCTCGGCCGTGCAGCACCATTCAGTCTCCACAAGTGGATCGGGATCGAGGGGGTCAGATGAGGGACCACCTGGAGCCCCCGCACACCGTCATAACTGGTAGATCACTTTACTGTCTTTGACGATGCGTTGGAAGGTTGGTTCAGGCTTGTGCTTCTTAGACTTGGGGATGCAGGAGGGGAGTTGGCCTTGGCAGTAGGTGGTATGGTTGAGGTTGATGCTTTGTTCTTGCTGCCCTTCTTTGTTTTGGACTTGGTAGGTTTGTTGCCACATAGTTCATCCCAATTTGGCAGCTTTGTAGAATGGATGTAAGCAGCGTTCTCACCATCCTCGGCAAGCTCGGTGAAGAAGGAGGCCTCGGCGAAGTATGATTCCGAGCATTCGAACGGAGCCTTCGTGGCTGGTATTGTCACTACTACCTCGTGTCCCGCGGGACCGGCCACCAGTTTGACACACTGATGGTATGTTGAGGGCACAGCCTTGTTGATGTGAATCCACGGTCGGCCGAGTAGGATGTGGAATGCGGGCTCGCTGTCCATCACGTGGAAAGTGGTGTCACGACGTACGGACCCGACCATAAGGTCGACAGTGATATGGCCCAAGGTTGATTGGTGACCGTTCCTAAAGCCTGTAATTTTGATTGGGTCTCGAATGATTTTCCTTATGGGGATGCCAGCTCGTTGCAAGGTAACGAGGGGCATGATGTTAACAGATACTCCACAGTCTACTAAGGCACAGCGAAAGCCCGTGCCATTAACATTACATTCCAAAAATAAGGGCCGGTTATGCTGTTCGACTGGTGGCAGGTCCTCATCCGAGAAAAGTAATGCGAAAGAGGGGATGTGTCGTAGCTCGGCTTGAGCGGCAAAGCACTCGGGGCCGAGGCCTATGGTGACCTCAATCAGACAGCTAGATAAGTAACTTCTTACGGCGGGTGAAAACCCCATTTCATCAAAAAATTCCTTTGATCTTTGTCATTTGGCCCATCGAGGACTGTGGTTGGGTAGCTGGATATACACATGGTGTGACCATCGGGATGGCCTCCGTAGAGGCTTCGGTGATGATAGGTTCAACATGGTCGGTGATGGCCATGAGTACTTGATGCTCTCTATTGTTGTTGTGCGGTAGGTAAGGCTGTCGACGTACGTCATTATTCTTTTGGAGCTGCAGGTCGCCTGCCGCGACCTTCCTTGCAAAGATATCTCACAATCCATTAAAGTTTTTAAGATGATGGCCGACGGTGTGGTGGTAAGGGCAGTAGTTAGGTTGGGCTTTGTCCGCTTCCGTGACATTGGCTTTCATCGGCAGCAGTTGAAAGTTATTGTCATTGTTCACCCATTCCGCCAAAAGCTCTTTCACCGTGTTCAAATCACATGGGTACTCGGGGCAGGCTCTCGCTGCCACCTTTTGTTGGGGTGCCGGTCCCCTTCTTGGAACTGACGCTTGAAAGGGTTGCCATTATTGTTACTATTGTTGCTGTTGTGGGGTAGAGCTCCAGATGGTTCGACTGTGGCCAATAGTGCATTCTGCGGACGGGGCTTCCATGGCTTGACTGGGCTAACCGACTCATAAGTGCGGCGGGCTACTTCCTTGAGGTGTCCCCATGACCTCAACTGTAGGTTCTCAATGTGTACCCGATATAATCGCTCATGTTCTTGATGCATATGGGTACTAGGGTCTCGTCCTTGCTGAAGTCCGTGCACTCGAGGCATTTGAGATGAAAGCGGTGCACGTACTTGTTCAAGTTCTCCCCTTGATTCTGGCGGATGCCGGCAATGTCAACGATAGTGACGCGTCCAGCCTCGTAATGGAATTTGTCTAGCAATAGCCAAACCATGTTGTTCCATGCGTGGACAGTCCCTGCAGGGATCTGGTGATACCAAGTATAAGCCATGCCTGGGAGGGACTTGTGAAATTCTCTCAACTTCAAACTGTCTCCCAGACCATACTGTTCCAATGATCCTATGACTCTTGTCAAGTGCTCATGGGAGTTGCCCTCGTGTCCGTTGAAGAGCACAAAGGTGGGCTGCTTATACTTTGGGGGGTAGGATGTGATGGCGATGTCACTGGCGTAGGGGGCATGGCCTGTCAGGATGGCAGAGGAGTCGGGTGTAGAGTGTTGTGACAAGCGATGCATGAGTACTTCCAAGTCCGAACGGGTGACATAGTTAGGAGGTGGGTCTTTATGGACAGTCAAAGGGTGGTGGCTGGCTGGGACGCCGTAAGCCCTCGAGCCCCCGAACGGGGCAAGTTGGTGGGCAGGTGCAACAGATGGTTGATATATGAGAGGGGCTGGCGGTGGCAGTTGTATATGGGCATGGGTGGGTGGGTGAGACATGTCCACTACCTGGCCGGTCATTTGATGTTGCTCGGCTGGGTAAGGGTTAGGCTCCATCTCAATGGAGTCATGTGTTTCGGAGGAACTCCGTGTTGGCACATACTGGGGTACAATGATAGGATGGATCTATTGTAGCATGGGTCTGAGATCTGCTTGAGGTCTTCGGGATGGCACCACAGAGAGAGGTGCGTTTGGCATGGGTGGAGAGGATGTCATGAGTCCTACCGCCAAGGGTCGAGATGATCAAGGCGGTGGTGGTTGTGACACTGGAGCCTGAGCGGCGTCGAGAGCCAGCCCAGGTCCTTGAGGTTGGACCGGTGCGGTAGAGCATTGCGAGGCCAACGCCTATATGGATTTTTGCATTTCCATAATGGCGGACATCAGAGTGGTCTGTGACTCCTATAGGTTAGCTATGGTAGGAGTGAACTGCTGCATGGCTGCATTGACGAGTCCTTGCACCTTAAGTGCAGCGACTAGGGGTTGATCTTGTACATGTGTGGTGCTTGTCTCTTCTTAGTCTTCGATGTGGGTTTCTTCTCGCACAGTGGTGACGGGGCCTTGGCTGGTAGTCCTCATAGCTCTTCGTTGTACAGACATGAAAATAGAGGGTGCAAGACAGGCAGACTGCAGTACGATGCTCACCTCCCCAGCAGAGTCGCCAAAATGATGCCAAGGAAAGTGGGTTCGTACTACGTGGAGGTGCCACACGGGACGCAGTCCGTGTCAGCTGCCATATGTATACAATGAGAGAAAGTAAGGACAAAGTAAGGGCAAAGAGCAAGGCTTCTAAGACAGGCCATGAAGAGTGGCAGTGCTGCAGAGACGAGGCTGAGGCGAATGGGGTTGGCAGTCGATGATCCAAGCTAAGGTCCAAGTTGAGGTCCAATGTCGCGGTCGATGTTATGTCCAAAGTCATGAGAGAAATGTATTTCTTTCTCTAGAATCCAAGAGCTCTCAAGTTCTAGAGTGAGAAAGTGATTTTTGTCAAATGAGAGAATTCTGTCCGGAATGAGTCCAAAAGTACACTATTTATAGATAATAGTATGCTTATGTCATAAAATGCCACATGTCGTCCCCTGGGAGTGACACGTCACCAGGGGTCCCAAAATACCAGTTCTCCGTTAGACTGTTGGTTCCCAAATTTGCACTGCCTCGCCCCACACAGCGTTGATCTACCTGTCTGAGAAGACTGACCACACCGCGGTAACATGATCAGAGTAAGCCTGTTGCCCCAGCCACCGGTCCAAGCCCTTACTGAATCCTACTTGGTGCTTTAAGAGACGTGCAGAGGACCTGACAGCGGCGAGGGTTGCCCCCACGACCAACTGCCAGACGGACTAGGCGAGATGCCCTCCAAAGACCTGCTCCCGTCTCGGAGTGACCCGGGGGTCATTGTTCTGGGGGCGCCGATGATCATCGGTAACGTGAGTGGACATGGTCGTAGCTCAGTGCCTAGTGTCATGCAAGTCACCCCAGGCAGCGATAGCTTTATGGTAACGAGCCTATGCCGCTGCGAGGGGTCCTCGTGCCGGAGCCCCCTGTGATTATGACGGCGATGGCTTTGTGGTAACGAGCCCATCCCGTGACGGCAATGACTTTGTGGTAACGAGTCCATCCCACTGCGAGGGGTCCTCGTGCCGGAGCACTACGAATGGAACCCCCAAAATAAAGACGGCGATAGCTTTATGGTAACGAGCCTATCCCGTGGAGGTGATAGCTTTGTGGTAATGAGCCCACCCCTGCGAGGGGTCCTTGTGCCGGAGCACTACGAACGGAGCCCCCGGAATGAAGACATCGATAGCTTTGTGGTAACGAGCCTATCCTGTGGCGGCGATGGCTTTGTGGTAACGAGCCCATCCCGCCGCGAGGGGTCCTTGTGCCGGAGCACTATGAACGGAGCGCCCAAAAGCATGTAACATGATTGTGGCGCATGGGCACGGCGACGAACGTCGCGGAGACAACACCTGGTGCCGGGGACACATGTTATGGAAATGGCACATGGGCGCAGCGACGAACGTCGTGAAGCAATACTCGGTGCCGGGGGCATGTATCATGACAATGGCGCACGGGTGTGGCGATGAATGTAGCCGAGCAATACTCGGTGCCGGGGGCACGTATCATGACAATGGCACACGGGCGTGGCGACGAACGTTGTTGAGCAATACTCGGTGCCCGGGGCACGTATCATGACAATGGCGCATGGGCATGACGACGAATATTGCAGAGCAATACTCAGTGCCGGGGGCACGTATCATGACAATGGTGCACGGGCGTGGTGACGCACGGTCGGATGATGGACGTCACGAGGTTGGTGTGTGTGTGTGTTGGTGGGCTTCGCGGAAGCACAAAATATGGTTCGGAATAGTGTGTGCAAAAAAAGGGCAAGGTCGGGGATTTTGGGGAAAGGCCAAGGCCAACCCCCTGGGGAGGCCGAGGCCGACCCTAGGGGTGACCAAGGCCAAGGCCACTCTTCTGGGAGGGGGCCAAGGCCACCTTCCTCCTTTTAGTGAACTTCGGGTGAGCCGACGGTTGGTGTTTTGATGGGCTATGACGAATCCGGAAGTTGCGTTACAACGAGCGTGTTGACGTGAATCGTACCAATGTGACAAAGAAGGTGCCAAGTCACATACGAAACGTACGAAGCGAACAAAGCACAAAAAGGACCTTGCACGAAAAGTGAACAACCGGGGGGAGGCCAAGGCCAACCCCCCATGGAGGCCGAGGCCGACCCCATGGCCTTGGGGAGGCCGAGGCCGACCACTTGGGGTTGGCCAAGGCCTTTGCCCCTTGACCCCATAGCTCTGGTTGCGCCATCGGCTGATGTTTTTGGTGAAAATGTGTTCGGGTGGTCTAGGCATGACGATCGTGCTCTCATGAGTCACGCTAACGTGAAATAATTGGAGCCTAAGTCACGCACATGGCGCGCGAAGCGAAAAACACACTTGACTTGAGCGTGCACACGCTGATCGGTTCGGTGTGTTGGAAATTTGACCGTTGACTACGTTAACGTGTCTGCGCAAAGCGGGACCCCTAGCGGGCCATTGGGTCCGACCAGAATAGGTTGGGAACACACATGAAGCTCTTTTCATTTCAGCATTTAAATCCATCCATAAAAGTCACCCTTCCTACCCTAACTACAGTGTTACAAATTATACAGCGGCCTCTAATTTTCTGCCTCTCCTCTCTCTCCCCTCTTATGTACGTCACCATCTGCCACCATTATCATTTTCAATTCTACCGACACCATAACATCATAGTCGATCAGCAGTCACATCACCCATCTAAGTACCTTATCTCCTTCCTTCCCCTCCCTTAACGTGTTTCCTCCCCAAAAAGTTGCTACTGCCTAACCTAAAAGTGAAGGTGAATGTTGTTGATGTAATGGCCGATGGAAGTGATTAGTGAAGATGATTTCATCTTCATTCATGTTGGCAGCAGGGGAACCATTATCTAAGTGTGTGGTCCTATCTAGGCTATAGTTCTCTAGCTTGAGTCATTTTTCTTCATCTTTAGGACAAAAAAGTACATAATAATAATAATAATAATAATAATAATAATAATAATAATAGTAGTACTAGTTGAATAATAATAATAATAACAATATAAAAAACTTTTCTAGAGTTCAAAATATTTTCCTTTTCTTTCTTAAAAGGCAATAAGCACTGGCATCGGGTCCACACTCTGGCATCGAGACTGACCCAAAGAACTCTCTCAGATCCCAATGACTAAAGATTACCCTCAAATCCACAACCTTGCGCGAATCCTCGGATAAATTCAAAAAGGTTTCTAGGAAGGTCTCATTACCTTGGCAGCTCAGCAGGCAAAGATGGCTATGAAGTTAGAATTGCTCAAAGAGGACCTTGTCGAGTATAGTAACTACATCCGTATCACATTCATGGTGTTGAGAGATTCTCTCACTCAAATGAAAGACGCCATCAATAAAGGAACAATAATCAAGGATGGAAAGCCAAGGCATAAGACCAGTCGAAAGAATTCTAACGCCCAGCCAAAGATGTTTGCAGACAATGATACAGTTAGATATCGAAAGGTGGTTTCATGGGAGCCGACCATCATTGGGCAAAAGTTCTTCAATCTGCATGCCCCTATAGCCAAGGTGTTTAAATAGCTACTTCGTTAAGATAGAATTGCCAAGTTAGCCCCCAATGTTACACCGAAAGGGCCCGACATGCGAGCTTGATGTGAATATCACCATGCATCTGGACACCATACAGATAAATGCATAACTGTGAGGCACGTTAATCAAGATATTATCGACAATGGTTTGATCAGCCTTCTTATAGAGTCCAATATGAAAGAAGAACTCCTGCCAGTACACCAAGCAAGCAGGACTAAGACATCTCTTCAGGCACCAGATCTTTCTACGCCTGACCAAGAGGAGGACATTGTATATTCAGTTGGCCAGATTGCCCCTGATGCCAAGCTGAGCACAATGCCAAGCCAGAACTTTAGTTTTAGTTTTATCTCAATTGGTTTTCCTAGCACTTCCTATATTATCTTTTTTGGATTTGTTTTGATTGGTAATATAATCAATGTTCTTGCTTTGTCTGATGCACTTGATAAAAATAAAAAAGAATAAATGAATAGAAGTTCAATGAAAATATTTTAAAAAATTGAAAAAGTCCAAAATATTTTCTTTTAGATTATAACAAGCTCTGGCATCAGTACGAAGCTTTGGTATTGGGATATATGCAGAAAACTTAAGTGGATTCAACGGTCGAAGGATTCCCTCAATCCAATCATCTCGTCCAAATCCTAGGAGATCTATAAAAGGATTTTCAAACTAACCTCACCGCTCTAGCAGCTCAACATAACAAAATAGCCTCGGATGTACGATTATTCATAGAAAAAGAGCAAAACAAAGAATCTAGAGAGGAACCAAAGATGGAAGAGAAAGAAAGGAAAAAAAAGGGATAGCCCGGACTCGAAAATGATGAGTAGTATGAATCTAATGATGAAGGAGAGACTACTGCTCCAAAATGGGAGGACAATTTGGCTATGCATGAGTCAGATTGCTAAGATGGGAAGGAACGATGGCCCAACGGATCTTAGTACCCTTATCGTGAGCCCGGAGGATACCTCCAAAGTTTAAGATGCTTGATATGAAAAAAATTTAATGGGACTTGACAGCAACCGCTGCTCGATGGTTCCTCACCCTCGACGATTCAATAGTGCAAACATAGGAAGATGTGGTGCGAGAATTTGTCAATCAGTACTAAGGCTGATTTGACTATTACTCAAAGAGACTTGGAAACTTTTTTTTAACCAAATAGGAGTCTAAAGAGTCAGTCTCAACCTTTATAATGCGATGGAGGAATAAGGCCACCCAAATGGTTAATGGAACGTAAAAAAAAGAACATGTTAACATGATAAGGAACAATTTGTTATTGTTGTATCATGAGTATCTTTTTGGGCACTATCACTTTTCCTTCAAAACATCCCTAATACAAATTGAAGATGCTATCAATAAGGGAACCATACCTCGAAAAACTAAGCCTAGGATACAAAGACGGTGGGAGGAATGCCACTCCGTCAAAGCCAACTAGTGTAAATAACATCAAAAGTGCAAGGTCTTAACAAACAGTGTTACAGGAAGCCATTCCTAAGCCACGACGAAAGTTCACCCGTTTAAACACTCGTTGATAAAAAGTATTTGAATAGTTGCTACAAGTAAGTTTGATTGCCAAGTTTCCACCTACTCCTGCATTTGTTGGTTTACCTGAATGATATGATACCCAACCTCTGGTCATCACACGACAAAATTGTCAAAGAGCCGGTCATCACACAACAAAGTGCATCGCCCTTTGTCATGTCATCCCAGATTTGATTGGCAAAGGTGAAGTAAGCCCTTCATGCCTGATTCAATATAGAGACAAAATCTCTATTAGGGCACCAAGTGAGCATAAATAAGACACTTCTTCCGGCGCTGGATCTTTGTAAGCTCGATTAAGAGGAGATTGTTGTTAGCTAGAGTACCCTTAGCATGAGATAAGACCTATGAGCTCTCATATCGATAGTCGAAGACTTTTATGATGCCGAGCTGGAACCTTGATAGTTTTCTTAGCATTTTATAGATTACCTTTTTCAGACTTATTCTTTTGCGTGGTTGTTTTTTGCTTAATCTTTGTTTTGCCGATTTAGTCTATTGTGATTGGTGATGAATATAAAGAAATGAAAAGTTAAGAATATTTCCCTTCTTAGAAGTCTTCTATCAGGTTTGAATCAAATAGAGTTTGTGTTTTCAGTAAGACTAGGAGCCCATCCCTAGCAAGTCAAGAGCATTTCAATTTTTAAAGCAAGAGAGGATTGTCTGATTTCATACCTATTGAATTCATAATTGACCAATCACATCGAAAAATTGTGCAAAAGATGATTTTGAATTTTAGACGAGTGGTCTATCTCGTTGATCTTCTCTGCACTTAGGGGGTAGTAATCCCAGTATTTTCAAGCTTAAGTATCAGATTTCAGTTTCTTTAGTATTGAATGTCAGAAACAATAATGGAAGAATTTGGTTTGATATTTAAACATTCGAATGAGAATCTGAGAGATTATCCAGAGAAGGTTGTGACTTCATTTCTTGGTAACCCCTCATTCACAATAAACAAGTCAAATCCTTAAAGATAATCAGTTGTCATATACATGTCAAGACTTTCTCATGTTCAAGGCTCACTTTCTCCCTTTCCTAACTTGGACCATCCATCTTGAAGAAAAAGAAAAAGCCCGCTAGATTGAAAACCCTGAAAGGGCGGTCTAGACAGAAATTAGGGCATGAGAGAGAGAATGTTGATTTGCATGAGTCCACCTTCAAATAAGCATTCCCGATAATTGGAGGCCATCATTTGGTGATTACATATGATCTTGATTACCCTATACTAGATTTTTTCTTATTACTAGCCCTTTGTGCCTAAACAGTTTAGCTTTTCTTCTTAGAAGTATATATTTTTAACCTCGGGTGGGTAGTTGCATGTACCCATGTCCCAAGCATTGCGGCGAAGTCAACCCAACATGGTAAGTATTGCCCTTCATAGGATCCAAAGTCTTGAAAAATAGATGATGATCAAAATTGTGATCATTATTTGTTCTTTTTGAAAGAAAGAAAAAATTGAAGAATAAAAAGAGGAGGAGAAGAAGAAGAAGAATAAAAAAAATTGAAGAATGATTGTTAAATTCAACATAAAATTGCCATGGATTGAGTTAAAAGAAAAGATATTCAGCTCATCCAGTTTGAACTAGTCCAACCTAATTCCCCCAATTAGTAGATAGCTTTGTCACCATCTAGGCTCGGTCTCCATGGGCGCACACTAGGGGCTTTGGTTTTTTGTTTGGGTTCTTGAGCTTGAGCCTTATTACCGTTTGTTTTTTAGCCCATACCTAGACTTACATTGTGTCCCATATATAAAGTCCTCTTTGAGGTTATGCTTATTTAAGAGAGATAAATGTTTTCCTACATTTTGATGAGGTTGTAAAAAAAATGATAGAATGTGGGAAAAAAAAGATAATGGTACATGCATCTTTTGAGCTTGTTATATTATGACATGATATGTTCACTTATCTATGGCTTGCTTGATGACCTTTCATTTCCTAATTTTTCCAAACCTGATGCTTTCACCTCCCTGTGGCCTGATGATGACCCACTGATTTTTGTAACCTATCGGGCCTACCATATTATGTGCGGCAGTTTGGTATATTTGCCACCAATTCAATGATAATATGAGAAGCCTTACAACTTTATTTTATGTCTTTTTAACAGTCATGTACTTTTGCTCAACTCAGTCAGATATATTAATCTTTTCGCTAATCATAGACCAAGGTCCTATCAGCCTCACAGCCTCTACACCAATATTTTCATACACCATCACTATTCACTTTTTGGGCCCAACCTTTTCGTGGTAGTGACGAAGATTCAAACTTGTGTATTCAGGTTAAGAATCAACTTATTTCTGTGAAGTTAAATGGAATTTAAATATAGGGAATTAAAATGTTTTTGATCAAAAACTTCAGTGGTTTATCCCTTTTTGGGTAGAGATACACAATGTCAATAGAGTGGGTATAATTGGGTGAGATTCTAATGAATAAATATTTAAGAAAAAGAGGATAGATCTTGAAATGAATGGTCGATTTATCATTACTGGCAACCTAAATGACTTTCAACTTAAACATGGTCTCCAACTACGAAAGGATATTAACTTTGTCATAGATTCTTCTTTGTCGGTGTCTTTAAGGGCTTTCCCATGTGATTCCCCTTTTGTTATAGTTTTACTAGGGTTAATTAACTCTAGCTGCATTTTTTGTCCAGGGGCTCCATGTGGGTCCCCTATCCGAACAGTCAGGACAATGTTTGTCTTAGGTTATTTTGTATGCTGCACTATGGGAATCTTTGGTCTAGGGGCCTCCCGCAAGTCTTCTTTCATGACAGTCAGGATAACATCTATCTTTGCATGCATTTTGTCTTAATCCAGGGGCTTCATGTAAAGTCTCCTCCCTTAACAGTCATGATAAAGTCCGTCTTCCTCTAGTCTAGTACATGGTCGACCAGTCTTCTCCATAAGCATTTTGTTTAGGGTCCCCCTTAGAATTCCCTCTCACGACACTTAGGATAATGCCTTGTCCTTCTTGGTTTTAGCTAGGGCTTCATATGAGTCTCCTCTCATGACAGTCAAAATAGTGTCTATCTTTGTACATCCAATTTATTGCATGACCAGTGGCTTCCACATATATTTTTGTCTATGGGTTCCCTCAAGTCCCCTTCCATGACTGTCGGAATAATGCCTGTCTTTGCATACTCTCTATTTTGTCTAAAAGTTCCTTGTGAGTCCCCTCCTAACAGGTGTGATGGAGTCTATCTTCATCTCATCCATTGCATGGTCAATTTTGTTCCATGCACTTTTGTCTAAGGGCTCCATGTGCTTTCCCTCTCATGATAGGCGTGATAGAGTCCGTCTTCATCCATTCCATTGCATGGTTATCTGCTTGCAGTTTTGTCAAGGGGCTCCACATGATTCCCCTCTCACGACAGCCGTGATTGAGTCTATCCTTATCCACTTCCTTGTATGGTCAGTTTTGCCTGCATGCATTTTTTTCTAGGGGCTTCATTGATTCCCCTCTCACGAGAGGCGTGATAGAATATGTCCTCATCCAGTCCATTACATGGTCAGTTTTGCCTGCATGCATTTATGTCTCGAGGCTCCTTGTGATCCCCTTTGAAGACAATAGTGATAATGTCTGTCTTTTGTTCACCCTATTCATGTCATGATTAGTATTGTCAGTATGCATTTTGTCTAGGGGCTCTTGTGATCCGCTTTTCAAGATAGTCATGATAGTGTCTATTTTTTCTAGTCCATTGCATGGTCCCGTTTGTGTGCTTTTTGTCTAAGAGCTCTTTGTGATTCTCTTCTATTGGTAGTCAGGATAATTTTATCCTTGTTTGGTTGGTTCGTAGCACTGCAAGTTCCTTCGGCATGCATGCTGTCCAAAGGCTTCATGCGATTTTACTATCTCGACAGTCAGGGCCAATGCCTTTGCCTCGTTTAAGCCTATGTCTTAACAGTCTGTTTCTTGATCTTAATCTTCAAAAGAGTTTTAAAAATCAGCTACATTGCTATCCTTCTTCACTCTAAGGTAGAGCCAACGTATCTCTTCAGCCATTTACCTATCATATTCTCTTAAGATCCAGTTCGAATTACATTTGGCTTAATCCCTTCTGGATTGGGTGTGTAGGCAACCTTCATAGGACCAACATAGCAGTTTTTAGAGTGCTTTAGATGTATATAACTGTCTGCTGATGCACTGCGGAATTATTGGCCACCAAGATTTTAAACTGCAACGGGAAACAGAGAGAGAAGGTTAGAAAGTGAAATATATACCACTAAAGGAGGGATATCATCTCCACCTTTCAACATTGACCTATGATGAAAAATCATCTGTTCACTCCACAGGAAGACTACTATATAGCAGTGATAAATTCTAACTTTCTGAGGTGTTGTCAAGTAAAGTTCACTGAGCTGAAACATTTTACATAACCACAGTCAATAGTTTAACCACTTGTCATTGGACTTAGCTACCATCCCTGAGCTTAGGCCTAATTGGCCTATAAGGGGCCTGAGCTTATGAACTCAAAGAGGTCTTGTACAGAAAAAACTTCGATAAGTGTTGTTGGAAAAACTGAATGTAATGGACCAACAATTGTATGGGGATATATGGAGTTACCTTCCATTCATAAGCATCTGGTGCATATTCAGCAATTGTAATAACAAAACAGAAATTTCACATATCAACAATAACATATTTGATGGTATAGGTTAATGGTTAAAATTCAATAGTCGTGGTGGTATACATAGACAACATGCATGTATAACTCTTAATGACTCCAGAAAGAAGATGGTAGATTATGAGCTTGCAAATTAATAGGCAATCTATCACGTACAACACTAAAAGTAGTAAGATTCCAAACTGATTGTGTTCTTAGTCACATACATATTTCCAAGAACTTGCAATTAGATTTTTTAGGTACCAACAAAAAGAACTTTTCTCAAACGCTGGAAGCATTAGATTTTATTGTGAAGAAATTGCCAGATCGAAACGTAAAGACAAATACAATAACTGAAAAAAGAGGGAAGCTAAAAATGCAAACATAATTAAAGGCATTCAAAAAAGAGAATAGAAAACAAACTAAGAACCTTAATTGATGCCAAAACCAATCTAATAATCCAGTTGTTCAGATAAAAATTTAAAGGAAACAATCAAATTAGAGACAAAGAAATGAGAAAAGTAAAAATCTCAGACCTTAACTTATCACTTGTGCAGCACGAGACTTCTGGAAGTGAAATCTGAAAATAAAAGCCTAACTAAGCTTAGTGATGGAGGCGACGTAGTAGATTAAGATCAGCGGTGACCAGGTAGATAGAGATTGCTCTGCCAACAAGGCGCCAACTGCGAGCTTCACGAACCAAGGTGGAGACGGCGTTGGGCATAGTGGGTAGTTGGATGCCGGGGCGAGGGGGCGGCGGTGAAAGATCGAGAGAGAGGCAGTCGGATTGGGGAGGGGGAGGTGAGAGATCGGGAGAGAGGAAGACAAAAAAAGGAATTATTAAATTAGGATTATATGTTTATAATATATCCGTAAAACTCAAAAAACTCTTAAAAACACAATTAGAAAAAAACTCTTAAAAACACAAATAGAAAATTTGACTAGAAAATCCGTCTCTAAAACTTTTAGCGACGGAGATTTTTGTAGCCAAATCCTAGTTAACTTTTACAGCTTCACATTGGCTTGTTCGGCGACGGAATTTCTACTACGGAGTCAAATCCGTCACTAAAAACCTATTTTCTTGTAGTGTACTAAAAGCTTGTTTTTACCTTACTTTGAAGGCTCGTAACTTCGATCTCCACGAAAGTGCCTTCTTTTCTTGCAAATTTCCCTATTCTTGTTTCTATAACTTTTTTGTTCAGCCCTTCACGAAATTCTTCCTGAATTTTCTTTTTTTTCCACCGCAATCAGATGCTCCACACATTGAAGGCTGATTTTTGCCTGACTTTGAAGGTCTATAACTCCTTCAATTTTTCATCAAATTGCCCTCTGTTTCTTGCATCTTTTTCCTCTCCCTTCCCGCTGTAACTTCTCAACTGAAACTTTCCCGAAACTCCCTTTGGATTTTCCTTTATTCTCCCTCAAACAGCTGTCCCTGATATATTCCCTCATGCCACCTCAACTTTCACTTGGCTTCACATGCACACACTTCACCTCTTGAAAAAATTGAGGTGTCATTCTCTCTTATTTGTGGTTGTCTTTCGCAGCTACAAATTCATGCAACGTTTTGTTTAAAATAATTAAAAATTAATTTATTAATTTTTTTTGTTAAGGATATTATAGTAAGATATGTAAATAATGACTTTTAATTCAAGTAAATCAAAATCTCATAAAATCTGACCATTGTTTTATCGAATTTCATACTATAGAAATAAATTCAATCAAATTCTATAAAATACAATTCTATTTATTTTAATATTTCAAATAATAAAATTTGAATATTTAAAATGAAATCTCACTCTCTTAGAAACCATCAGCTATCTCAGTAAAAATGGTCTCCTTCACTCTGAACCCGTTTAAGTTACACCAAAACCGAACCCACCCCTTGCCACCCCCAACCCAAAACTAACTGGGCAGATCTCCTTAGTCTAAGGGCTTGAACTCTTGAAGAGAGGAGAGAGAGCGAGCAGCGGCAGCAAAGCAACACGAGCGCGACCACCGTCGACTAGTGACCGACACCATCGACAGCAGTTTCCGGAAGGCAAGTCTTCTGGTTTGTCTTCCTCTCTCTCGTTTGCTCTATTTTTATTTTCTTTCAGGCAAGCTTACACCGGTGCCTTCTTTCATTTGGTACTCTATGTTGTAGGATATTTGTGGGTTGTTGACAAATTTTCGGTTTGGACTTTGAGCTATGAATGCCAACCAAAACCTTTCACCTCCACCCAATCACGCACTACACCCTTATGGAATTATGTCACAAAAATTGCGTAAAGATATCGTGGAAATTCCAAGTGGACATGCAACTTTTCTGAAAGGACATTCTTTAGCTCTTACGATAGGTTAGAGCTCACTTGTTGAAGGTACGGGGATCATGGATAGTATGTTGTCCAAGAGTGGGAGTGAGCGAGCTAGCTGAAATGGAAAGCTTGGATGCACAAGGGAGGGCGCGCCCAATTTCAGGATTAAAGTGGCGTGACTGAGTGAGACTTCCTTTTAGAGTTATGTAAGCTGTAGTTTTTATTTTGATGTATGAAGGTTGTAAAATAAATCTATGGCACATATCATAAATTTGGAGCAGTTTCAGTTTGTGATACACTGATGCTTATGAGATGATTGAAATAACATCTGGAGGCTCAAGCATTTTCACTGTTCAGGCTGTGTGTTAACTGTTTGTTCGAATATCTTGTTTATAGACTCTGAATGTCAAACATGTCAACTGCCGATAGTGCTACTCTGCTTCTGGTGTTGATGATGACACAAAACCATTATGAAAGTATGCAAATAGGTTTGAAAAAGATGGTAAAGGGGGTGGAAATGTTAGACGGCAGGGCCACTTTTGTGGCGAGGCCTCTATATTGCTCGTAAACTCGGAAAATTGTAGAAGCTCAGAAGGGGAAACTTTCCGCCTTTTAAGTTTTTACAGATTTCTACGGTAGATTTTGTAGGAAATATTGACTTTTGCTCTGTGTTTGATCCTAGTCAAACGGTGCTTAAGTGATCTATGTTTTGCCATTTGAGTTCAATGCAACGTTTACCTAACCAAATCCATCCTAGGATTTCACAAAAAGTCGATGTGGAAATTCCAATGGAACGAAGAGAGTAATTACTTTCAAGTGTGACAACAGGTTAATAAGTGATAATGAAACCAAATGTATGCATTGAATCAATTGATGAATATTAATCTTAATTTTGGGTGTAGGAAATGAAGCTAATCATGAGAGTTCTTTTTTTTTTTTGAGTTTCATTTTAGTCTATGGTGGAGCAAAAAAATTGCATCCTTAGCGGACTACCTTTTTATCCTAGATGTAGTGGAATTATGAATTCTCCTGGATTTTTCAGGTTTCATGCTTTAAGTCTCTTTTTCTTTTATGAGGGGGAATATGTGACATACTTTTCTATGCATGAATATTCTGTAGGTATATCGGTTTATGCCACTGTTATGGCCTGTTTCTAGGAGAGTATGTGCTGGACCACCTGAAGAACTTGCCTTCGGAAATATTATCTGTAGGCACTCTTTTGGCGGGGTGCATATTCGTATCAGCATAATTTTCGGGCAGACGAATGATATATGTTCAAGTAAGATACACTTACAATTGCACTGTGCCTGCCTGGTATTCTTCCTTTTTTGCCTTAAATGTTTTAATGACTATAGGACAATCAAGATATGCAGTACAAAATAATTGCCATGATAAGTAGGTCATTCCTCAAAAACAAGTAGACGTCTTTGATTTAAAACAAAATAGTACTTGGGAACTTCCATAGTTGCTGTTTTGGGACCTCTGAAGATGTATCATGTTTGATCAACAATGGTGCCATTTTCTAATACGTGTCACTCAATGATGCTTTGTTACACTCATAATCATGATAGGTTGAAGGTTGAACTTTTTTATCCTAAACCGATAAAGAGGAATCCTGAAGGCTGGAGCTTTTATATTTTCCATATTAAGAGTATTGGAAATGCTTTGCATGAACTCGAGATCACTTTCGTTCAAGATAATACCAATACAGATTTGCCACTACACTAAGCAAGATTAGATTTAGGCTTATATTTGAGTAAAATTTGGATAGTAGATGCATTTTTTCTTCTAAAAGGATAATTTGTAGCAAACCATGAAGGTACTGGAAAAATACAACAAGAGGTCTAAACTAACATTAGTCAAGGTTGTGAGAAAGTCATGAAGATATTTGATTATGAAGAAATCCAGGCACCATAAGAGACTACCTAGGTATAACTTACAATATTAAATGCGTGATGTAAGGGACCAGACATAGTAAAGGAATTAGGTCAGTTGTACAGCATGAATCTGGTTGACAGTGGTGGTGAGTTTGAAGATGAAGGGTTTGAGTGTAATGTGTTCCATTGGGTTGAGTTGCCCAGATGTGTTTTGATTTTCGTTAGATTAGATCAACTGAGTTGGAAGGCATGGTCTGTAGTGGAGGGTTGCAGTGGTGGTTGCTCTGGTGTTATATTATGGATCAGTTCTGCGAAGGTAGTATCTTGTGTCATTCTAGAAAGGAGGTTGTGGGTCTGTGGTTGGGCTGTTTTACTAGACTAGAAATGGATCTGGGTGGATTTAGAAATCTGTGTGGTTGAGGACTACTCAGGTGATTCATGTGTGGGGAGGTGAGTGAAGGCTCATGCGGTTGGTTCTACGGGTTTTCTTTTTCTGCTGCAAACTTTTGCTCTCTCCTTGGTTGGGACAAATGTTAAGCCAGATCTGTTTGTGACTCCTGGCTCCATTAGTGGTGGCACATGGTTTCTGTCCAAAACTAGCTCCTCTTTTGGTCCTTTCTTTGGGCAGGAAAGTCTTTTAGATTTTTTTCTCTCTTGGTTCCTAGTATTCATCGTGCGCAGTACGGCTGGCGTAATTCTAATGTAATGATTTGCCTATTAGTATTAACAGATAAAAGTGGTCTAGTTTTCTTGATGTATTAATGCAACAGAGAATCATATCAATATACTATTTTTGGAAATCGACAAATCTGTTCTATGATCATATGAGAATCATAAGCACAATTATGTTTCCAAATTGATCAGTATAGCTAACTTTGTAAGTTTTCTTTCTTTATTAATTGCTAAATCTTGTCCATGGCCAGAGACTGTAGACCAACCTAGTTTTAGCCTTGTGTCCAGGCCTATTAAACGTGGACACGGGTGCGGCCAATACCACATTTTTTAAAATTTTAGGATAGGGGTGCAGCGTGGAGGTGACAAGTTTTGTATATATGTTTCTAACTATGTATACTTGGTATTGAATTCATAAACAAAAGAGAGACCATTTGCATCTTAAGAAAGTGCATTAAATGATATATAGTGCAATTTAATATAACCATTCCGCTATGGTATAATACCATCAAATACATAATAACCACCACTAAATACATCATAAAAGAAATAGCATCAAAGTACCCAAAGTAGGCAGTAGAAAAGTTCCAAAGTTCAAACTATTTGTGATTACATCATCATCAAAATAAACCTATGACAAATAAAAAGCAAAATACTTCCAAGCATCTAAGGATTCCACGGCCACAACATCTTCATCTTCATCATCATCAATCTCTCCATCACCATTGTAGCCTACAACATAGAGTACCCAGGCAAGAAGAACGAGAGAAGGTAGAGGCGCAGAGCTTGTCTGAAAGGGATATAAAAGAATAGAGCAAAGAGAGAGGAATGCAGTAGACTTACTTTTCAGGAAATGCTGCCGGAGGTGGCGGCAGGTCGTTGCTGGGGCCATGCTAGTTGCTAGTTGCTTCGTTGCCGCCACTGCTCCCTCTCTTTCTCTCAGTATCTCCTCCCTTCACAGATCAAGCGGTTTAGCCATCTGCGCGCTATTAGGTTTATGTTTTTATCATTTATGATTTGACACGCCCCCAATCTGTATCCTATCCGCACCTGAGCCGCATCCGGTATTTTGGAAATTAGAGAACAAAAATAAAAAATATCGGACACACCCGACACGCATCCGCATCCGACATGCACCCGATGTCGGTGCTTCACCCATTTTGGCGCACCTGTGCTTCATAGGTCCAGGATATATCTTATTATTGCTTTATCGTATGCATGAAAATATTCGAAAGAGAGCAAGCAGAATGAGCCATCTAGGTTTCTTGAGGTCAGGAGGAATAGTGGATGGTAATGAGAACCCTTGCAAGTATCATTTGGTGAGTTGAAAGAGAAGTGTATTCACCTTTAAGGTTGGAGGTTTTGATATCGAGATTTTTGGCTGCTATCGTGGTGGTGGTTTTTCAAGGAGTCCAATCTAAAGAGTTTGATTGTTTGCTTTGCAGTAGGACGAGTTCTTGAGAAACATATCTTCTGTGGTGGGTGCCAGGAGTACAGTGGGGTTTGGGAAGACGTTTGCTGTGGTGAAGCTTCATTTAAGAATCACTTCTTCGACTTATCCTCTCTGAGTGGTGATGTCTAAGGATGCGTCGCTTCGGAACCAGATATTTAGAGGCTTTTTCAGGACGGTAAAGTCAGCACAGGCTTTGTTTGGCTTGTTGCTTGAGGTTGGTTCTTCTGAATTGGACGGGGAAGAAAAATGGTTTGTATTTGGTACGATCATCCTATATACTAAAAAAGCTGCTCAGGCCAAGTTCCATGTAAGAGCATATGGAGGCTCTGAGCATTTCATTTTATGTTTGGTCATGAGTAAGTCCTGATTTAATAGAATCCTGGAAAAGGAATGGAGCTTTTCTTTTAGTTGCTACCTTATGAGTCAATCATTTGCTCTGCTATTGCGAGGTGGCGCAGAGGTTGGAGTTCATTTGCTCTTTGTTGGTTCCAGATTGTACTTATGACGGCTAGTGAGATGTTTCATTTTCCAGGCATCAAGCATGTGCGACGTTTTTATCTATTTTACAGAGAACGTTGGAGAAACATGTTCATGTTTTATTTATCACTAGTAAAATGCACGTGCTTTGCACATGGAATAGTGATCCTTTTAAAACATGTAAGATATCCACTTAATTGTGAAGTAAAATTGTAGGTTCATTACTCTATGGGTGAATTATATGCAAGTAATTGGTACAAGTCAAACTGCATGTTATCTATTTTACAAGGGACAAAATGGTTTTGAACTCCTAATAGAAATTCATGCCGTGTGCTTGCACACCTGCAAGGTTTGGTTCTACTTTTAGGAAAAGGGTTTTGGAGCTACACAAATAATCATTATCTCCATAAGACATTAAATTTAGCCTCTAGTTCCACCTCAAAATTTACAGCATTTTCTCTGAGTCCAGCTATATAGGCGCTCCATTCTTGACAGTACGTATATTTATATATGTCAAAAATAGGAGCATAACTAAATAAACAATTTAACCTCATGAATACATTTAGCTAGGAGAAAGTATCTCTTCATGGACCTTAAAATTCTCACCACATTTATATCCGGTTAGGAATCTGCTTATCTTCATCCTAAAATTTTTCCTAAAACAACATACACTTGGGCATTACAAGTCGCTATTGTCACCCACATAATATGCTATGACACTCCCTGATTAATCTTTAACGGGTTAACAATTGTCAATTAAATGCTTTTTTAGTGACAAAATTGGGTGAGAAAGCATAAATAAGCGGGCAAAAATAGTATCTTCCCATTTATCATAGCAAACAACAGAGATATGCATAATAGATGCTTTAGCGTATACTCCCCTTGACCACACGAAGGAAACTACTGCACATCAAAGACCTGAAACTGACACTAACATCTTAAATTCTAGAAGAGCTGGAATTACCGAAAAAACACTGGTTCTTCTAAATTGGACCGTTGAACATATTTATAGCAACGAAATATACCCACCACACCTTGTGGTAATTTTAGACTCCTCTTAGTTAGTTACATATCGAATAGCATGTCACACATGATTCATCCTAGGCAAGAACTTTGGGCGCCTCTTGAGAGATTCATAGACCTCGTGCCTCCTGTTTATGGGTGGGTATTCACAAGGCCCACGGAGTTTTAAGAAATGCATTACGTTTTTTTCGTGAAGACCAGAGCTAGGGTGAGAATTTCGTTTGATGTGTTGTGTGGGGGCGCAACTTTTTTTCATTCCTTTCCTACTTGTTTGAGACCTGGTGGCACCGGGTACAAAATGTTTTCCTTAGAAATTATGGTATTGTTTGGATGCCCACGTTCAGAGCAATTACAATGATTATAACTCTGTTAGGTGTCCTCTTTCTTTTGGAACTCATGCACTCGATGGAGGGGGGATAGGGAAGAGGAAAATAAGGTAGTCTAGAAGTGTTTTCTCGATTTGGTCTATTTCCCTTTTTGCCGGTACGTGGTGATTCTTCTTTTCGTCAAGAAGAAAGATATTGGGAAATCCTTTGTGCCACTTAAGGTGTGTTTGCTTATCTTGGAGGCAGCAACGGGATACCGAAAAGCAGATTAGTGTATGATTGGTGCTATATGTGCAAAACCAAGGGCGAGTTAGTCAATCCGGTTGTGTTCTGCTTATTGGGTTTGAGTGGAACGGTGCCTTGTTTGGTTGTAGTACCTTTTGAGGTGTTGGTCCCTTTTTAAGAGGCGGAAAAGAGGTCATAGATTGTGAGGCTTGATTCTCCTTCCATTTTTTTGGTGTGTGAAGGGATAGATTTCGGTGAAAAGTTGCCTTTGACGAAGCCAAAATCCCTCTCTGATGCTCGCCAATGAAGACTTCTCGGCTTCTGTGATACTTTTCATTTTCTTTTTTGGTTCTTGCTGTCACTTAATAATTGAGTGCTTTAGTATTTGTGTATACGGGTCACGACCCTTTTGGTGTCATCTTTTGAACGAAGTTCTAATTATCTAGAAGAAAAGGAAACTTATAACGCTATTGGTAATCAAACCACGAGGAAATAGTGTGAAGTGTAAGAGTTAACAAATTGCAACTAGCGGAAGGATATTTATACATACACAAATTAGATAATATATGCTATTACGCAACAGATATAGTCATCAAGAAAACACTGCTTCAAACAATAGTTTATACCTGGAGATACGTAACCAGCTTTTTGAATTGTAATCTTTCACACTTCTAAAGTACAGCTCTATTTGTACAATGTATGAATATGTCGATTAATCTATGGTCCAGTTATTTGATGATTATAAACAGAGAACAAATTTGGCTAAACTTTTATATTAAGGTTTCTGCTTGACCTGCTTTGAAGTCTTCCTTACCCTCACGACACTTGATGGTCTCTACCTCTTCCTTTCAACTGTGCCTTCCACTGTTACGAGCAACATTAATACTCAAACATGTAGAACAAATTGTTCTTATATAACAACTTTGTTCCTTAATGAAAGTTCTATGTTCGGAATCAAATATAGAAACCAACACTCAAGCAAATTATATGTTGTTAGTATGATATAAAGCACAAAATATGCAAACCACCCCAAATGTGTAATAGTAGTATAATAATCCGACCTTTTTGTAAGGCTTGATTGCACTTTGAACCCTGTGTTTCCCAAAAAAATTGTAGCCAAAGCCCCAACGTTTATCATTTAGCAGTGAAAACCTCACAATTTTTACGTCTTGTAATCTGTGGAATTTACTAACCGTAGTCATTAGATCTGCTAGTTATTAAGGGTTAAACTTTTGACAATAAAGAGAGAGATTTAGGAACATGCACCGTTATTACGACTGAAATCTCATCACGATCATCACTAAAGCTTAACCCATTTACAATTTGATATTGAAATTAAGCTCACATTTCATTCGGATGAAGATCTAAAACCCAAACTTCTATCATAGTAGTACTTGATGATGATCGTTGGCTAATCATTCAAGGTATGGTAATGGGGTGTTGGTGGATTGTTGATGTAGGTAAATTGTACCAAGGATGGATTGATTTGTTGTCATCTTGTTTGACTCTGAATAGTTCTGGAAAGATTGTGGGAATGGTGGCGGTGGCTTGTGGAAGCAGTGGAGTTGGCAATGGTTGTAGTTACATGGTGGTGTGTGGCTATGGTATGATTGTAGTGGTCGTGGTGTGGCGTCAGTCATGGTGGAGCTGTGATGGTCGTATTGTGGTGCTAGTTGTGGAGGTGTATGTGGTCGACTGCCGGTGGTTCTGGAGGCTTATGGTGGTAGACTTCTGTTGGTTGTGGGTTTGGTATCGGTGAAGAAGTGATGTGACGGTTTGATAGTTGTGGGTATATGAATGGACTATTTCTTTTCCAACGGATCGGTTGACATTTATCGGTCATTAATAGAGATTGTAACATGTAAACTATGACGTTTTGGGAGCTGATAGGCTAAAGTCAAGGTTTTAGGTGCAATTTTTTTGGAAAACTCACGGTTTAGATTGCAACTGAGCCTTTTTATACTCCATTCGTCCCAAATTATTTGATCATATTTGACTTGCACGTTTATTCAGGATATGAGTCATATTTTACCGGTTTCTCTTTCTACCCCAAGAGAGAGATAGTGAGGGGGATAGGGGAATAAAGTGGGCAAGGAGAGAGACATTGGGTTGGTAGATGACTATACGTGGATAGAGAAATAGAATTAAAAAAGTGTAAAAAGGGTAAACATGGAAATACACAGGAGAATATTTCTTAATTTGGAAATTTAGATAGTGATCAATTTTTTTGGGTCAAAATAAAAATGAAATATGATCGATTCTTTTGGGACGGAGGGAGTAACGTGGAAGCATATTGACTTATGCCTTTGGTGTCCCACTTCATTAATTTTGGATCATCTTAGTGTAATAAACTTACCTACAGACCTTGCTAATGACTTAATAGTTGCTATAAGTGTGTTAAGCTTCAATTTAGAGATATATGACGAAAGAACGTAAGTTAGTGTTCCCGAAGATTTAAGATAACTCGAAAATTTAAGTTAATCTATATGACCATACGCTTTAACCTACTTTCACAATGGAGTTATGCGCTGTTCCAAAAATTTTATTTGCATGGTTCAAGACAAACCTCAGTTTTGCTTTTCTTTTCTCCTCCAGCTCCGACAAAAACTATAGGAGTTTAGCGTAGTTCTCTTCGTCACTTCCATAATTGGTGTTAAGTGGGGATCCTTTGGTAGATGTGACATTATAGTAAAAGGGGAACTTAGGGAAAAGAAGAAAAGGGTAATATATATATATATATATATATATATATATATATATATATATATATTTAAAATGGAACTTGGAACTTTCCAAAGATCAAAATGACCCTTACCATTTCAAAAGCTAAGGTATGAAACATGGTTGTACGAAAGAATATTTAAGGAAAAGAACAAAAGGGTAATTAGAAAAGGAAGTGAACCTTCTTGTAGAAAAGGCTATTATTCGAGGAAAAAAATAAGTTGGTAATTCAAAGATTAGAACTTTTCAAAGCTCAAAATGACCCATAAAAATTTGAAGGCTAAGACGAAACATTGCAGTCAAAGGGTATTTGAGGAAATAAAAGTCTTGCCATCAACTCCATTCGTGTAGTATGAATTTCTTTTTCTTTTTATTTAAGGAAAAACACGCTGCTTGGACACCCCCACACACACACGAGAAGGGGAATTTCCATCTCTTCCACCTTAAAACAATTAATTATTGAATCCCAGGTTCTTACCCATAAGATATTACACACACACACACAAACAAATGTATGTGCGTGTGTGTGTATATATATACTGGAATCTTAAGTTCCGAGAGTAGAGACAGGATGGAGATTTGCGAAGGGAAATTTGTTTGCTCTTTTCATATATTCATGGTGGCACTCTTGTACTGCAATTGATTGTCATTGATACGGAGTTTTTTAGGTACTCTATCCATACATTCCGTGTCATGCTTGATGTTCCTACATCTTCTTAACCCTCCCCTTCGTCTTATAGGTGGTGGTGGTTGTCAATATTTAAGACAAACATAGCAGGTAAACTACAAGAATGGTCCCTTATGTTCGGGCTTAACATTTTAGAAGTTCCTTACCGTGTGTTTGGAACTATGGAATTCATAATATTGAAATTTAGTTGTTTGGAACATCAAATAATGGAATTGGAAATGGATTTTATGGGATGTGACTGCATTTGTTTCGATAGTGTGAAATTTGATGAAGAATGGTCAGATTTCATGGGATTTGGATTGACTTGAACTAAAAACAATTATTTACCGTACTTTTCCCTTTCCTGAATCTTTGCAACAAATGGACCAACTAGCATCGTCTTCATTGTCGTTGCCGCCTATTGCCACCTCCACCACCGTTACTGCTACTACCACCACTACTTTTACTGTCACTACCATCGCCACTGGGCTGTTACACCAACCACGACCGCCACACTATTGTCATAGCCACACGACATAGACACCACCACCACAACCACCACCGCAGTCACCACTGCTGTCAAGTATGTTACAATACCACCATGATCACTGTTATCATCAATAGGTCGCCGTCGTTGTTGCCACCGCCGTACCCCACTGCCACCACTAGCACAACCACCTTGTCATTACGGTCACACCTGGTGTCACTGTATCAACACTGTTGCGATGAACATAACTTTCATCACCACCACCGCTTCTATTGCTACCACCATGACTGCTATCAGCATCATACTAGTATTGACGCTTGGATACCCCCACCACCACCACTGACCATTGTTACAATCACTTTACTGCTTCACTACCACTGCCATGGATGCCATACCACCACCGCCTCCAACATCTCAACACCACTACCACTATCTTTGCTGCCGTCACCATCACTTTTGTCACATTACCACTAGTTGCGCCCTGGTACCACTAGCACCACTACCATTGGTACCATCACTAGACTGCCCTAACCACATCTACAACCACAACACTTGCTGTCGACTGCTGCCAATGCCATAGGACAACAAAACGCTTCTGACGCAGCGTCATCACCACCACCACCACTGTCATCACCGGTGCCAGGATCGTCACTATTGTCACATCCCTACCACTAGTTATACCTCAACACCACCACTACCATCACTACCATCAATTTGGCCTTCCCACCACTTCCGCCGTTAGTGCAGTTACAACCACCAGTTACACTGTGACTATTCGTACACCACAGTCACCATTTGCAAACAACTAACCGTAGGGTTTTTAATATTTCATAACAAGCCGAGGATATAATTGTTTAAAATTCTATTACCTCCCCATTTCCTCTGCTTCCGAGACAAAAAATAAGAATGTTGTAATTTGAATTCCCTTTTTGTTTTAAACCATATATATATATATATATATATATATATATATATATATATATATATATATATATATATATATATATATATATATATATATATTGAATCCAAATCTGATTCCCTTGAAATCCAAATCCTAAAAGAATTGGTTCCGGACAGACTGTTCATGTTTGACTTGTTTCATTACGGTCCTTATTTAAGCTTTTCTTCTATTTGGTCATTAAGTTTTAAAGTGCAAGATTGTTTCAATTTTATAGGTGCAAAATCGGTAGGTTACCACAAAAACGTATTTTTCTTTCTTCCTCTTCAATTTCTTTCTTTTTTTTTTCTTTCCATTTTTTACTACAAGTATTTGCGCCCCTATCAAGCTAAGGCCACGACCCTGCCAACTCCATTAGTACACTACCACCAAATTAACTCCAAGAAATTACTTTCATACCAAAACATTGATCTTCCATTTTTATCCCTTTCAAAAGTTAAAGAAGTCATAAACTTAAAGGATTGAAGGACCACATAGTAGAAGGAAGCTTAGTAAAGGATGAAAACAAAGCAAGTCAAACTTTAAGGACCTTTAAAAAATTAGGTCCAAACTTAAGGGACCATTTTTTAATTACCCCAAAACCATCACAGGTCCTGCAATCGACTACCTGAAGTTCTTATCAATGTGAAAGCTATAAAAACTTGACATCATAGACAATTTTAATGTTTTAGATCGACGAATGAACTCGAGCCCATAAATGTTGTAGAGCGCAAAGTACCCTGTTATGCAAGCCTAAGAGAGGAACTTGCTGCATAAATCTTTGGACACAAGTCTTTGTTTAGTTCGGTTAGGCTACATAATTTTTTTTCCTTCCATTCCCCATTATCAAAGCACATATTGGCTGCTAAATTTTATTAATCAAGTGTTTTCTCATTCTTTCTCCATCTTATCCCTGGTCTACTCCTCGTCGAACCCCATCAAGGTGCACGAATCACTTTTTCTTGGAGGGGCATCTAGAGCCATACGTTTGATATGATCAAACCATCTCACGCAATGTTAATTGGCGCCAGCCCGCTTTGTTGAGGATATCATTTCTTATTGGGCGCTTGTATTTCCACACCCTCTATTCCTTGTCCACACCTTAATTTGTTGCTAAAAAGTGCATTAGTGACAATATATTACAGTTTTAGGGAGAAATCATGGCGTGGACAAGAATTTGGGGTGTGGAGATAGACTTTCCCTGTCTTATCCCTAGGTGTAGCAATCTGCTGCTTGGGGATCGGGTTGGGTCGAAGAATTGCGGGTCAAAATGGGTTGGGTAAAAAACGGGGCGAACATAACTTGGGTTAACAGGGGTCGGGTGTAAAACGGACCAGGATTTGAAACCTGACTGTCCCGGCCCGAACCTACCGGATTAACTGGTTATCATTACGAAAGTATTTTTCAGGACCATAGTACAAAATTTATAAAACTAAATAATACATATTGCGAAATAAAACTACTAATTCTTAGAAACCATTGAGTTGCACAGCAAAGGAAAGACGTTAGTTTTATACATATTTAAAAATTCCATGTTTTGTGTTTCATTGTCAAGAGAATTCATGCTAGAACTACGCGCTAAGCTATACATATAAGTAATCCCACGGGGACATGAAAACAAAAAACATGACAATCTGTCACAATAGTGATATTCTTCCATATAAGACAAGGAAAGCAGTCCTAAGCAATCACCACCAAATCAGCACTAGGGCTCAAAGATGGGAAAGCTTCTGATTCTTATATCTCTTTTCTACTTCCTCCGTACTTTGAATCTCCTTGTAATACTTGCGAAGACAACACCAACATCGAAAAGCATGTGTTTACTGGCTCACAAAATGAACTCAGTATGAACACATTATCATGAAAATGAAGCAATATTAATAGAGAAGGCTTGCTAAAGCGCACAGAATGACATTACTTTGAGCCTTTTAAATCTGCACAAAAGCCTTTGCTGGGATGCATATAAAACTGGATCAGTAAGTGGTGATCAAATTTGGTTAAAGAGGGGCCAAATTCTGTTAAAAGCATTCAATAGTCAGCTTGGAGCAGGCAGCAGCTAGAAGAGCCAAATTGCACAGATTTCTCAATGAAGAGATGCTAGAATTTTGGCCAATTTCGGCTGCAAGTGACTAGCTCAGTCTGTGTTCATTGAGATAGCCACATGTCATGAAGTATTTTTTGTTTCTTTTTTTTTTTACGGTACTATAATGTACGACTTACATAATCATAGTGTGCAAGTTTGATGGTGACGGGTAGAGCCGCTTGGTGACGGAGAGAGGCACTGCAGGAGATGGTGATGGTTGTCACAGTCGAAGGAAGGCGCTGCTTGGAGAGAAAACCAACGAGGGAGTTACGAACTGTGAAGACAGATCTAGGGTTCTTTTTCGTTTTGTTTTTATAGCAAGCCATTTGGACCTGCGGGTCGAGTCACCTATGCCACGGGTTGGATTGGGTTTGACCTGCAGTGGCCTAAAACTAGCGGGTTGGGTTGGGCGAACTTTGTCAGTCTTACTGCTTCTAACCCTCCTTGTTTGGCTGCACATCCTCCGCATAAGCATTCGCATTTCAGTTTCACTCATCTTATGTGTATGGTGTTCGGTAGTTTTCCCAACTTTTTGAACCAGGCAACATTTTGGGCCTCACTAATGTACTATAAACTGCTTTTAACATTCTTTCTGATGGATCATGTGAGTATTAAACTTAATGGTCCACAAAGACTGAAATCTTGCGTCCAAATTTTTACATGGTAGGACCAAAGAAATAACAAGTTTTACGCTGGAGTTGAGTTGAATTTACGCAAGTGGCCCAAATGCCTTTTTTTAGGTTCATGAAGGTGATAACAATATTAAACATGAAATGGAGAAAACCTTAATTTAATTTATCATATACAAGAAGGTGCATGGGACATTGGTTATCAATGCATTCGTGGTCTCGATGCGTCTTACATGGTTTTTGAGTTTGCCACCTTAGTGGTCTGATACAATCATTGACCATTAGTGGTTTGACAACGTGAAACAACTACTTGCGAGCTAACACCGTTTGCAAGAGACTAAGAAAGCTTCAAAACTATGTGATCAACAGTTGGTTGCCTTTTTGATCAATAGACTGGTTGTTTTCCTTTTTTTAAAACTTGAGAATCTCTCTTTAATCTAATGCTAATGAATTTCACCTTTTATTGATCTCCTGTCTCTTTTCTAATTTATTTCCTCAAAAATGTTTGACAAAACCAGTGATGAAGTGCCATTCGAGTTCAACAAGATGCTTGGATTCTCAGAATTTGACGGTTTTTCTGAGATAACTGAGAGCCTGGCAGAAATGATAAAATACTTGGCTAATGAGCCCTCTGTGGGGCTTTTCTACGTTCAGAAGCATACCGAGAATGCAGTTCCTAATGTCATCAATCTCAAGAATAATGTTCAGGAGAAGTCGCGAGAGATGACTCTGCATACAGAAGATTTGGAGGATTCTATCACGGTGGTGAGATCAATGAAAGAATGTGGCTTCCCTGTTGCTGATGAGATGATTAGGGACATCAAGAAATCTCTGATTATCCTGTCAACAAAACAACCAAAAAAAGGGTTAATAAGCGGCCGAAGGTCAGGTTCTCAAATAGGAAGAGGTAGTTCTTGGGGTCCACCCACTTGGGGTCGTAATGCAGTTTTTGGTGAGCCAGATGCAGGTCAAAGGCCTACTAATTATCTTACAACAGTTTTTAAATCAGCTAAACAGAGAGCAAGCAATTTGAAGTGGTCTCCACTTGATTTTAAAGAATCAAAACAAGCCAAGGCTGAGAAGCTTACTTCGTATCCCAGTCCATCACATGTAGCTAAAGCTGTCGGCGTGTCTTCAGCTATGTTGGACATGGAGGCCGATGAGTTGCCGGTATCAAGCCAGATTGCTGGCGAGGAAAAAGAAGAAGAAGAAGAAGAAGCAGCAGCAGCAGCGTCACAAGATGGGAGCTTGTCTGGTCATCAGTTACTTCCATTGTCAGAGAACTTTGAGGAGTTCAAGGCTGAGAAAGAGGCAAAACTGGAGGAGTGGTTGGGAGGGACTGGCACCCAGGATGGCCAGCCAGAACGGCTTTAGCTTGGAGGTACTTCTAGATGCTGGAGTAGCCTTGGCTTGTACATAACAATGTTCTTATCCTATTGTGCTTGCATTAATAACACTACACACGGAGCCGTTATGTATTCATGTCGTCTCTGCTCTTGGAGAGAAGCTTTTGTAGAATATGCTAGTTTGTGATTATCCGGGATGATTCCTCCTATAGCTTTTCGACATAATGATGCCTTGATTGGGCACTGTCCTTGGTTCCAAGCCATCTCTGCAAAGCTAGAGCCCTGTAATTGCACTGAGAGATGAAAAATTAGTGAGACGTGGTCGTAGAGGTATTTCCATGTAAACTCTACTGAGATTGTGTTTACACCATAAAGTGCTTGTTTGTCGTTAGTAACAAATCAATTGGGGGCTACCACCTGTTTCCTTACTATCAAATACTAGTACTTTGGCAAGAAAATAGAAAGTTCTGTAGATGGCAACAATGAACCGAATTTATTATGGGAAAAATAAATCCGTGTCACTCTCGGTAACTAAACCGTGGTGCATACTACCATGACAAATATGCCCTTACTTTGTCCCATCCCACGTTCTAGATAAAGGGCAATTGCAAATTAAAAATCCAACCCAGAATTGTACAAAGTATTCACCCTTATCCCTATTGGTTTGTTCTCTGGCCACCCAATATATATTTGTCTTCACCAATCTAAGCTCGAAATTGCAGATCTGGTCTTTGCTTAGAAAAGCGGCATTCAAAGTTAGCTTCCACTCCAAATCTGGTGAAGAAATTCCAGTTAAGTGTTAACGAAGGAAAGAAACGATAAAAAAAGAAGAAACTTCTAGTAATGTGAAGAGAGAAGCTCTGGCGATTATGACGATGTGGGGCGAAATAGTGAAGATGGAGATGTTGCTCCGATCAAGAGCACGTCTACTTGATCTTCGGACTTAACAGTCTCTGGGTTTCTCTTTGTACCGGTGTGTTATAAATTGTGAAAACCTTGTGGTTGTGGTGTTAGGGGTGATGATAAATTCTTGAGTTTTAGGTTCAGGTTTGTGTGTCTGGTTTGTGGGTTTTTGTGTGCTTCTCTATTAGAGTTGGTGTATAAATTGTAGTGGTTGTTCATGGCTCTGATCGAACTCCTTCCTTACAAGTCGACTCACTGGAGTTTCTTGGGTGTCATGGACGTATTGTCACTGTAGAGTCTGAATTAGTGGAGCTCTGGCAGAATCAATGGTAAAATACTTTGATATGTTGTAAAATCCCGAACTTCGAGAGCTATTTAAAATAATCATCCGTGATCTGAAAAAAATAAACAGGTTATAATTTTGGACAATGTTTGCTTATTAGTAAAGTTTCGAAGCTTAAAAGAATTTTGGGCGCATTCAGTTAGATGATCCTCTTATTCTCATAGTGTTTCTTTGTCCTACTCGACTTGGATTCCACTGGATTTAAGCTAGATACGAGAAAGTTTTTAATGTATGTTACAAGTGTGGTGTTTTGGGGCATAATTGTGAGAGTTTTCATCTTCCTTGAGTGTTATTAGGGCTAGGTTGGATCAAACTTATCTGAGATATACTTAGGCTTCACGTATTGATATGTTGTCCTATCAATATGAATCTTGTTTTACAGCTGAGTTGCGCGCATTTAATAACACTATTTGGAACTGCACAACTTGCATTATTGTGATTGATGAGGATGATGTTTCCTCCTTTGTGTATGGTACTGACCGTGGTTCTAGCGTTGAATCAAAGACGGATTTGGTGTATGAATTAGTTGGTATTTTCGTGAATCTTGCAGATTCTTCCCAATTTACTGAACAACATTCTGGGGATGGTAGTTACTTTTCTTTGGCTTCACAATTGAGTCAAGATACTTATTTTGATGATGCAATTCCAGCTACTGAAATTATCAGTCGATCAATCTCGATGACACAGGTTTCCAAGGAAGATTATTGTGAGGTGACTATCCAGGATTGGATGCATGTGAAGGTGCTGACTCAATAGATTGTGATGGAGGATCCACTGCCAGGTGGTGTTTCTGATCATGTTGAAAAGAATTTTAGAGAAAGCCAAGCAGTGCCACCAGATGGGGTTAAAAATGCTGGTCAATTAGATGACTCTCTGCAAGTGGGCATGGATTCCATTTCTCAGCCTTTGTACTATTGTTAGAATAAAAACAGGGAATTTAGTCCAAAAACCAAGCAAACTTTAGGCCCAGCTGTTGATATTATGATGGACAACCTGTTTAATGTTGATGCAGAACTTTTTATGACTAACAAGGCCCAAATCTTAAACCCTGAATTCAATCAATATGGATCACATTTAGAACCCAATGAAACTGGTCCAAGCCTGGTCTCTATCACGGGTCCTAGTATTATGCAACATGATACAAGCCCTGTTGGTGCATCCCCTGTTATCTCCCCTGCATTCCGTATTCATATTCCAGTACAATTATAGGATTCTGAATCCGATTGTGATGATGCATGTGCGGGGAATGCAACGGCCATTGAGGGTTTTGGATGTGAGACTGAATTGAATGCAAATTCAGTTAAATTAGGGATGAAAGCTTTGGAATTAATTGAGGATTTGTTAATTTCTCCTTCTTCTTCATCATCGATTTCTCCTTCTAAATGTAGCTTCATGAACATGACGAAGGAGAAAACAGGGTAATCAAGCAGTGTAAAAGAGCTTTTGGTGCTATGGTTACTACTTCACAGGCTCTTACATTATGGGAAGACGTATGCAATTTGAGGTGAAGTTGCGACAGTGTGCTCAAATGGTAAGGACTGAGACAACAATTTTGTCTTCTACATCCAGTTCTGCTAGCTCGAGCTCCCGCAAGAGAAATCATGATATTGATTCCAGTCACAAAAATAGTTCAACATGAAGTTCTGACGTCCTGTAAGCGGCATCAGAATCAACACCGTGGGCGGGGAGGTATGGATTTTACTTGCTCTAATTTTTACACCTATAATTTGATGCCTTGTGTTGATAGTTTGCCATATTTTGTGATTTTAAGCGGCATCAGAATCAACACCTTGGGTGGGGAGGTATGGATTTTACTTCCTCTAATTTTTACACCTATAATTTGATGCCTCGTGTTGATAGTTTGCCATATTTTGTGATTTTAGGTTGGAACCAGTCATGGTATGATTTCTCTGCCTTCCATCCTTGCACGAGGTTTGGGGATTTGGGTCTTGGAATTGTCGGGCAGAACCCATTGTTTATTGTTTGGTCTTTTCCTGTTGATGTTGTGTTAGAGGGTTTGGTGGTTGTCCTTGTGCAACCACCCGAGTCCCGATGAAAATTTTCAGTTGGAACTATCGTGGCATGGGTCAGCCACAGACAGTTTGTTCAGCAAAATTAATGATCCTTTGACACTTGCCAGATATAATTTTTGGATGGAAACTAAAATGGGGCAAGTGGGTTACTAGATCGTAAGTTTCTTCGTTTGGGTTTTTATAATTCCAGAGGTTTAGATCCTATAGGTAAATCAGGTGGAATTTGGTTGGGATGGAGATTCCCTATTTCCCTAAGTGTAATTTACTGTGAACCTAATCTTATACTTACTCAGATTACTGGCGCTGAATTTGATGGTGAGTTTTTGGCTTTTGTGTATGGCCATCTTGAGGTTGCTCATAGATTTGAGACTTGGCAGCGTTTGTTGTCATATCTTTTACCCCAGCGTGGCCCCTTGTTGTTGTATGGAAATTTTAATCAGGTTATTTCCCCTTTTGAGAAAACTTGACATCAGTTATCCTATATCCCTGGGGCCAATTACTTTAAAGATTTTATTGCCACTTTGGGTCTTTGGACCTTCATTCTATAGGCCCTTTGTTTACTTGGACTCGAGGCATACCAGGCAAGAAAATGGTTTATGAGAAATTGTGTGTTCATGGCTGTGGATGAAGGGAGGGGGTTCATGGCTGCGTGGGTTCGGGTGTGAGGTTGAAGAAGAGTGGTGTGTGTGAAAAACGTGAAATTGTGTGCGTTGATCATGAACAGTAACCGTAATGGTCGCTAAAAACCAAAATAAATTAAGCAGTTTTTTTCAATAAATGTTTAAAAATACATAGAGACAGATTTAGCCAAAGTGAGAAAAAGAAACCCCAGGAATTTTTAGGAGATATACATCAGGGAAAAATTCCAGATTTTTCTGAGAACTAAAAAGGGGTTAACCGATACGGGGAACCGTGAAACTTTACAGTATAATTTAAAATATCAAACGAGCGCGTTTTGGCCCAAAAATTTTATGGGGACTTTAGCATATTGATAAGTTTCTTTTTCCAAGATTTTGGGCCATTCTGAGGTTGTTTACTATTTTTTTGCCGAACAGGCTTTTAAGCGCTCAGTCCGGACACATGTTCGTGATTTTCGGGCGAAAATTTACTAAAATACTTTTAGCTTGGGAATGACTTCAGGAGGGTAAAAATAACATTTTAAAGCGCTTTTGAGATTTGTTTGGTGCCGGGAACGCTCGTGGGGGCATTTTAGTAAACTGCCACCAGAGAGGGGTATTTTGGTAATTTTTTTGGTAGAGTTTTTTGAAGGAATTTTAGTCTGGAAAGGGTGGTAAAACACATGTAAGATTTTTTTGAAGTTGATTTGAGGTAATGGGAGCGATAGTGGACCCCGGGGGCATTTTGGTAATTTGCCACTAGATAGAGGGAGGGTATTTTGGTAATTTTACCGTGTAAACTCCAAACTTCGCAAATGCCTTAATTGAGCATTCTAAAATAACAAGAAGCGAGGAATGGGATAAAAATCCCTAAATGAAGGGTATCAGCACTAGTGTGGTGCTCGGCTAGGTTAAACACCTGACTGTTAGGTCGGAGTAACCGATCGCTATAGAACGGTAAATAACTGATAAAATGAAAGTAGAATAATTTTATATTATGATGGTTAGTGGCTAACGATTAAAATCTTATTTGAATAGGTGACCCTGCTCGCGGCAGTTTGAAATTATTAAGCTCGTCGGCTAAAAGCCAACCAGGTAAGGATAGTACGACTCTTTGCATGCTACGAAATTGCTCCTCGTGGCATACCCATCGTTGTTAGGGTGAAGTATGATGAATGTCTTATGGTGAATATGAGGTATCGGTGGTTGTTGTGCCTGTACCTCTCGTACTTGAAATATTGTTGTGGTTTTCGACTAGCTTGTTTCCTAGTCTACTCTGTGTCGTTAGTGATGATTTCGGGTTACCTTGTTGAACCTCGGTCGTATACTTGACTGAAATTTCTTGTTGAGTGGTTTGTTGAATCAGGACATGGGGTGAACTTAGTTCCCTTAGTCCGTTTAGTTGTTGTATTATGTGCTTTGACGATAGCGTGGTTTGGGCACGAACAACTCTTTGTGAGTTCCCTTCTTGTGCTTGCTGTCTCTTTTATTTGTCTGAGACTGAGATGAACATCTCGGAGCACGAGACATTATGTGAAAGGAGGGCCAGTGAAACATAATCACCGGCAAACAAGATGTAGGGCACGCGGTTTGAGTCAGTCGTGTCGATTGAGTCCAGTCAGTCTGGTCGGTGTCTGCATTGCATTTGACTTTATTATGACATTGTGATTTTAATGGCTTATATTTTATTGATGTTTAATTTGGAGATTTAGTGTTCACGTGCATTGTAGTCAGTCAGTCAGTTCGGTCAGTCCAGTTCCTTCAATGTGGTGATAATGTTGTTCTGTTGGGCCTTAAAGCCGCTCGGTCTGACTAAAAGAAAAGAAAATATGTTGCTTGATCCATTGAATTGATGTTGTGTCACTCCTTTGAAATTCTGGATTCTTGATATCGTTGAGATTGATTATCATTTCTCCCAAGGCTTCGTTGTCTGCGTTGTTCCTCGTATTATCTTTATTGGGCGATTTGCGCTCATTCCTTACCTGTAATGTTTCAGGCAGTCAGGGCGAAGTTGGGGAAACTTTGAGGAAAGGGAAGGAGAAGGCGCTTAATCAGTAGACCGAAAAGTAAGACGGCGGTATGCGCATTTTGGGAACTAGACATTTTGTGTAAATATTTCCGCTGTGCTCATGTTGAGCTTTACGATAATTTTTTTTTGGAAAGGATGGCTTTTTGTGAAACCTTATGTATGTTCCAGGATGTTTTTAGAATTGCTTTGTATCGACAGTATAATGCAGTCATGACTGTCGTCCCGACTCTGGTGTCATCACTAGGGTTGGGGGTGTCACAGGTTGGTATCAGAGCATAGGCATATGATCCTGTAGACTAGGCGTAAATATTAAGCGTTTATGGGGGCAGAAAAGTGTCGAAGTTACTTGTATTGTGTTGTAAGTCTGATGTCAGTTTGTATGACTTACAGGAGATTATGGCTGGAACGGGATGGATTGATGAGCACGTCATGACCGGGGACGAGGAGGAGGAAGATCTCGAGGAGGACCCCTGACCAATTGACGAGGAGCTCGAGGAAATAGATTTGTCGGGACCAGAGGATGGGGGAGAGGAGAAGGAAGAGATTGAACCTGAGGTGCCAGTGGGATTTGTGAAGGTTGGTAACAGTGTGTATTGGGGACATCAGGTGGAAAATTTTGGAAACAAAGGTATATCGAGGTGGTGAGGGAAATGGATCACCTGGTGTATCAGGCGAAGGAGATGCGGGCTATGGAGGGGCATGAGGTAGAAAAGTTAGAGCAACGTCGTCGTGAGGATGTGGCACGAGTGAACAAAGGGGAAGAATATGCCTTTGATGCGGGGAGAAGGGTGGTTCGGATGATGCAGGATGGGTTACGAAAACTCATCCGGCGAGGCCGAAGCTGAGGGATCGGCGGGAAATGCTCCTCGATGAGGAGTATTGGTACATGGTACTTGCTCAGGAACGGAATATGTTTTCTCCAGTTTAGAACGAGAAGGAAAAGGAGGGAGGGGTAACGTGTAAAAATGTATAAAGTTGACTACTGATGTGTAGGAATGTATAGAGTTGACTGTTGATGTATATGTTTGTATAACATTAACTATAGGTTGTAACTGTTGTCTGTACCAAATGTATGTTGTATAAATAAAATATTGTACTTACGGGTGTAGAAGATGTTATAGTTAAGAATGTTAATTGTGTTTATGTCAGGAATGGCTCGTCAATTGCGAAATCGGGTGATACCCCTAGTGGAGGAGGCTCTTAACTTAAGAAGGCCACCTACGGAAGCATCTTCGTCATGTGCCGGGGGCGAGAATGGGGAACATGTGGAAGCTGAAGTTGAAAATAATAATAGAGAGGATTTAAGAAGAGAACTGGTAGGACTGTTGCGGGAGATTGTAGGAACTCCTGCTGCACAGCCAGCAGCAGTGGCTGCGCATGTGCCGATAGAGGGAAAGAAAGAGTGTAAATTTCGAGACTTTCAAGATGTTCATCCCAGTGAGTTTCACGGGGGTAGTGACCCAATCAAGGCAATGGCTTGGGTTCGGGAAATGGAAAGGGCTTTTGAGATAACGGGGTGTGGAAAGCACCAAAAAGTGATTTTTGCAACCCACGTGCTGAAGGGAGCGGCTGGTTACTGGTGGGATGTGCAAAAACAAGTTTAGGAAGGGAAAAAGCCCTACCGCCCCTATGTTACCTGGAAGCATTTTAAACCGGTATTTAATAAAAAATATTTTCCCATGACAATGCAGAATAAATTGGAGACAGATTTTCTGAACTTAAAACAAAAGGACAAAACGATAGAGGAATACATACAAGAATTTGATGAACTAGCACGTTTTGCCACGCATCAGGTGATTACGGAAGAACGGAAAGTTAGAAGGTTTAAGGAAGGGCTGAGACAACCTTTAAGAAGAATTGTCAAAAGTTTTCAGCTACATACCTTCACTGAGGTTGTGGAGAAAACTCTGCTAATAAAAGTGGAAAATAAGGAAGCCTGGGAGGAAAGAAAAGAGAAAGGCAGGAAGAGAAATAATAACCAGCAATGGTCAAGAGATAGAGGGAAGAAATTAAAAAAGAGGATGGAGGAGGGGAAGTTTGGGCAAGGTTCGGGTTAAGCGGCAAATAAAGAATGTAGGTGGTGTGGACTGAAGAATGAAGGCACAAATTGTATTAAAGCAACAGGAGCATGTTTCAAATGTGGTCAGCAAGGTCATAGGGTGAATGACTGCAAGTTAAATACGAGGGTTTGCTTCCAATGCCAGCAGCCAGGCCATAATGCTAAGGAGTGCCCGCAGCAGAAGATGATGGCTCTGGAAGGAAGGCCACAGACAACAGTCCGCATTAATGCTATTAACCTGAAGGAAGCCTTGAAATCAGAGGACGTGGTGACAGGTACATTCCCTGTATGTTCACATCAGGCTATGATACTATTTGATTCGGGTGCCACACACTCCTTTGTTTCTCTAGCATTCGCAAATAAGCTAAATGTACCTGAGCAACCGTTGAGTACAGTATTAACGGTTAACATACCTAGCGGACATGCCTTTTTTGCTACTAAGATATATAGGCAGTGCCCGACTCAGATCTCTGGTCAAATACTATATACTGACCTTATACCCTTGAGTTGGGAGATTTTGATGTTATACTTGGGATGGACTGGCTAGCGGCGTATGACGCTAACGTAAATTGCCGACGTAAGAGAATACAATTAGTGATCCCAGGGAAACCTAAGGTGGTTATACAAGGATATTGGTTAGTTCGACCTCCTTACTTAATGTCAGCGATAGAAGCACGCCGTTGTATTCGTAAAGGATGTCAGGGGTATCTGGCACATGTATATGACACTCGAGCTAATGAACCGCAATTGGATCAGATTCCAATAGTATGTGAATTTCCGGATGTTTTTCCCGCAGACCTTCCAGGTTTACCACCGGATAGGGAAATTGAGTTTGGTATCGATCTGGTTCCAGGAACCTGTCCTATATCAAGAGCCCCTTATAGGTTGGCGCCAATGGAAATGATGGAGTTAAAGAACCAATTGGAGGAGTTATTGAACTTGGGTTTTATTCGCCCCAGCGTGTCTCCGTGGGGAGCCCTAGTGTTGTTTGTAAGAAAGAAAGATGGAGCGATGAGGTTGTGTATTGACTATCGTAAGTTAAATAAAGTAACCATAATGAATAAATATCCTTTACCTCATATAGATGACCTTTTAGATTAATTAAAAGATGCGAAGTATTTTTTGAAAATTGATCTTAGGTCTGGATACCATCAGTTGAAGATAAAGAAAGATGACATAGCGAAAACTGCTTTCCAAACCAGATATGGACACTATGAGTTTCTAGTAATGCCATTTGGGCTGACTAATGCCCCTGCGGCCTTTATGGATTTGATGATATTCTGGTCTACTCCAAAAGGAAGAGCATGCCCAACATTTGAGGCAAATATTGCAGATTCTCTGAGAACGTAAATTATACTCCAAACTCAAGAAATGTGAGTTCTGGTTGGAGAAGGTACAATTTCTGGGACATATGGTATCATGTGAGGGCATACTTGTAGACCCGGGGAAAGTGGAGACGGTGTTGAGCTGGGAATGTCCGACTTCGGTGTTTGAAATTCGAAGCTTCCTAAGCTTAGCGGGATACTATCAGAGATTTATTAAGGACTTTTGGAGAATAGCATCCCCATTGACAAATCCGACCAAGAAGAACGTAAAGTTTACCTGGACGGAGAAGTGTGAAAATAGCTTCCAGGAACTAAAAAGAAGGTTGGTGACGGCGCCTGTTCTGGCGTTACCATCAGGTCTAGAAGGATTCGTCATTTATTACAATGCATCTCGGGAGGGGTTAGGTTGTGTCCTTATGCAACATGGCAAAGTAATTGCGTATGCCTCTAGACAGTTGAGGAACCATGAAAGGAATTACCCGATGCATGATTTGGAGTTGGTAGCACTAGTGTTTCCACTAAAAATATGGTGACATTACCTGTATGGGGTTGCGTGTGAGATATACACCAACCATAAGAGTTTAAAGTATATCTTTACCCAAAAGGGATTGAATATGAGACAACAAAGATGGTTAGAACTCCTTAAAGATTATGATTGCGCTATCAAATATCACCCTGAAAAAGCTAATGTGGTGGCGGATGCACTTAGCAGGAAGCAAATGGGGAATCTAACTGCGATGATTACCACACAAAAGTCTATCATTGAAGATTTGAACAAACTCGAGATTGAAGTTCGAGTTCGGGGAGAAGGAGGGGGTAACCTGTTTCAGACAGAGGTCAGACCGACACTTTATGATCGGATCAAGGAAGCTCAAGGTCGAGATGAAAAACTACGGGAAATCCGGCATGAGGGTCGAATATATGTGCCGTTTGTCGGAGAGTTAAGGACGGAGATTATGACAGACGCACATAACTCTAAATATTCGATCCATCCTGGAGAAACAAAGATGTACCATGACCTACAACAGAATTTTTGGTGGCCTGGGAAGAAAAGAGATATATCAGGATTTGTATCTCGGTGCTTGACCTGTCAACAAGTGAAGGTAGATCATAAAAAGGTTGCCGAATTACTGCAACCACTCCCTGTACTTGAGTGGAAGTGGGAACACATTACGATGGATTTCGTTTTGGGGTTGCCAAGCACAACCAGTAAGAATACAACTATCTGGGTGGTAATAGACATGTTGACCAAAATAGTTCAGTTTATTCCTATTCGAGAAGGGTATTCTACCAAAAGACTAGCTCAAACCTACATCAAGGAGGTAGTTAGCCTCTACGAGGTGAGGGTAACCATTGTATCCGATAGGGATGCGAGGTTCACCTCAAGATTTTGGAAGAGTTTCCAAGAAGAGATGGGAACGAAGTTGACCATGAGTACTGCCTTTTATCCTCAGACAGATGGCCAATCCGAACGTACCATACAGGTATAGGAAGATATGTTAAGGGCGTGCATTATTGACTTTGGTGGAACCAGGGATGAACAATTACCCCTGATTGAGTTCTCGTATAACAATAGTTATCAGACGAGTATTAAAATGGCTCCTTATGAAGCACTGTACGGCAGAAGATATCGTACGCCAATATGTTGGGATGTGGTGGGAGAAAGGAGATTGTCCCGCACAGAATTGTGTAAAGAAATGGAAGATAAGGTGAAGGTGATCCGAGAAAGGATACGCATTGCACAAGATTGACAAAAAAGCTATGCAGATAAGAGATGTAGGATGCTCAAATTTGAAGTAGGGGACATGGTGTTTTTGAAAGTATCGCCATGGAAAGGCATTATGCGATTCGGGAAGCAAGGGAAATTGAGTCCGAGATATATTGGACCGTTTAAGGTTTTGGTGAGGATTGAGACAGTAGCGTACAGGCTTGAGCTACCACCAGAATTGAACCAGCTAAACGATGTGTTTCCTGTTTCGATGCTTAGGAAGTATGTTCCTGATCCAACACATGTGATCCAACTGGAACCAGTAGAGATTCGAGAAAATTTGCCATATCCAGAGGTACCTGTGGAAGTGGTCGATAAGAAGGAACAAGTTTTAAGTTCTAAAGTAATACCGGTGGTTAAGGTCATTTGGAGAAATCACATGCTAGAGGAGGCCACCTGGGAACCTGAAACGCTGATGCTGCAGCGTTATCCGCATCTCTTTGCTGAACAAGGTTTGTCTTAATTTCGAGGACGAAATTTATTTAAGGGGGGGAGGGTGTGATACCCTCATACCCCGAACGTATCGAAAAATTATTTAACACTGAGTTGACTAATTAACGAGAATTATTTTATCGAGTAACGTCATATTGGCGTTAATTAAGTGGCGGGAAGTGGGAAGAGGTGTTAGTGTAGCTTCGGGGTCAAAGTGTAATTTTTCCTAATCTAGAGGGGCAAAAAGTTAATTACATAAAGATTAGGGGTCATTTTATAAATATGAAAACCATTGGGGGTCAATTCATAAATTTTGAAAAGCATGCCCAAATGCCAAGTGTTCAAGGAGAATTTCCTACCAGTTGCCACCTCATGCTAGGGTGGTGACTAAGTGAATGTGAAAAAAAATGAAATAATGGATGGTTGAATTTTCGGGTGAACAAAGAAGAGGGAAAAGGAAAAAAAAACAAACCAAGAACAAAGGAGAAGAAACAGAAAACAGAGAGGAAGGGCAGCTTCGGGGAAGGAAGAAAGGAAGACGGAAAGAAAGAAAAAGAGAAGAAGAACAAACAGAAGATAAAGAAGTAAGAAGAAAGAAACAGAGAAGCCGAACAAGAAGATCAGGGATTCAGATAGAGAGAGATTGAAGGAAATTGGGGGTTCTTCTCAAAAAGGGTAATTCTTGTTCCCTTTAGTGGTTTTGGTGGGTTAATTGTGATGTTTGTGCGTGGGTGTGTGCATTTAGTGGGTTTAGAGCAGGGAGTGTGTGAGTTTATGTGTGTTCAGTGTGTGTTGTGAGTGTGCGTGAATGTTCTAGGTGTGGTATAGTGAAGAATTAATGTGTATAATGTGGGGATGTGAAGTTGTGCGGGTTAGGAATATATGAGGAAGAGTTTGGTAATTGTGTGTGTGTGTGTGTGTGTTCGAAGTGGGTCATGCGTGTGAGTGTGTTCTTTAGTGTGTGTGGTTCGGGTGTGTGTTCGTGTGTGATTTTGTGTGTTTTAGATGAGTTAGGTTATAAATTTTAGGTGTTGTAATGTGTTAGTGATGTTGGATGTGGGTTTTAGGTAGAGAAATGGGGAAGAAGGGGTGTAACTGTGGATGAAGGGAGGGGGTTCATGGCTGCGTGGGTTCAGGTGTGAGGTTGAAGAAGAGTGGTGTGTGTGAAAAACGTGAAATTGTGTGTTGATCATGAACAGTAACTGTAATGGTCGCTAAAGACCAAAATAAATTAAGAAGTTTCTTTCAATAAATGTTTAAAAATATCTAGAGCTAGATTTAAACAAAGTACAAAAAATAGACCCCAGGTATTTTTAGAAGATATACATCAGGGAAAAATTTTAGATTTTTCTGTGGACTGAAAAGGGGTTAGTCGATATGGGGAACCGTGAAACTTTACAGTGTAATTTAAAATATCAAACGAGCATGTTTTGGCGCGAAACTTTTATGGCGACTTTAGGATGTTGAGAAGTTTCTTTTCCCAAGATTTTGGGCCATTCTGAGGTTGTTTACTATTTTTTCACCGAATGGACTTTTAAGCGATCAGTCCGGACACCAGTCCGGAATTTTCGAGCAAAAATTTGCTGAAATACTTTTAGCTTGGGAATGAATTCGGGAGGGTAAAAATAATGTTTTTAAGTGCTTTTGAGATTTGTTTGGGGCCGGGAACCCTCGTGGGGGCATTTTAGTAAATTGCCACCGGATAGGGGTATTTTGGTAATTTTTTCGGTAGAGTTTTTCGAAGGACTTTTAGTCCGGAAAGGGTGGTAAAACCCCTGTAAGGTTGTTTTGAAGTTGATTTGAGGTAATGGGAGCGATAGTGGACCCGGGGTATTTTGGTAATTTGCTACTATACGAAGGATAATTTTACCGCGCGAACTCCGAACTTCGCGAATGCCTTAATTGAGCATTCTAAAATAACAAGAAGTGAGGAATGGGATGAAAATCCCTAAATGAAGGGTATCAGCACTAGTGTGGTGCTCGGTTAGGTTAAAGACCTGACTGTTAGGTCAGAGTAACCGACCGCTATAGAATACGGTAAATAACTGATAAAATGAAAGTAGAATAATTTTATATTATGATGGTTAGTGACTAGCGAGTAAAATCTTATTTGAATAGGTGACCCTGCTCGCGGCGGTTTGAAATTATTAAGCTCGTCGGCTAAAAGTCAGACAGGTAAGGATAGTACGGCTCTTTGCATGCTACGAAATTGCTCCTCGTGGCATACCCATCGTTGTTAGGGTGAAGTATGATAAACGTCTTATGGTGAATATGAGGTATCAGTGGTTGTTGTGCCTGTACCTCTCGTACTTGAAATATTGTTGTGGTTTTCGACTAGCTTGTTTCCTAGTCTACTCTGTGTGCGTTAGTGATGATTTCGGGTTACCTTGTTGAATCTCGGTCGTATACTTGACTGAAATTTCTTGTTGAGTGGTTTGTTGAATCAGGACATGGGGTGAACTTAGTTCCCTTAGTCCGTTCAGTTGTTGTATTATGTGCTTTGACGATAGCGTGGTTTGGGCACGAACAACTCTTTGTGAGTTCCCTTCTTGTGCTTGCTGTCTCTTTTATTTGTCTGAGACTGAGATGAACATCCCGGAGCACGAGACATTATGTGAAAGGAGGGCCAGTGAAACATAATCACCGGCAAACAGGATGTAAGGCACGCGGTTCGAGTCAGTCATGTCGATTGAGTCCGGTCGGTGTCTGCATTGCATTTGACTTTATTATGACATTGTGATTTTAATGGCTTATATTTTATTGATGTTTAATTTGGAGATTTAGTGTTCACGTGCATTGTAGTCAGTCAGTCAGTTCGGTCAGTCCAGTTCCTTCAATGTGGTGATAATGTTGTTCTGTTGGGCCTTAAAGCCGCTCGGTCTGACTAAAAGAAAAGAAAATATGTTGCTTGATCCATTGAATTGATGTTGTGTCACTCCTTTGAAATTCTGGATTCTTGATATGTTGAGATTGATTATCATTTCTCCCAAGGCTGTCACTTCGTTGTCTACGTTGTTCCTCGTAGTATCTTTACTGGGTTTACTGGGCGATTTGCGCTCATTCCTTACCTGTAATGTTTCAGACAGTCAGGGCGAAGTTAGGGAAACTTCGTGGAAAGGGAAGGAGAAGGCGCTTAATCAGTAGACCGAAAAGTAAAATGACGATATGCGCATTTTGGGAACTAGACATTTTGTGTAAATATTTTCGCTGTGCTTATATTGAGCTTTACGATGAAATTTTTTGAAAGGATGGCTTTTGTGAAACCTTATGTATGTTCAAGGATGTTTTTAGAATTGCTCTGTATCGACAGGGTTTATAATGCAGTCATGACTGACGACCCGACTCTGGTGTCATCACTAGGGTTGGGGGTGTCATAATGCCCACGATGGCAAACCAAATATCAATAACATAATAGCTTTATTACGGGCAAATTCAAAATTCTGAGGGTGTTATTCCTCAGAAAAATGAAAAAACCTTACAGTAATTTACCTTACTTATTAGGGGAAATCAAGATTCACCCAATTATGTATACATAAAAATAAAAACTTTAAAAACTACACTATTTATACATCATTTACATTTTCGTACATTGTTTTATTTTAGAGCCTGTACACGTCTTTTTTTGGCTGAACCAACAGGCCATACATGATTATCTTGAGATAAAAGCATATATCATATTAAAATCCAGCTTTGGCCGCTTCACATTGTTTAAGTAGCCCACCCATAAATTGCAGTAAAGGCATGTTGTGCCTACTATCAAAACAGTAGCTATTTGGATGTGTTAAAAAGAAACTGCTTGGTTTTAAACTTTTGACGGTCTATAGCTTAGAATTGCAAGAACAAAAAATATTTCAAGTTTCGCCAATAAACATGCACATATTGACAAAATTGCAAAAGTATAGCAAGAAAGCTAATACACTCAGCACCGCCCGATACGAGTGTGTGTGTGTGTATAAATACACATCGGGAGCCCATATCAATCCCCACTCAACGCGGAGGATGGTTTCCTTCATCGCAATCCATCTGGAGTCGTCCATCACGGCGACGTGGATGGCTCTAGGTCATTTTTTTAAAAATATCTCACTCACAGTGCACCAAGCTATTCGATGCACTGTTCATTTGACAAAGATGTCCTCCTTTTTCTCTGCCTATGTTCTTACATTTTTTTATTAGCTATTTTCTCTTTTTTTTTTCCTCCTCCTTTCTCTCTCTTTCTCACTCTCTTACCTAAAAATCTCTCTCTCTCTCTCTCTCTAGTTGCTTGCCGTCTCCCATTCCATCAACACCTTCCATTGATCAATTCCGACAACCAAACTCCATCATAACTTGACAACCATCATCACCACGTCAGCTTTGCCACCGCCATCACCACACCACCATTGCCAATCTGCCACAACTACCACCACCATACCGATCATCACGTAACCACCCGCCAACCTAACCACTGGTCTTCATAACCGTCGATCACCCCATCCATTACTACTACCCTATCCACTTAACCACCAGTGCCACACCAACATATCGGCGACCACCACCACATTAGCCCACAAATCCGGCTAAGGCAACACCACCAGCTATCTAAGACCATGACTGATCCACCAATGAAAATCAATTAACTTGGAGTATATTCCTTATAATAAAACACTAAAGTAACATGTGTATGTGTGTGTGTGAGAGAGAGAGAGAGGGGGGGAGGGGGGGAGAGAAAGGGTTTTCTGAAGAAAGAGGGAGAAAATAAAGGTTCATAGTGCGCCACGTTATGTAGCACGATTTTTATGTCTACGAGAAAATCAAAATGACACACCAAAAAACCCACTTTAACACCCAGAAGCACCAATCTCCACTGCTCCCAACTTTATATTTCGAGCAAGTAAAACCCCGTAGTACCTACTAAAGACACGCAAATAGAGGGTAAAAGGAAATAAAAGAAAAGATAATTGTTGCCAAAATGCTATTCAATTCATTGTCAAATATCAGAAACAATAAAAGTGCGTTCCAGGGTAGAAATTAATATGGTGGCTGATCGTGGCATGAAAATCTATAAGATGGAACTAAAGCTGGATCCTCAACAAATTTAGATTCCCCTACACTTGATATCCATAATGGAAATGAAGAAGATCTATCCTCCAAAATCAAAGCAAAAGCAATAACCAAAGAACTCTATCCGATGGTCTTCAGAGTCCAAGAGCTGGGGTGCCAAGAAAGCAATATTGGAAAGGATCAATTCGAAGAAGGCTGCAAGGTCATACCAGTTAGGGCACCAACTTTCTCTAAAATGGTCAACAGGTATTGGCCTTAGAATTGGTTGCACTGCTGATTACCCTGTAGAACTGAGGGTACAGGCTTTGCTCCAAAAACTTTAGTAACGTGGCACAGGAAGGCAAATTTGGGAGATGGTCCCAATCAAAATATTCACCAATTTAAATTCCCAAATAAAAAAAAAAGTATACTATAGCTGACTTCATTGAAGAGCTAGTTTCGTTCACCGGTTACAAGATCCCTTCATGTCTATCATCGAAAAATTCCTACTGCTTAACTCTGGATACTTATCATTTACTATGTCCGGAACTGCAGCAGCACTAGTGTTGAGAATTGGCTATAACAGTGGAGCAACAATAAGTGCTGGCTTTATTATAACCAAATCAATGCCTCTCTCTCTTGCAAACTTCCAGGCATCATCCTCGGGCAGTGTCTTTGAGAGCACGTGTATGAGGGCGCGCGCGCGTGTGTGTGGGGATGGGGGGGGGGGGGGGGGGAGTTTGTGTGTGATAGTGTGTGTGAGACGGAGAGGGAAAGAGAGAAAAAGAGATGCCCCTGACTAAATGGACTTAACGGAGCGGCGGGAACGACAATTTGATGATGACCTGATTGAAACGATTTTTATAATTCAGTTGTCACTTTGACACAAATTAATGTTCAGTGACCTAAGTTGAATTTCTCTAATAGTACAATGTTCAACCGAGTAGTTAACTTTTATTATTATTATGGAACTTTGTTCACTTTCTAGACTTCAAGCAACCAAATGGCCAAATTTGTATTACTCTATGGGGGATTGATAACTTTAGGAGTAAATATAGCAACTAAGAATTACATGTGAAAACAAAGCATTTAAGGATAAAAATATTTGTACAGAGACAAGAATATACGCCAACGGAACATTTAGCAACAATTATAGAGGAATAAAATGATCGGTTCAAAGATTCAAGAGTCGAAAGTAATTTATTTTATCTCTTATGATCTCAATAAAAGTACATATACATATGAAAGAGGTGAAGTGATTTCATTCGTGGCATCACCTTTTTAAGTGACCTCCTGCACAAGGAGGCTGTTGAGAAAATGATAGGACAACATAACTATTTCTTTCGTGATTCACTACGATGCGATTTTAATCTGTTCTTTTATAACTAATACTTTCAAGTTTGTATCATCGATTAAAACATCACCTTATCTAACTTTTAGTCTATGAAATTTTAGTTTATTTCTTCTTAAAGCAACTGAAAATATGCATCTAAGACTGTGTTTAGCGTAAGAGATAAGTCAGTCAAATATGATAGGATAGGATAAGTCAGGATAGCATATTTTGATGGATAAGGCTGAATAAGATAATTATCATGTCCAGTGTTTGGATCAAACCATGATTACATGCCGGATGAGTAATTATATCCTATTGACTGTGTTTGGCAACATTACGGATATAGATGTACCAAAAAAAAAAAAAAATTCACGAATATAGGCTAGGCAACATTAAAAAAAAAAACTCAAAATCCCTTTTTCATCATAAAAAATTGAAACCAATTTTCACCATTTCATTCATAGAGTTCCACTTTGGATAACATGATGTATTATCTAAGCATGACTTCGCAAATAAAGACGTGTATCCAATCACAAGATAAGGATATATATAAATGAACTCACCAACCAAACTAGCTAGTAGTTGAATAACCATTCAAATATATAGTAGTAAATTCTTAAACAAACATTCATAACCTTAAATATAAAACAATTCATTGTTCCATCTCATCCATAAAACTAAAAGTCGAATAGCGATAACAACTTAAAACCGATAGACAAGTTATAGTTCAAAATAATAGCCATCGCTACAAGTTCATCGATAACAACTAATAACCGGTAGAAAAGTGATAGTGAAAGAGGTTACGCATCGCTATTAAGTAACATAAAGGAAGGCAAAGAAACACATCCACAATCTCCAGCCTAGCAGCAATTTTGTGTCACTAGAAGTCGATCAAGATTCGAAGAAACTCGATCCTCCAAAACAAAACTCCTCATAAACTTTCTTCCTGTCATGGAATGCGTCTTTAACGTTACCAAGCCTTTTTATCAGCACTTCCATTCTCTTGCCAGTACTTTCCATATATGTTCCAAACATACATGTTAAGTCTTGCAATCCACTAGCAAAATCAACATTCATGCTACCTCATGTCCTTCTCCTCTTGGCTGGCTTTGTTCCGGTTGAGTCATAGATGCAGTCATAGGTACAGACACATCATTCATGTCATCCAAATCAATAGTACCCTCTTCACAATCTAGATCTTCAATCACATCACTTGGAGCTTCAGTAGTTCGATCCTGGCAAAGAAAAATCTGAGTTGATCATACTTGAATAATGGTATCTCACGCAAAAAGTTATATTTGGCAAAAAAAAATGAAAGAAATAATTTTTTAATTAACTTCAAGTAAGCTTCCTACCCCTAACCTCAACAGAATGCAGTATCTCGTTCCATCCAAAGCCAGATGATCCAAACATATTCGTCACTGCATTGTACTTTCTCTTCAAGCTGGCAATTTTTCTTCCATCTTTTCCTCAATATGCGAAAAAGTTCCAGGCTTGAATCCTAATTCGTTTTTCCTTCCCCCTTTGACACATTCTTCCATTATATCCATAAAAGTTTGTTCTTCGATAGTGGTCCAAACTCCACGATTTCCTTTGTCTTTGGAGGTAGCCAATCCTGTGCAAAAATATCGTAAGTTAATACGTTCAATTACAACAATAATAAGTCAATTCACGCTCTTAAAATACAACCACAAGTCAATACACACTCTTTAATACAACCATAAATTAATCTACGCTCTTAAAATACAACTATAAAAGTTCTTAAAATACGACCATAAGTTAATCCACACTCTTAAAATACAACCATAAGCCAATCCACATTCTTAAAATTTGACCATATGTTAATCCACGCTCTTAAAATAAAATCACCACGTCCACAAACAATATTAAACTACAATCTCATGCTTGGCCTCTCCAGTCATCAAACATTTCTTTGGTGAATATCTAGCTAGGCCTCCATTGGGTCCACGGCCATTTCTGTTCATATAAAATTACATAGCAGACAACAAGCTATAATTGTACGTCTTTGTGTTTTAACTGAATAAAAAGATGGACTCCCCAAAATAGCGCATCTTATCTTCAAGAAACCAAAACATCTCTCTACGACGTTCCTAGCAGAAGAATGCTTCAGGTTGAAGAGTTCTCGATATGTAGTTGGTGGAGGTCCATCTCTCCATAATGACAAATGATATCTCGTGCCACTATATGGTGCAAGGAACCCTGCCCAATTGTATAACCGGCATCCACAAGCTAATAATAACCTAACATAAAGAATAATGTCTCTTAAGAAAGCAATATATGTAAGTAAAAATATCAAATGACCTAACTTTAACTACAACATTACCCATAGGAATCCTTAATCCATTTATCATGCTAATAGCATCTTTAAGCACCCTAAAATTAACAATTGAACCCTCCCAACCTGGCAGTACATAAATAAACTTCATATCCCAAGAACAAACTCCTAATACATTGGTTGCAATGTCACCCTTTCTTGTACGATATCTTCGTTGATCCTCCTTTGGCACACGCGTTCTAATATAGGTCCCATCTAAAGCTCCTAAACAATTCTATAAAAATAAGAATATAAAAGAAGGAATTAGTCTCATGCTAAAAGTAACATGCTTGAGAAGGAAACGCAATCCACCAAAAAATAAAACTTACGCATACCTTAAAGCATTTCCATTTCTCATCGATGCAATTGTTAGTGACAGGATCTGGTGCTCTAAGTAAAATGCCTTATAAACGTACACTGCTCACAATACTACATTAAATGTCTGCTAATGATTTCCCCCGACCTTTGGAACTCAAACTTGATTCGATTTTTCTTATGATGACCAAGTAATTCAAGAAAATTTCTACCTACTCCTCTATACCTACCTCTCCGTTAGCTTTCAACCCACCATTCGTACAAAGGAGTCCACATAATACACAAAATGAGTGTCTATCCATCCTTAGTTGTTCTATGCAGTTGACATCGCTCACACTAATTAAACGATTCAATCATTCTAATCGAGTCTACTTTTATAAGATGAACGTTCCTTCAACACAAATTTTTGGTAGTGTCTCTGAACAATAACGTGTAGTAACACAAGAAACATAAACATGAATTGAATCTGCAAATGCATCTCCTCAAGAGTAAGGTAAACCACAATCTCTTCATCTCTTCCATCATCCATGTTACGAAAATCGAACACCGCTAATTCATATATATATATATATATATATATATATATATAACTTAAAAATGTGAATGACAAAATCAAAATGACAATAGCATAATTTTAAACCCTTTTGCATTTCAAATCAAGATTTCATATTCTGCGCAAGTTGCTAGAAACCCACCTTGTGCTGATTGGTATATGTGAACTTCCAGACGTTAAATATGCAATCTTTCTTCCTACATTGAAGAAAAAACATAGACATCACAAACATAACCAAGCAAGAAGTCCAATATCACGAAATGTGTGTCTATCCACAACTTATACTAGCAAGATTTCAAAAAAAATACAGGAGCTAGCTCCAAAAGTGCTACCAAATAAGGAAACAATAATCTTCCAATAGAAATAGGGCATTTTTTGTACAGCACAAAATTAAAAATTAACCCACTACAGTAGAGACCACCTAAAAGTCTCACAATCTCATAGCCTAGTGTTCTATTGAATCATGATGTGGAGAAAAGCATGATTGAAGAACTTCAAACACAGCCTAGTGTTCTACCGAATCAATTTTAGAAAATATCTTACGCCTTCTAATTCGACAAGATTATCAAAAGATTAGAAGCATAACTAGAAAGACGAGAGCAGGAGAAAGATGCCCTAAAATAGGCAGCGAATGGAGTTGGAATCCATTCATTGCATTCACTCATGGGTGCATTTTGCGGAGAAGATCGAAGAGATTGAAGGAGAAAGAGGACAGAAAGGGGCTTACCTGTCGGAGACGACGGCGGAGGAAGATGAGAAGTCTTCGGCTCTCCTTTGTTTCTCCCTTCTGCTCTCCTTTTCTAAACCTAGCCCGATAGTTTTTTTATCCCAAGTGCTTGGGATTAAAACAACACCCCCCCCCCCCCCCCCAAAAAAAAAATAAATAAAATAAAAACCCCAACAAACAACAAGGTACAGAGTTATTTCACTTAAGTGGGATAAAATCATTCTTCCGGATTTTTTATCCGTTCCTTATTAGTGTCCAAACGCCAGATAAGATGAAAATTATCCTATCCCGGGGTCTTATCCCGCGCGCCAAACACAGCCTAATAGTTATGGATATAATGGTACCAAATGCATTCTGAGCCTTAACATTTTGTTGCACAAGGCACATAAAACCTAAACAAAAGTTTCTTGTATCATAGAGTCGTTCCTTTAAATCCACTGACTAGGTGATACTTCCACAGCACGACAGAATACTAAAAGGCGTGGTCAAATGTACTAAAAGGTGGAATGATCTGGTTGCTGACTGTGATGAAATTAACGTCAGAGAGAAGAGGAGGGGGGAGGGGGGGGGGGGGGAGAGAGAGAGAGAGAGAGCTCACAAAACATACTTTAACTCAAGCCATTTAGGTGCCACATAAACCACGTATATGACAAAGACAAAACATCCCAATAAGCCTTCCAAGGAATCCAACAAAAGGATTAAGAAATGCAGTGAATTGAAGATTACCAGATAAAAGATCCAAGACGCACTCACTTTCTGCTACTGCATCTCCCTACTCATTCATCGATTACCACATATGAACTGTGAGTTGGTGCCAAACCATATAAACTGCCCTCCCGTACATTTGCGGCAGTAGAGCCATTGCTATTCCCCACAATTGACCCCATAGTTGAATTAGAAGGTTGTATAGAGCCAATGTTATTTCCCACTGCTTTATCGCCCACACTTGAATTTGTAGTAGTAGGAATATTAGTAGTAGTAGTAGTAGTAGCTGTAGTAGCAGTAAAGCCAATACTACTACCAACTACTTTAACTCCTACATCTGTATTAGGATGGGTAGAGCCACTGCTATTGCTAAAAAATTTAGCCTTCCTGCAAAAAGTTATGAAATATATGCTGAGACAGGTAAATCAATTAAATCAGGTAAGGCTATTTCGCATAACCTAATATACTAGATGCCAAAGTTTTTGGCCTCTGATGCACCTTCCGGAATGAAGAAGGTTGCGGAAATAGCCCCACCATTAAATACAAAAGTAAATGAAGTTTGTCAACTCCTACCTGATCACCTTCTGCTTGAAAAAGCCTGCTTTTGGTTTGGAAATTCCTGTGCCAAGAAAAAAATGAAGGGGAGTACAATTATTAGTCCCAGATTTTGTTGAGGACTACTTCATTGTGTTTTAAAGACAATAAACCAAAATTTAAAATATTTCATTACGCTCAAAACACCCACCAGATTTAAAAGTCAAAGAAGTTGAAGCAGACTTGCGTTCGCCCCTCTCAGCCTTGATAGAAGCAATTACAGAATCGGCAGAAGAGCCCAAGCCTCTTCTGCCGACCAGCTTCACTCCAAGCTTTTCACAAAGGTAATTTAACCTTAGCTCATCACCTCCTCTCACCTCTCTCAGCTCAAGCGCTTGCTCCCTTGATAACAATGTGTAAACATGAAGCTCTTGCAGCTGATTAAAATGAGACTGAAGCTGCTGAAAAAGGAGCTTGTTGGAATGATGCTGATCAATTGTTCTTGAGCATTCATGACTCTTCTTCTGCGGGCCACTAAATGTCACCTTTAAAATAGCTGTTGAATTGGGATCGGGATTTTTCTTACAAAAAATAACAGAAAAACTTCCAAACTCTAGATCAGGCTGTCTGAATAAATCGGCAAGAAGTGAAGCACAGGAATGTGCATTCTTCATTAGGTTCCTCTCAACTTTTTTCTTCAATGCTCTAGTACTCGAATAGTGAGCCATGTGCGCAGCCTCTCTCAGCCCACTAAGAAAAGCTCCATGCATAGTTGCTGGGTAACGCCTAGTTGTAGCTTCCCCGGCAAAAAAAAGTCTTCCATCACCCACGCATTCAGCTAAAATATCATAGTCATCTCCTGATGCCCCAACTGCAACATTCGAGTACGAGCCCAAACTGAAGGGGTCACTACCCCATCTTGTACAAACAGTTTGTATGGGCTCTGGGACATCAATACCTTGTGGTTCGTATATACCTGCATGTTTGGGCTCCAAGTCTCATTAAAGTAATTGCTAAGTAAAACATACAGAGAATAGTTTGAAAACAAGAAAGTATTTTTGAAAGTACTATCCATTCCTCAAATTCACCATATACACGTGCATAATTTATTTGACTGTACAAACAAATATGAACGGAGATAAGCAGAGACGAGCTGGTCTTAGCTAAGTGGCGATGGATCAAAACAGTTGTTTCAACAATATTCTTTTACGTGCACAAAGAACTTAGAGAGAGATGGGAGTATCAAATACATTCTTAACTTCATCAGTTTGTAGCCAATAGCATATAAGTGTTTGAGACAATCTCTTTGGCAATTGAAACATCAAACTTTTGTTTCTGAAAGTTTCCGAACGTCTAAAATTTTAATTTGCCACTAACCCAGATACCAAGCATAAATGAATATTTTGGGTTAAAGGTAAAAAGATTTGCCAGTTGCAATTTATGAGAGGAGGTATAGAAAATCATAACATATACGCTACCTACCTTTGAGAATTTGAAGAACCCGGCTTACGGCATCAGTAGGAGGCATGCTCTCAAACTTATGTGCGGCTTCTCCTGCAACTAATGCGATCAAGAGGGGACCACCAGCTACAGTCGCATAGCTGTAAAACAGAAAAAACTCCCCTCGGCGGCTTGGATCATCAGAAAGGTGCCCAAAGGTGTCAAGATCAGTGCCCCAAAAAACGTGAGGAAAAAGCATTGCAACCTTGTTTAACAAACCGAACCCTAACCTCTTTATCCCATCGAGCTTTCTCTGAGGCAACTCTGGAATAAACTTAATAGAACCACTCTTCAGAACACCGAGAGGGACAGTGCACAATGCCATTTCGCTCTCAAAGATCTGGCTACCTGCAACAACCTGCACTCCATCACTACCATAACGGATCGTGTGCACGGTTTTTTCATAAACAATCGGCACATTCTCTGCCAATGCTTGGACTAACCTTCCATTCCCTCCAGGTAAGAAGCAATGGTCTCCCCCCATGTCATAAATGTCATCTTGGTCCCAGAAAGCCAATGAAAGCTTAGAAAGCAAACCCGCGTTAGCATATTCCAAATTTGCCAGATGCCAGTTAAACAAGCCCATCTCCTCTGCATTAACAGCGTCCCCTGAGCCCTGCCAGAAAGTTTCCAGAGCTGCCCCAAGAGAAACATCCTGGGAAACCTCACCCATTAACTGCCTAAGTTTGCTTGCCTTGTCCAAAAGCTGATTAAAATCATTTTCCACTCTGGCATCCAAACCCCGGTCAACAGGCTTCCCATCCAACCTATATATTGGACACCTATCTCTCACCTTGTGAAGAGGAGAAGCCAACTGTTTAGCAACAATACCGAGCGGGTTCCCAAGCGTACCGGTCAACACACTCCCACCTAAATCTGCAGCGGCCACCACTGTCCTATTCCCTCCCTCCATCTTCTTCGTGTACACGCGCCCGCCTGCCCGCTTCCTGCCCTCCAAAACAGTGACTTTATACCCCAACACCATCAACTGCCTCGCCGCAGCCAAACCCGCCAGCCCTGCTCCGATCACAATCACATTCGACTTACTAGGCTCGGAAACTATCCTCTCCCTAATAGCCGGCGAGATCCCAAAGTTAATATACCCATGCGAGAGCAAATAATTGTAAGTCAAATCCAACAGGCTCCTACAATGCTGAGGTACAACGTCAAGAAACATCTCCTTCGTAACCCAGTTGGAGACGTTCTCTCGCCACTTGGTGATAATGTGGTTCCTAATCAGAATGTAGTTAACCTGCTCGATTCCACCGACGACCGAGATCACCCCGGCTTCGATCTCCTCATCTGTCAGCGAATCGGCCGGGAACCCGGACGAGAGCGCGATCATCGCTTCGTTGGTGGCTTCTTTGTTAATAACAATAATCTCATCGGAAACATCGGGAACGACTTTAGTCGTTGGACTAGGGTTTGCGAAATCAGTGTTGCTATTATCGTTTTTTAACGGGCTATAATTGCTGTTTGAAAAGGGGGGCATGTGGAGTACCTGTGGGGGTAGGGACGGCGTCGCGTTGCGTGGCCTGCCGCGCCTGCGCTTGCCCCTGGGGACGGAAATTGAGAAGAAGTGATCGGAATTAGGGTTAGGGTAAGGACTAGGGTTGGGGTGGCGTGGTAAATGGATGGTGAATTGCAAGGGGTTTTGGATGTGAGAATTGTGGGTGGCTTGAGGTGTGTGATCGGGCGGATTCATGGCCGAACTGTGTGTTTGAACGGCTGGGCAGTGCAAATCCGCCTATTATAGGTGACGTAGGGCCGGGTTAATTTTCTGGGGTGCAGGCGAAAATCGATCCGAGCGCTAGTATGATGTCCAGGAATTACTTTCTCAATTTATGGGTGTAGCACGATTTATGGGTGTACTAGATTGATTAATCAACTGTGCATGAAATTCTTTGAACATTTTTTGCTTCAACCACCGACACTTCTAAGCTCGTGCCTCAAACGGTAAAGACTCAAAATTTGTGGATTAAGGACAAGTTGGCCACTTCACACCTCAACCATAAGTTGGAAGCGACGTCACCCAACCAAGACTCCCCATCTGTCTACTCATCATCTTCGTTCCATCGTCGTCGACTGCCAGCATTCATCAACCACCACAAGCAACTTACAATGGCCATATAAGCATAAATTAATTAGGAGCACGGTGAATGGTCGTTGTGGGTCTAATGGTGGTGGTGCAGTGAAGTTAGTGACAACGGCATACTGTAGGATTGGATCAAAACCATCCTAAGTAAGAATGGTGGCGGTGGCACGTTAGGGCTAAGGCTTGATCTAGGTTATAGAATCAGTTGGGTTCTTGATGGCATCGGGTTAAGGGTTTAGATTGTAGGGTGGTTTGGATGGTGTGGTTGTGGCTACATAGGCCATGGATGGGAGATGGTGAGGGTTGGTGGGTTTGAAGAAACCGATGATAGGTTGAGGGAAATGGGGGCTGTATCGGTGGGTTAGGGAGAAGACGGTGGCGACAACAGGTCAAAAAAGCAGCGCAGCGGTGTTTTGAGTGAGAAAGTGGTGGTGGTTGTTGGGAAGTGGGGGCAATGGGTAAGGGAAAGGGCAAACAATGGCGACGGGCTATGGGAAACAGCGCGCAGCACCATTTTGGGTTAGAAAGTGGTGGTTGGGGAAGTTGAGGTGGCAGGTTAGCTGAAAGGTGGCGGTGACGTTGGTTTTGGTTGTTGGGTAGAGGTGGTGGTTAGAAAAAAATGACAATGGTGGTGGGTTTGGGGAAAGGAGGCATTGACGGGTCGGATGAAAATGGTGCCAAGTTAGAGGGAAAAGGAAACTGGAAAAAAAAATTAAAGTTTGACTTGGCTGCCAATGAGGATTTTGAGTATAGCAAAGTCTACTCATATACACAATAAGCATAATTTTGAAGACGACGAAGATCCTTCGTGGTCAACGATATCTTTTTTTGTTGTTTAAAAATATTTTGTCGCTATAGTTAAAATTTGAGTGATAAGCTTTACATTTAGCGATGCTTTAGGTACACCACTTATATGCAATACATTAGAGGATCATAATCCCAATTGCAATGCATTCAGCGAGGTATTAAAACAAACTACCTCATCTATCAGCAAAAGTTAAGACCCCAACCTGGCACTGTTCTTTAAGGACGACTAAAAAAAAGCCCTATAAGTACAAACAAGAAAGCCAAAAACAGAATCGCAGAAACCTACATGAAGGTAATAGGTACCCGAGCAGTTGACCAAAGCAAAGCTCGACCACCTAATGATGTGAGACACTAAATAAGGCGGCCTTAGAACCTCTTCTCACCCCGCCCTTACCCCATACCTTTTAAAATGGAAAAATAGGCTTGAACTAGAGTATGACCATATTTCTCAAGCACCACCACCTCCCTTCTAGCCCTCCCTCCCTTGTCCCCCACCCCCTCAGCCCTATCCCCCTAAACCAACCCTTCTCTACAAACAACCAAGTATACCAAACCACATTAATTCGAAAAACCTACTCAATTCAAACAAAACCCCCAAGACCTAAGATTAGGGATGGCAAAAAAATTTTGCACCTGCGGATTTCCGACCCGCCCCGATCCGGTAGGACCGGATTATTTTGACTTTGACCGGATCATGGAGCGGGTATGATATTTTTTTCAAAAACCCGCAACGGGTTAGGGTCGGGTATGGTATTCTCTGCAATTCGCCCCGCGACCCGCCCCAATATACTTACTCTAATAAATCGGTTGATCTTAGCCGTCCATCTATACTATATATATGTTTTTTATGGCAAACCCTACATTTCACCATTCTCATTCACTCCCTGCCACACGGCCAGTCGGCCACTCCCAAGTCCCATGTGATCTGACCAATCTCCACCACCACATGGTCACGAAGTTCCGGCCACTCCACCGCACGGCCACGAACTTCCGGCCACTCCACTGCATGGTGTCTTGCGACGATAACAACGCACGGACAGTTGGCCATTCTTTACCGATCTGCCCATTCTTCACCGGCTGCCACGAACTTCTAGTGACTCCACTGTACGGCCACGACCTTGCGGTAGCTCCACTGCACAGTATCTTGCAACGATAACACCGCACGGCCACGAACTTGTCTCCATACGGCTCTACTGACCGCTACGCCGGCGCCGCTGCCTTATCTCTTTATCATTTATTCATTTCGTGAATCCAAGCTTTGCTAAACCAAGCAGAACAGGGCCAGGGCAGGGGTAGGAAAGGTTGGTTTTGGGTTTTTCGTGTGCTACAGAGAGGACGGGGCGGAACGGGGCGGGTTCGGTTTCTCACATCCACGTAGGGTCGGTTATGGTTTTTTAGATACATAACCCGGTGCGGGGCAGGGCGGGGCGGGGCAAAGTTTAATGACTAGCGGGGCGGGTTCGGATTTTAGCAAACCCTCATCCGACTCGTCCTATTGCCATCCCTACCTAAGATCTAACCTAACTATCATAATCTAACAGAGACTAACCGGGCGAGCACTAGACTAGGAATAAAATTCCCCTTGGGTTTACATGAGGAAGTTGCACACAACAAATACAAGACGATTTGCACTACCCACTTTCCAACCACTATCCATCTACAACCCCTAATAACCCGCCATTAAAAAAGCAGTTCAATGCACAATTCTCAGGCTTGTCCTTTATCGGCTTAGTCTAAAGCTTCAATAGGTTTACAATACTTGAAACAAGGAGAATACTTGGCTTAAACTAAATATATGTTCTTTCTTCTTTCCTTTTGACAATGAAGGAGAAAAAGGAATGGAGAAAGAAAATAACTTAAATGTGGAAACCCTTAAGAAGCTAGATCACATGCTCACCAGAATCACCGCCAACAATCAAAGGATGAGTAAAAACTAGCCAAAACACCCTCACCCCTTTGCATCATCCATTTAGACCACCACCGCCACCTTGGTGTTCAAATCTCAAAGGAAACCGAAGGTCTCTTTGGTGGTTTGGCATGTGATGGTTAGCTTCCTGCATCCAACGGTGGATTTGGTGTGTGAGTCTCGTGGTGGTTAAGGTGATTTAAGAGACCTGATGCCCATTCTATTCCGACTCCATCACCTATCGACAAGATCTAGATTCTGACTAGTGGACCCCATGATGCTACCTCGAACCACCACACTAAACCACAAGCTAATTCCCGCAAACCCCTCGTGAACGACCACGAAAGCAAGATATGACCTTAGATCTACACAAACTATTGGAGCCGGAACTGACGGCAGTCCTACGCACGCTTGTGCACAATGGTGCGGAGGTTTGACATTTCGATTGTTACTTTTGATAGAAAGCCTAGTCAAGTGTGCAAACAAGCTAATTAAGAAATAACATGTGTCCGTCTATCTCTATTTAAATATCACTATCATACACATGTTAAGAAATATTATTTTGGGGTTCAGAACCATATGCTTGGTGGCTATGGTGGTTGGAAAAAAAGGAACCCGCTTGGGATGACCAATGCTCAATCCATAAGAGCTCTATTTTGGTAAGAATTTGTATGATAGTTCTTTCTTTCCCCATCAAGCCATAGCCTCCTTGAAGATATTCATGATCATGTATAAAGAATGCGTGGCATGCATTCTTGTCATGTTCTATGTCTGATGCATTTAGGCTTGACGATGTTACTTTTATACACCAATTATCCATGCTCAGGGATCTAGAGTGTAAGATATGTGCGATTCGATCGAAGGGTATCCTATACTAACAATCAATATTAGGGCAAGCTGATGGTCCGAACGGCTCAGGTTTTTGGAGGGAGTGTGTGTCACCCCCAACCCAAGTGACATCACCAGAGCCGGGTTGTCAGTCATGACTGCATTATAAACCCTGTTGATACAGAGCAATTCCAAAATATCCTTGAATATACATAAGGTTTCACAAAAACCCATTCGTACAAAAAATTTTATCGTAAAGCTCAACATGAGCACATCGGAAGTATTTACACAAAATGTCTAATTCCCAAAATACTCATCTCATCGTCTTACTTTTCTGTTCACTGAATAAGCGCCTTCTCCTTCCCTTTCCTTGAGGTTTTCCCTACTTTGCCCTGATTGCCTGAAACATTTTAGGTAAGGAATGAGCGCAAATCGCCCAGTAAAGATAATACGAGAAACAACGCAGACAACGAAGTGACAGTCTTGGGAGAAATGATAATCAATCTCGACGATATCAAAAATCCAAAATTTCAAAGGATAACACAACATCAATTCAATGAATCAAGCAACATGTTTTCTTTTCTTTTAGCCAGACTGAGTGGCTTTAAGGCCCAAGTGAACAACATTATCACCACATTCAATGAACTGTACTGACAAAACTGATTGACCGACTACCATGCATGTGAACATCAAATTGCCAAATTAAACATCAATAAAATACAAGCCATTAAAATCACAATATTATAGTAAAGTCAAATGCAATGCAGACACCGACCGGACTGGCTGGACTCAACCGACACGACTGACTCGAACCGCGCGCCCTACATCCTGTTTGCCGGTGATTATGTTTCACTGGCCCTCCTTTCACATAATGTCCTGTGCTCCGGGATGTTCATCTCAGTCTCAGACAAATAAAAGAGACATCAAGCACAAGAAGAGACTCACGAAGAGTTGTTCGTCCCCAAACCATGCCATCGTCAAAGCACATAACACAACAACTGAACGGACTAAGGGAATTGAGTTCACCCCATGTCCTCGATTCAACAAACCACTCAACAAAAAATTCAGTCAAGTATACGACCGAGGTTCAACAAGGTAACCCAAAATCATCACTAACGCACACAAAGTAGACTAGGAAATAAGCTAGTCGAAACCACAACAATATTTCAAGACATGAGAGGTACCGGCACAATAACCACTGATACCTCATATTCACCAGAAAAAGATCATCATACTTCACATCATCAATGATGTGTCTGCCACGAGGAGCAAATTCGTAGCATACAGAGAACCGTATTATCCTTACCTGGTTGGCTTTTAGCCGACGAGCCCAACAGCTTCAAAGCGCCACGAGCGGTGTCACCTAATCACATAAGACCGTAATCGTTAGTCACTGACCATCATAATATAAAATTATTTTATTTTTATTTATCAACTATTACCGTGTTCTATAGCGGTCGGTTACTCAGACCCAACAGCCAGGTCTTTAACCTAGCTGAGCACTGCACCGATGCTGACACCCTTTAGTTAGGATTTTAATCCCATTCCCCGCTTCTTGTTATTCTAGAATTCTCAATTAAGGCATTCGCCGAAGTTCAGAGTTCACGTGGTAAAATTACCAAAATACTCCATGTCTAGTGGCAAATTACCAAAATGCCCCCGTGGTCCACTATCGCTCCCATCACCTCAAATCAACTTCAAAACAACCTTACATGTGTTTTACCACCCTTTCCGGACTAAAATTCCTTCTAAAAACTCTATCAAGAAATTACCAAAATACCCCTATGCGGTGGCAATTTACTAAAATCCCCCCACGAGGGTTCCTGGCACCAAAAAATCTCAAAAGCACTTAAAAACGTTATTTTTACCCTCTCGAAGTCATTCCCAAGCTAAAAAGTATTTTAGAAAATTTTCGCCTGAAAATTTCGGACCGGTGTCCGAACTAAGAGCTTAAAAGCCCGTTCAATGAAAATAGTAAACGACCTCAGAATGGCCCAAAATCTTGGGAAAATAAACTTCTCAACATCCTAAGGTCCCCATAAAAGTTTCGAGCTAAATCGGGCTTGTTTGATATTTTAAATTACACTGTAAATTTCACGGTTCCCTATATCGGTTAACCACCTTTCAGTCCTCGGAAAAATCTGAAATTTTTCCCTGATGTAGATCTCCTAAAAATACATGGGGTCTTTTTTTCACACTTTGGCTAAATCTGGCTCTAGCTATTTATTAAAACTTATTGAAAAACTGCTTAATTAAGTTTTCAGCTTTAGTGACCATTACACTTACTGTCCATGATCAACACCCATTATTTCACATTTTTTCACACAGCACTCTTCTTCAACCTCACGCCCGAACCCACACAGCCATGAACTCCCCTCCCTTCACCCACGGCTACCTCATTCTTCCTCATTTCTCTACCTAACCCATATCAAACCTTACTAATACATTACAACCACCTAAATTTCACAACCTAACCCATCTAAAACGCAAAAAATCACACACTTACACACACCCGAGCTGCACACACTCAAGAACACTCACTCATGCACCCCATGGCACACACTAAAACACACTTTGCCACCCCCGAATTCACCCACCTACACTTAAATCTCTCACCCAAATCACTCATACACCATGATTTCCCCCCATTACTCCACTGCCCTGAATCAATCTATCCACACAAATAAACCCTCTGCACACCACACTAAACCCACATACCAAAACATACACACGCATGTACACAGTCAAATTTCATATACAAGGGAAGATGGAGATTACCCTTCAACCAAAAATCTCACAGTTTCTCTCTTAACTCTCTGCTCGAGTTCTCTGTTCTCTGTTTTGTTCATTTCTCTTCTCTTTATGTTTTTGGTTCTCTTCTTTTCTTCTTCTTCTTCTTCAGGTCTGCTTCTCTTTTTCTTTCTTTCCCTCTTCCTTTCTTCCTTCCCCGAAGCTGTCCTTCCTCTCTGTTTTCTGTTTTGTTCTGTTTTCCCTCTTTACAGCTTCTACTTCTTTCTCTGTTTCTGCGTTGCCTTCTCTGTTTCGATTTGTTTATTATTTTTTTCTTCCCTCTTCTTTCATTCACTCAAAACCTCTATCCATACATTAATTAAATACTTAATTTAACTTTGTCACCACCCCCTAGCATGAGGTGGCAACAAGTAGCATAATTTCCTCTAAAACTTGACATCTGGGCATATTTTCAGAATTTACAATTATGCCCCCCCCCCAATTTTTCAAAAAATACATTTTTTTGCCCCTCTAGTTTAGGAAAAATTTGCTTTGACCCCAAAGCTACACCGACACCTCTTTGCACTTCCTGCCACCTAATTAATGCCAATGTGACGCTACTAAATAAAATAATTCTCGCTAATTAATTATTTAGTGTTAAATAATTTTTGATACGTTCGGGGTATCACAAGGTGATTGTTGACAAATCGCACTTTAGGTGCTCAATACATGTCTACAAGCTAGTCTACTAGGCGTATAAGGATAGAATGTGCACTGTTATAAATAATAAATTTTTGGTACAGTGGTAAGTGCTTGATTCTAAGAACATATTATAAAGCTTCTGATAGTAAAATACATTTGGTGTGTAGTTCTTATTATTTGGGAGGTAAAATTATAATCTGACATCAGCTGTTTCTGTCTTATTGGCCTTTGGCCAACAAGGCAACAACCAAAGAGAATAAAAGCTGAGACCAAAGTTGGTAAAGTGATTTCAGAATGACAATCAAGCTATCAACATTAGAAATCAGTTAGTTTTTCTTGTTTTTAGTGCAACTTATCTTTTGTTGTTGATGTCGTTAAGGCAATAATAGAACTCATTATTTTTACGTTAAAGCGTATTTGTTTGAAAGTGTCCCAACTATTAAACTAGCAATTGACCCTACGATCTAACTGAAACAATCATAAGGGGTACAAAAATTTTGTTAATAGTTTTGGGATTCAAATTCTAGAATAGAAATATTTTCTTAAACTAACTTCAACCCAAATTATAATATATTTTGGCAAGCTACTAAGGACTATTTTGAGCTAAACAAAATGGGAAGAGGTACACTGTGAGACGAATAACTTTGATTCATTGGTTACTTTGATTTTAAACCAAAATTATATATTGTTTGGTACTTATTACGTTGTGGCGTTGTTTTTGTGCGAACACGCATGTATGGTAGAACTAAGTTCGTTTTTAGGTTAAAACCGCATATGATTCTTTTAAACATAAGTAGAAAGGACTGCCAAATATTCCTCATTTAACGCACCAAAAATCTGGTCATGAAATAATATGGTTCATTTGGTTAGCACCAAGGTGAATGGGTGTTTTTTTTGGTTCTCTAAGCATTGGTCTTACTGAGGCCCCCTTGGTGGCTTTAGAAGCCAGTATAGAAGGGTTGAGCATGATATATGTGTCGACGAAGGGCTGAGTTCTTTCTTCTATATTTTTGGTTTTCAACTAAAACTTCATCGATAAAGAATAAAAAAAAATGAAAAGAACCAGTTACGAGAGCAGGGAAATTCCAATGGGCAGAGATCAATACCTATACCTAGAAAATATATCCTCACTTTCTGAAGCCCCCTATTATAAAACTTTGGCTTTACAACGGAAGTGCATAAAGTAACATCAGGAGACTCACGATGATGATTTTGATTTAAAGTACAAAAATAAAATAATAATAAAATAAAATGAAACAAGGGTAATATTTATGGTTCTTTTTTCTTTCTTCTCTTCTGACTTGTTTTTATAATTATACATACAAAGAACATCATTATTGATAATAACTATAGTGAACATCTGTTATGGTAGCAACAATGATGGGTGCTAATCCCATAACAAAAGCATAAGTTATCCTAGTCCAAAGTAGATAGGTACTCAACATGTAATGAGATCGGGGACAAGAGTTACAAGATAGTGTTAGGTCAACGAGGATGGAGAGGACAAAAAACTCAAGAGCCAAGACCAAAAACCTACTTCCACAGTAATTATTTATTGTTTAAATAAACAGAGTGCCATGCTTCAACCTCACTCGTATAAGACCACCCAAGTTTGACATGCTAGATATGAATATGCATCTACTCTATGCCCCTATCCCCCTCCAGCTCCACCCTACTTTGACCCGCGCAAAATAAATAAAATTAATTTAGCATCCCTTGTAGCCATTAATTTATATTTTTAGTCTAATCATGTCTACTCTAGCTCGGTTCAATCCAGTCCAGTCAGGCCCATTTAAAACATAATCAATGAATTCTTATTTTTTAAAACAAAATATAAACTTAGGTTATCCAGCCATAAGGCTAACAATCTCCTACTTTTGGATTATATGTGAGAAAAGACATATGAAGTGACAGTCTATTAAGCACAAAGACATTATATAGATCATGCTCTAGACACCTCATTTTTAGGTCTATTGAATAATCTGGTTTGGGCTTCATTTTTGGTTATGCTTTATTGCTTCATCGGTTTAGGCCTAGTGATAAATAATAAACTAACGTTAATTAAGTCCAGTCCTATAACACCCCTTTAATTTTTCTAGTAACTTAATTTATAGTAAACAATTTTGGGCCTTTTTGTAATATTTAAAAGTTTCGGGTGAACTTTGAAAAAGTAGCCAAAATTAGAGGGGTTTTGGTAATTTACCATCTTAGGTGTACTTTAAATACCCATGGGTTTTAGCCATCACATATGTGTGTGTAAAGGGAAAGAGGGAACTACTATGAGGCAGTGTGAGGTAGTGCGCACGCGCGTGTGTGTATGGCAAAAGATTGGGAATTACTGTGAGGCTGGGGGCAAGAGAGAGAGGCTATCGTGATGGCTGCTTGTCTCTGTGTGTGTGTGTGTGAGAGAGAGAGAGAGAGGGGGGGGGGGCTCCCGAGATGGCAGTGTGTGTGATGTGTGCGTGAGTGTCGGTGGGGGTGTGCGTGTGTGTGTAGCTGAGGTTAACATGTCTGTAACACGTGTGTGCACACACGTGCATTCAGGTATATTATAGGTGTGTGCGCGCAGAGAAGAAAGGAAGGGGGAAGAAATGGGTCTGTGCTATGGAATGGTACCATATGCTTGCACAGGTGTACCACATGCACAAGTTGTGTTCAATGCGTGTGTGAGATGGCGCACAGTGATTGTTAGCGCGTAAATTTTGCAGTAGGATACCTTAGGCTAGGTTAGAATTTCTGGTAAAATTTTATATTTTTCTAAAATTGTTTAGTATTTTTATTTTTTTTTAAATTTTGATTCTTCTAAAATTTGTTTCAAGCCTTTAAATTTTATATTATATTCTAGAAAAATTATGGTAATATTTTTCTGAGTCCCAAAATTTTAACTATAAGTTCGAGCAATTTCAGAGTTGACTTGGTATCTTTCTCTATATCGCATTAGATTTATCAAAATGAATAATTTAAATATTATTTTAGTGCTTTTTAAATTCTGATGTTAACCTCTATAATTTATATATATATATATATATATATATATATATATATATATATATATAATAAAGTTGCAATAAAAATTGTGGGACTTCTATTTGAGTTAGAAACAGTTATGGCTATTTATGAGCTTTTAAAGAAATTATTTTTAATAAAAAAATAAAAAGTTAGAAAATTTATATTTATATTTTATATGCTATCTTAAGCCATAAAAATGTTTGATGAGAATCTATTATCAATTTTGGAGTATTATTATGCCTTGAGGAGTGTATCGAATTTTCTTGCTAGGTTAGGTCATTTTGGTTCTTGAGCGACATTACTGAACTCTCAAAAGCTCACCGTTGTTTGTTCCTTTTTTGTAGGTAATGTTCACCAGTAGATTGCTTGGGGATGGGTTAGAACCTGAGTGAGAAATTAGAGTAGTTTATTATTGTTTTGATTAGTAGACCCCTATGTGAACAAACTTTATTTAGTTCATTTCCATTGAGAACTTTAAACTTATGACTATATATTCCAGAGAATTTGAGCTATTGCATTGATTAAAAGCTCTGATATACTAAGAGTTGATTATTTGAATCGAGGTTTTTATGTCATTAAGTGAATGACCGAACTAGTGTTTTTTTTTAATGCTTCGAAAGTTCGGGGTGTTAATATTCTTGATTTTTGAGTCATTACAGCTGGTATCAAAGCATAGATATCACTATTCTGTAGACTCGTACCTACGCTAATAAGTGTGGGATAGGATGATGGTAGAGTTAGGGAATCCGTGCATAACTCAAATTTTATGGTTCTTCTGAAATGTGTTTGTATAATTCGATAATCGTTATTTGTACCAGTATGGCCCGTAATTGTAGAGCTAGCGCAAGGAGGTTTTGGAAATACAAATTCCAAGGTTAATTCTTTGTTCAAGGTTTTCTATCTTAATCTTGATTTTCAAAGTGTTTTTATTAGCTTTTGTACTGAGGACACAAGTTTGAAGTAGTAGTTGGTTTCCTATCATAGTGATGCTTTTGTTTATAAGTTTTTGAAACAAGGTTTTTTTTTTTAAGATCACTTTTGTCAAATCATGGAAGGTGATTGTTAACTTTGTCCCGAATGGCTACTAGAACCTTGGCTTTAGATCTTCTATCCTCATTTTCATAAGTAAAAGTTATGTGCATATAGTGAAATTTATGGATGTGAATTCAGGTTCACCAGTAGTGATGGTTAAACTATCCATTTTTTGGGTTGTAGCTTGCAGCTCAAAGTTCTAGATTGATTTGTACATGACTTGGTCCGACCATGCAGTACGAGCTAACCTAAGATAAAGGGATGTAATCGAGGGCAATAACTAGTTGCTCACTGCTTTGACTAAATTAAGCGGTTTATACTTTTGTAGCATAAATACAACTCATGCTTTTAGGTGACTATGGATTGAACTTTAAATACCGAGGTTAGAAAGCTTAGAAATCTTGGCACTTTTGAAAGTGATGTTGTCTCTTGAGGTTTGAGACATGAGAAATTTTCAGGAAAATTTTCTTTTTAGAACTGGTAATATGTGATAATAAAATGTGAATGTTAGTTAATTAGAATTCTTTTGAACGTAAGGTTTGAATTAAAGAATGATTTGGAATAAGAACTAAACTTAAAATATCGAGGTCATAGGTACATGAGACTTTAGAACTGTTAGAGCACAAGTGATAATCTGATAGGTTTGAGCTTGATATTATGATTTGGAAGTGAACTATTACGTTTGAGTATTTGTGGGACATGAATTGCGGTGCAGAATTTAGGCAGTGCTCCGATCTTATGTTATTGTTATGAGAGTTACATAGTGAAAGAGTAGTGCCTGAACATTGTAAATATTGCTAAATTCGAGGCCGAGTTCTTTTAACAGGAGGAAAAATAAAATGTAATGCCCTAGATCTCAAATTGGGTTTATGGTGAATTGTAATAATTTACTTGAATGTTAGTGACCATTGCTTGTTTGATGAAACTGTATTGTTTAGCAACGATTAAAAACATAAATGGAGATAGGAAAAAAAATGTAAAAATAGCATTCACAGTTTGCTGGAGCTTGTGATTTAAGAATATTGATATGTAAGACTATCTATATCGGTGGATTAAAGTGTGTTAAATACATATCAAACAACCTTATACTTTAAGGCCTTTAGTGCTAATACTTTGAAAAAAAATGTTCGAAACTATATTTGGGTTGATTGCCAACCATTTGAATGGTCTAGTTATATACGCACTTATGTTGCTCGATTTATGAGATCTGACATAATTAAGATCAAGAATCTAAGATCACCATATTTTGAGGACGAAATTTTTATAAGGTGGAGAGAATGTAACACTCTATTAAAATTTTCTAATAACTTAATTTATAGTAAACAATTTTAGGCCTTTTTGAAATATTAAGAATTTTTGGATGAACTTTGAAAAATTAGCTAAAATTAGAGGGATTTTGGTAATTTACCATCTCAGGGTTTAGTTTAAATACCCATGGGTTTCAACTGTCAAATATTTTTACCCATTCTCCTTCTTACATTAAACCAGAGGGAGAGAGACAGAGAGAAAGGGGCTGAAATCAATTATGGCAATCGGGTTGATTTTTTCTGATAAGACTTCGACCTTTTTCCTCAAATTGATTCACTATTTTATGTTGTGTAATTGCTTAGATTTGTGGGTAGGAAGCCATGGTGCCATGAGGTAGTGTCTGTGTGTGTGTTTCGTGTATGGATTGTGTGTGTAAGGGGCAAGGGGGAATCGCCGTTAGCCTCTGTGTGTGTAGGGAAAAGGAGAGGGAACTGCTGTGAGGTAGTGTGTGTGTGTGGGGAGGGGGCAAGGGAGAAAGGCTGCCATGATGATGCAAAAATAGTGTGTGTGGGGGGGGGGGGTGGAGAGAGACTGTCATGATCGCGAAGAGTGTGTGTATGTGCATGCGTGTGTTTACGTCATGTGTGTGTGGTTGCTATGATGACAGTGTGTGTGTGTGTGTGTGTGAGAGAGAGAGAGAGAGAGATGGAGATTGTCAAGATGACAGTGCGTATGTGTGTACTATGTGCGTGAGTGGGTGTATGGGTGTGTGTACTATCCCGTAGTTTTGGGAGCAGGTTAAAATAACTATATGTACTTTGAAAAATAAAAGGACGTTAATTTTTTAGCAATCTCAGGTATTAGTTACTGACCGCACAAGGATGAGCTATGGAACACGTATAATCCTGAAAAAGACAAGATCGAAAGAATCAGTTGTGTTCATGCAACTATTGCAACCATGGTAGCCGATCCCATAGAAGCGTGCTTTTGTGGTGGACAAAGGATAGTAATCCTAAAGTGGTGTAGAATATCCATAAAGCCTTCCAAATAGAGTCAAGATCAGGTAATCAAACTCTATGAACAGTTCAACAGCTAAGGAAAAGAAGAACATGATCTGCCTATCCAAACTTTTGGATTGTACAAGAAGGTGCGGGACCACAGGATAGCCATGATTGAAATGGACATAATGGGCAGCAAAAAATGACAAAGCCAAATGGGAAAGAGAATAAAGATGTTTGTCACAATAAAAGAAAGAAGACCCTACAAAATAATAATAATAATAATAGAGGATTTCACTATTGAAGAACCATATGTGCCTGATCCTTTTATCTATAAAAAGGGTCGAAGTAAGAACTAGAAGGCAGAGGAAGTCTAAGAGAGTGTGAAGTGTGCAAGAGTGTGAAGTAGTCTAAGAGTGTGAAGTGTGCTAAGCTTTTAAGTGTGCAAAAGTAGAAGGAAACATTCCTTTCTATTGCTCATATATAATATTTTCATTCCAGTATAAATAAATAGGTATTGATTTTAGTACGACGTCTTCTACTATATTTTTCAAACTTATATCCTAAAAGCTTGAGAGTGTTTGATAATAGCCATTAGCTAAATATGAGAAACGTAAGGCAACGAGCTGTGCGTCCGCTTGTTGAAAAGCTTGGATATCGAAAAGTAACAAGAGAAGCATGGCGGGCGTACATTCAAGGACCAAGAGCAACATCTCTGTAAGTAGCATTATATTCTGAAATAACTCTATATTTGTATTATATGTGACAAAGTATTATGGTGCATAAAATAATATTTTTCTAAAGTTTTGGAGCTAGATTGCAAATATGTTAAAGTTCTAGGGTTATCTAGCACTATTGAGGAAGAAGATTTAATTTGGACCGTCCATAAATCACAGATAGACGGCCAGATCGCGTTCGCAAGAAAACTAATTTATCTGCACGGGCAGTCGATCGCGTCCATATATATATATACAGGGAGCTGATCCATTGATAGCGCTAGCAAAATAGGAGAAGTTGCTAGCGCGATCTGGCCGTCAACGTGCGATCTGTGGACGGTCCAGATCTTTTTTTACTTTTTTTTTAAGTCCGTCCGCTACGTAGCGGACGATTTTTTGACAAAAATACCCTCAAACTTAAAAACAGCCCGTCCGCTACATTATGTAGCGGACGGACTTTTCTGACATTTTTTTCTCTTTCTCTCATTAATGCTCTGACACTCTGTCTCTGTCTGTCTGTCTCTGTCTCTCTCTCTCTCTCTCATCCACTACATTATGTAGCGGACAAGTTCATTTTACTTAGAAATGCTATTCAACTGCTCACTCAGACTCTTGGGGTCATTTTTGGCTGTTACCAAGTCTAGAAGACATGTAGGAGCATCCCATCCAGCTGCACCAAAGGCAAAAGCCAGCCCAGAAGAGATCAAAACATTTGAAGAAGAATCTAGGCCAATCCTGTCAGGCTGCTACTGCTGTAATAGTTGTTGCATTTGGTGTTGGCCGTTGAAAACATCTTCATTGATCAATGAAGAGAAAGCGCCGTCGGTGTTGTAATAAATGTCATCATCATCTTCCACCATTAAATTCACCAAAACAACACAGACAAATAAATACCCACCACCGCAACAGCCGCTGTCGCCGCCTTCAATCAGTGTCGCCACCGACCGTCTACCCTCCGATTTCACTCACTAATTCCGCAAATCTCGTTACAGAAATGTCGGTCTCAGCAATTTCGAGATCTGCCATGACAGCCTCATTTTGAGATTTGCCATCTTCAGAGAATGGGTACGAGGGAGAGGGAGAAGATGGAGAGAATGAGAGATGAGGAAGAGAGAGAAAATGAAAAGAGTTCTCTCTTTTCCAGATCTGACACATTGGGTCTTTTCAAAAAATTAATATTCATCCGCTACATAATAGCGGAGAGAGACAGAGTGTCAGAGCATTAATGAGAGAAAGAGAAAAAAATGTCAGAAAAGTCCGTCCGCTACATAATGTAGCGGACGGGCTGTTTTTAAGTTTGAGGGTATTTTTGTCAAAAATCGTCATCTACATAATGTAGCGGACGGACTTAAAAAAACGTAAAAAAAAGATCTGGACCGTCCATAGATCGCGCGTGGACGGTCCAGATTGCGCTAGCAAATACCCCATTTTGCTAGCGCTATCAAAGGATCAGCTCCCATATATATATATATATATATATATATATATATATGATCACATCAAGAAGTCGTCTGCTACATTATGTAACGGACGACCTCTTTCTGCCAATTGTCACATTTGTCCCCTTACCATTCGCGATATTATCTGGCGGACGGCAAGGTAGATATACTCAAAAAAGGCCTAATTGTCAGCTTTTATTTCCTTGTTCAACATCTTGAACTCCACTTGCCTCCTTTTCAGCTCTGTTCAAGCCCTCCAAGTTTCAATCTTCAAGCAACCAAGCTCCAAACTTCACTAAAGGAAGGTAAATTTGTGATCTCAAAAGCTTACTGGTGTATATGTAACTTCTTTCAGATGTTTATATTTTTTATGGTAGCGTGGTGAAGTTTATATGCCTTAATGGGTACTATGGTCAAGTTCATATAATTTTTTTTAGATTATATTTGTTGTATTTGGCATGCTAAATTAGTGTACTCATTTCTAAATTTTTATTTTTTGGATGTTTAAATTAGTTATAATTTTGTAATTAATTTGCATGCCCAAAAAATGTTACAATTTGATACTTAACCATAAGTTATTTCTACGTAGGTCTTGTTTCACAATGTCTGATTTTGTGTCAAGCTCGAAAACACCAGTAGATGCTAGTGACCCTTGTCTAGGGCAAACATTTCGAACATTAGAAGAAGCCGAAAATGTTTTCTAGCGTACTCATTGAGAGTTAGTTTTAACTTTAGAATTAAGACAACTAGAACAAGTGCCTTAATAATAATGAAAAATGCTTACGGTTACATGAGTGTCATAGGAGTAGACACCCATTGCAAAATGAAAATATATGTAGTAATGATGATAATGATGATGAAGTCGGATATACACCCCGAAAACAGGACTTCTTTGTGCGCATGGAAATTCTGAGGTCAAGATGTTCGTAAGCCATAAACACAATCAAGATCATTGGTTTGTTATTAGCTTGGAATTGGCGCACAATCAGCCATTAGTAATGCCTTTAAAGGTGAGTCAGATGCATCAACGCAAGAAGATGAGCAATGTCGCTAGGAGCCTAATTCACACAATGAGTAACATGTGGATAGGACCTCCCGACATTGTTAATGTTCTTACTAAATAGGCTGGAGAAATTTAGAATTTGAATTTCAACATGACAGATGTTTGTAACGCAGCCCGAACCCAAAGATGAGATGTGTTTGACATCAGTGAGGCTCAATCCACAAGAGCCTATTGAAGCGAATATGAATGGAGGACCCACATTTTACTTACGAGTTTAATCTTGACAACAAGCACCGAGTTACCATCGTTTTTTGGGTCGATGGTCGTTCTAGACATGCTTATCAACATTTTGGGGATGTTGTGACTTTCGACACGCCTACGGTACCAACAAGTATTCGTTGCCTTTCGCTCCTTCCATATGCATTAATCATCATTATTACTCTATCCTGTTTGGGTTTGTATTGTTAAGGGACAAGAGCGAAAATTATATTGTATGGTTGTTTAAGATGTGGCTGGAAGCAATGAACTTCAAAGCACCCAAAGTTATCATCACCGATCAATATTTGGCAATGAAAAAGGCTATTGCTACCATGTTCCCAGGTACTCGACACAACTTGTGCACTTGGTATATAAGCAACAAATACCCTGAATCATCTATATACGTGTATGCAAACTATCTAGACTTTAACCAGAAGGTATTTTTCTGCGGGCATGAAAAAAACAGGCAGGAGTGAATCTATGAATGCCTTGTTTGATAGCAGTGTAGGTACAATTACGAATTTGAAGGGTTTTGTCATAAATACCCAAAAAGCGGCTGCACAGATATTCATGAAAGAAAGGGCTGTGGATTTTGCAAGCACATAAAAACAAAGAAGAAGGTTGCTTGAGACCCAGTGGAGGTGAATGGTGAAAAAGTCTATATGAAGGAGATGTTCATAAAATACCAAATAGTGCTGCAAAAATCGGGACGATACAGTATAACAAGGTGATAAAAAGTCTGCATGTGAATACAAAGTTTATTCATTGATAAATGACTTTGCCCCTGAGAGAGTGCATAAATTGTATATGGTGAGCCATAACATAGAGTTAGATACGGTGACATGTGTTTCCAAGAAGTTTGAGTTCCATAGAATGTTGTGTCGACACATTTTGCAGTTTTTCACTCAAAAAATTATCAAGGCAATTCTGGATAAATACGTCTTGCCGTGGTTGACTAAGGTTGCAAATAGGTTGCATGGTACCATTGCCTTTCTAGAGCATCCGTATATTGATTTTGAAGAATCAGAGACGTTGCGATATAATCATCTGGTGACAATGTTCACACCTTTGTCCGTATAGGGTTGTGCTATAATGGCCGGATGTAAATATCTCTGATTTAGTGCTAGATCAAGATCCCATTGTCGACCAATTTGAAGTAGCTTCAGCTAGCAATGCGTATGACACTGAAGGCATTCTTACATACGGATCAGAAAAATGATGAGCCGATTGAGGAAGAAGACAATGTTATCCGGCCTTTAGATCTAATTATATCGCAAACGAAAGGCCGCAAGAGATCTATACGGATGAAGAGCTCTATTGAATATGCAACCCAACCTAATAAGATGACAAATTATGCATTATACAACAAAATGACCAACCATGACAAGCGGAACCACTACAAGGCACTGGGGATAAGTGTTTGCAAGATTAGGCAGAAGATGATGCCAAAGAAGATGAAGTGGACCTTTAGTCTATGAACTTTGTATTTGAATTATGGACTTCGTAATAATATTTTCTTTTAATAATAATCAATTTAGATGTAACATTGGTATTCACGAATTGTGTTCTCTACCATATGAATTTTAATGTATTCTTGTAGTGACCAATTATGATATTTTTTTGGTAAGTTGTGTATCAGCAGGTTAACTGACCATGCCAAACTACTAAACGTCTTTAAAAAAAGTTTCTGCTCCATCGTCCGCTACTGGGGCTTGGGGGAATTACTTCAACTCTCGGTAAAGATGCCACTTCCTGCATTACAGTGGAGCTGAAACTTTTCACTCACACTTAGACAAATTTCGAGTTTCTAGTTCCTAACACTTAGAGAGAAAAACAAGCACAAGAAAAGCATTTTGCTCCACCATCCATTACATAATGTAGTGGACGGTGGAGCAGAAGCATGGGACTTTAACACTTAGAGAGAAAAAAAAGCCCAAGAAAGCATTTTTCTGCACCGTCCGCTACATAATGTGGTAGATGGTAGAGCAAAAACATGGCACTCCAACACTTAAGGAAAATTTTGGGGTATTAGTTCCTAACACCTAGAGAAGAAAAAAGCCATAAGAAAGCATTCTGCTCATTCAACCGCTACATTATGTAGCGGATAGTGGAGCAAAAACATGACACTCCAACACTTAAAAAAAATTCGGGGTATTTTCTCCACTGTCTGCTACAAGAGGAGCAGAAACATGACACTCCAACATTTAAATTTTTTTTGGGGTATTAGTTCCCAACACCTAGACCAAAAAAAAGGCCTAAGAAAGCATTTTGTTCCACTGTCCACTGCATTATGTAGCAGACGGTGGAGCAAAAAAAAGCCCCAAGGAAGCATTCTGCTCCACCATCTGCTACATTATGTAGCAGACGATAGAGCAGATTCTAGTACACTACACCACCGTCTGCTACATGATGTTGCGAACTGTAAAACAGCCCTTAAACCTATTTTGCCTTTAATTTCAACCAACCATGAACATGTATCAACCATTCTCAAAATAATCCACACACCCCACCTTCTAAAAAGCGATGCTCAACTATAACACACCACATCCAGAAAGAAATACTTAATCCATAAACACAAAGTGATTCACAAATCACATCAAACAATCAGATCTAGAAAGATATGCTTATTCATTCGTGCGCACGAGAATGAATAAGCCATTCCCGAGCTCACACCCGAGAAGGGTGCCCTGAAGGATAAGCCATTCCCGGGCTCACACCCGATTGTTGTCCCCTATGATCCCTCACAAAGTCCCCGTAACTATGCACCAAAGTACTCAGCCTAGGAGCGAAGATCCACTCCCATGGCATCTAGAAGCTCTTTCCGCTCATTCAATTTTTGGAAGAAGGCGGCCGAGGCATCAACTTACATCAAGTTAGATCATAAGTAAATTTAAGCAACACATGAAACTAAATAGGAAACTTGTACGAGATTGAATGATACATGAAAGTTAATAAGAAATTTATGAGCTCGAACATTCTTTGCTGATCAATTAAACCCATGAGCTGGTATTTCTTCCCTTTTTTCTACTGCACTATGTGTAGTCTCCTCCGAGTGATGTGGTGGTACCACTCCAGATACTGCTCGATGCTAACCATAGGGTTGGGCTCCGACATAGTGGCTACTAGAGTGTCCTGGCAAGATTCCCACAGTCTAATCTCGCCAGCGCACAACTCGAGGGCATCCACCTGCTCGAACATTGGGACGTTTGATGGGTTCCTGTTAAGTCTCATGTCTGGGGCATCCACTGGCAACCCCTGCAGGCACTCCAACTATCACATGACGCGATATAGTAGTTGCCACTCAGCGATCTCCCAATAGATCAATGGAGTGTGCTACAACCCAGAGAACGTGAAAATGAACGACTCTTGCACCCTTTTCTTTAATTTCTAGTGCGACGCCCAACGCATTTGGCCCAGAGATAGTGAGTCAAACTCTCCCTGATAGCAGACAATGTTGTGATGTGGATCATCTCTCCTCGAGTATTGGCTCTCCCTCCTGTTGTACTCCCAAGCGCACAACTGAGGCCAAATTTTATCGTTTCCAAGCATATGTTGGGGTATCCCGATGCTGAAGTGTTCACAAGACCACACCTGAGAAAAGAGACAAACAGGTGAAGTATGGTCAAAATTTATTTTGCAGTGAGTAATAAAAAATTATTAAAAAATAAATTAAAGAGGGTTATATGATATACCTGCAACAATGAGAGACATGCACATATAGCTTGCAGTCGGGCCTTGTTGCCTTGTGCAGAGCGAGATACAAGTATGCAAGTGTTCAATGCACCCCAAGCATACTCGCCAACCTCTTGTAAGTTACTCAACAAAGCTAAATACTTCGCGTGGACTATGTTCTTCATCGTCGTTGGGAACAGAAAGGCCCCGATCACCCATAGCAGGAAAGCCTTTGTGTGCATAACAAGCATCTCCTCCGTGAAATCTTCCAACAAAGGCTTATATATCTTAAAGCATTAGCATTATATATCTTGATTAAATACACTTTGTTAATTCATAGAAAAGAGAAACACTTAATACAGTTGAAGTAACCGATCAGTTTGGACAGGGAGATTGAACGATCTATAGAAAAATTGTTACGTGGAATAGGGTTTGAGATTTTTACCTATGGGAATATTTTTCGCAATATGACCAGGCCTTAATATGTGCCCTTGTTGAACAGTAGAGAAATGAAATGAATACATTTCAGTTCCCTGTTCGGGAGATAACAATAACCTTAGAAGATGTAGAATACATCTTAGGTTTATCCATGACGGGACGGCCGGTTATTTTGCATAAGATTGGACCGAAAAATAAGAGATTTGTTAGGGACTTCTTCGGTTCGATACCCGAGGACCAGTTTGGGCATGGTGGAATAAAGTTGATGTGGTTGGTAGATACTATTGTACCAATATGGTTTGCTTGATCATACAAGACGGAGGGATCTTTGGGTCCAGAGTTAAAGGCCATTTTTGCGATTGAAATTATGCAAAAACATCAAGTTCAGAAATTTCTATCAAACATTGGCAAATCTAGCTTTGTCAATGCTAGTACATGTATAATACATCATATATATACATACACATCTATTCATATATTAGATATCATCAAAATTATGCACAATACTCACAAACTCAATATTATACACAAATAAAGCATTGGTTTGTGAACTTACGTTATTAATTGGACGATTTAAAGAATTCTTTGGAAGATTCAAGGGCTTGAGGAAACACAAATTGTAGATATACTTGCTAGCGTCGCTGGGAAGATAGTGAAGAAGAAGAAGAAGACTTATGAAATTAGGGGTCCCCGTATTTATATACTCCGCTCACTACATTATCTAGTGGATGGGTAGGAGATAGGATAAAGACGAACTGTCTTGCCATCCGTCAGATAATGTCGTGGACATTAATGGACATATGTGACAATTGGCATGAAAAGACCGTCTGTTATATAATGTAGTGGACGACTTTTGGCTGACAACATGTCAAGCAAAAAGTCGTCCGCTACATTATGTAGCTGATAGGCATTGTTCCACAAAAAGGATGGGGTCTGGGGGCATTTTGGTCAAATGACTGTCCCCCACATGATGTAGCTGACGACTTTTTCTTTTTTTAAGGATGGATGGTCAGATCATACTGGATGACCGTCCTTTAAAGATGGACGGCAGATCGCGTTGGTAACTTCGCTGAAATTGCTTGCGCGAGCAATATCTATCATGATCATCATATTCAGATTTCTCATTTGCCACAAGCTTATCCCCAGTCAACTTGGTTGGAACATAAGGACCATCCTCAATAATCCCCCACATTTCAAAATCTAAAGATTCTCAAAGTACTTTCAATATAATTTTCCACGTGCGATAAGAAGACCCATAAAAAATTGAAGGTCTGGTAGTAGTCGAAGCTAGTGAGCCCTATTATCTTTTTACTCTCTAGGTGTTAACCAAAAAATTAAGAATTGAGACTCTGATATCACTTAAAACTAATAAAACAACTCTTGCAAGTGTGGGGGGTTAGGGGGTGGGGAACTTTTTTTTTAATCTTAGTTACAAATTTAAGCTAATCATGAACATGTACCTTAATCAAACTAATGAACAAGTTCAACCAATATGTTAGCTACACAATCTCAAAAAGTTATGGAGCAGCAAGCAATAAATAAAGAGATTGAGTAAGCGATACTTGACAAGGAGATTTAAATAATTTGGCTTCTACATCCACCTATTCAAGAAGTTCCTTGCAAGAGCAGTAGAATTCACAGCAACCATCTTCATTTTGGTCAAGATGAAAATCCTTACAAACATATGTGAAATCCACATACCAAGCACAAGCCTTGAATTTACAAAACTCACCCAGGACTTGACAATTGCAAGCCTTTAGCACAATACGTTTACAATGATTAATTGTGTACAAAGAAACATTTTTGAAAGAAAATGAGTACAAATGAAACAACAGAGAAAAAAAACTGATGACTTGAAAAATACTCACTTTCGACAATGTTTTCTCATAAAAATGCTCTCTTGATGATATGAAATCATGAGATTGAAGAGAGAAAATATTTAACGTTTGAGCTTTAAGGTTTATTTATTGTATAGAGTCTTGGAAAATGATTTTTCATGGTGTACAATGAAACCCTAAATCAATTTTTAAGGGTGAATATGATATATAGCCCTTATTAAAAATTCAACATGGAAAAAGAACAAAACTAGCTATTATACCTCCTAAGCATGCACTTAATCCACACATTAGAATACAATCATTGTGTTGTTATTGTCAGAACAATGTAAGGGTAGGTTATATTGCATTCATGCCATTAGATGGAGTTATGGATTTGCTAGTCAAACAATTTGTATATTTGAACTCCATCTTTTAGTCTTTGATTCTTAAAAGTTTCACCACCAAAGTCCTAATTGATACAAAATCATTTCTGATTAAAGTTTTATGGCAATTCAGACTATGTATCCATTCACAAACTCTTCTCGAGAAATAAATCATTCTTAATATGCTTCCCCTCTCGTACTATCATTCTCAATATGCTTCCCCTCTCGTATTGTGAAATTTTTTTCTTGACAATGTATTGTTAATTCGTGCTAATCTTGGCCTAAAAGGAAAGGAGAAGGAAAACAAAAGGGTGACAACGAATTGGCGGGTACGGAAAAATTCTAAGAGTACGTGTAGTTTATCGAAACATTTCATATTTGCATTTGATAATAAGTTGCTGGCAGGGTACATTTAGATGAACTACATCTTATTTTTGTAGAATTGGTAATCAGATTGTTTATCTCAGAGACTTGTACAATTCAGTTATTAATTATAGTGGATTAGTGGTACATAAGAACGCCTCGGGTTCGGTGCGTTACATGATGTTTTGAAAAGCTCGACTCCTTAAATTGCGTGCTAAGTCCTCATATTTTACTGAGGAAGAAGGTCTTAGAATTGGGTAGCAGATGATCTTCAATTCAATAATATCCCCCAGTTTCTTCTTTGTCAAATTGTTAGTATTGTTGCAAGGACTCTAGTGGGGTATATAAAAGGTTGCCCAAGTAATCTGTATTACTGCAATTAATGGTGGCATGATTGGTCTTCGAAATGCTTATCAAGACTTTAACGACAATGAAGACGTAACTGTGGGGCTAGAAATAGTTGAAAAAAAGAAGAGGGTAATACATGGAACTTCTGGTCTGAAATTGCAGTGCTTGAAATCTTTGCCATAGGCATAAATAGAAGATATCCCCCACTCTGCTGAGAGATAAATTTCATACCGTGTATCAATCACATATAGGCTAAATAGCACATAATACTTCAATATATAAGCCTTGTAGGCCTCTCCTCTCATAGCTAATTGATTCTGAGATGGATGCTTTCGCATGCTACCAGAGCCGGTCGATCCAAACTTAACAAAAAATTCAAAAATTAGTTCACATGCTAGGCCCGCTCAAAAATCAATTGGGCCACACGTGAGAGGGCCTGTTGAGAGACATAAATCTCATATGGAGTATTAATCCCATATTGAGTAAATAACAGATAATAATTTAATATACAAGCCCTGTAAGTCTATCCTCTCTTAACCAATCGATTTCAAATTGGATGCTTTCATGCACTCAAACGGTAGCTAAACTGAGGTCCCTAGTTTTTGTCCCTTAGGAATAGGCACAAGAGACCTTGATTTCTCTATTTCTTTATTTGGCAACTACTGTGAGACCGCCTACCTCTTCACAGGAACCTATAGAGGATTAACTTCATTGAGACGGACTTATGCCCATTGTGCAATGAACAACCCGAAGATACTAACCATGTTTTTTTTTCCTATACCCGGTGGTCGATATCATATGGTTTGGTATACCTCTGGGTATACGGACGACTGATTTAGGGTGTACGTTCCGAGAATGGCTCATCGCATGGATTGCACCCCATCCATCCACAAGAAGATCATGGCTCGCGATGATATTTGTTTTTACTACTATCTAGTCTATATGGATGCATAGAAACAACCTCATCTTTCGACAAACTTCTTTTAACCCTTTAACCATAATCCAACAGATACTTAGCCTTTCAAATTCAATATATATAAATACAGCCCGCTTCCTAGTTCCCCGAGAAATTTGCCCCAGCCAAACTGCTCACCTAGTAGGGAGGGTAATCCCACGACGACACCAAACGTCCCCCTCTCTATACATAACTCTCCTTGCTCGTCTTAACCCCAGCCCAATTCTTATGTATAACCCTTCACATTTTGATTCTACTAGCCTGCGAGTAGGCATTGGTGTAACATGCCTAAAAAATAACACCCGCTGCGAATCAGCCTCCTTCTCCACAAGCGCATCGGATAGCTATATTGCATTATCACATTGCCTTTTAACTGCATCTACTTGGGCTATACATAGGAATTTCCATCATATAACTGTTCTAACGTCATCTCAATTTCTTTTATCTCAGATGTCGGGATATGATGACATATATGACACAGTGGCACCAATCATATATGACCTGTGCCATCTTATGAATAAGTTTCATCGGTATAATATTACGAGGGCAGCCCCACATCACTTGATCGAAGCAAAATCTTTGGCTCTTTTTGCTTGCTACGCCCGGACGAAGGTTTACAAAAGACTGGGTACTCGGTAGCGTGCGCAGCTAATGTACTTTTGGTTGCATTTTGGGGTATTATAGCTTGCTCTATATTTTGCCTTGTGTCCTCTTTGGTATGTTATGATGTATGGCCATAAGGCCCTCTTTCATGAAACTTTGTAACCTTGATTTTATTTCAATGCAATTCTCTTATTATCAAAAAAAAAAAAAACCCATGGAAAAAGTGGAACCAACGTTGGGTTTGATGTTTGTCGACATGAATTTTTATTTCTTGTTTGCATTTTCTTTATCAGTTTCTTAAATATGACAATATTACTTTAGTATATCTTTGTTGGTTGGTGGGCTTGCACGGGGTGGGGATGGGAGGTGAGGGTTGAGAGGTCTTTGTAGTTTAAGAAAACATCAAGCAAAGTCAATGCAATTACCAAAATAAGTAAAGGGTCTATAGAAACTTGAATTGTTAGAAAATGCAAATTGTCATAAATGTTCTCCTATCATTTCAGTCGCTGAATATTTGATGGTTATTTTGAAGGATAAAAAGCCAATATTACTAATTACTCCGTATTAAAGAAACCAATATCAGATATCGATCGGTTTGAATAAGAAATATTGTCCACTAGACAAATGATATATAAATATAGGAACCGATACTAATATATAGCCTTTGAATGGCCAACTTAATTTTTGTATACAGCTTCTCAAACTTAAAAGATGGCCATTGGTGGTTATCTTCAAGACAAAATTTGAATTCACCTTTTGGAGATTGCACTATATGAACATACACAACCTGAATACTTTTCTGCATTTCTGTACATCTTACCCTACTCTGGATGCATCTCAGCTTGAAATGTTCGACTCAGTTTCAGCGTCTTTTTTGCCAGGTTACGTATATCTTCTCTCGTGGATTCGGCTGATATTCGTACAAGTTCTTTCACCCCTCCAGTGGATATGAAATCCGGAGTATTGTCCTCTGCAGAAGTGATTAGATATACGGGGTAAATGAGTTCAGTTTTAAACATTTAAGGTCTGGCCAACAACAGATATTTGTTTTTCCAACAGAGAAGGAAATTGAAAACGATGCCCCACACCAAAGTTCAAGGTAAGCATTCAGAGTTCTGTTCTGTATAGAGTGTGAGTGAAGTGTCAACATGTAACATACGCGTCTGATAAAAAATGACAGGTCTGCAAAAAGTATGAGCATTGGTGTGTCATTACCGGCCTTTATGAAATTGCAAACTTTGGGAGTTCCTAAATCATCTTGTACCAAAGTGAACATAATCAATGAGCTAACAAACGCAACCTTTCTTGCGCTCAGTTTTGTTGTACATACATGATATCAGGACAGATAATTGAAAGAGATGCTATATCACATGGACTCTGAAAAATGCACAAAGTACCTGTGTCGGACACTTGACATTGGACATGGGTATGAAATATGTGTCCGACACATCTCCTAAGGCATGCTACTAAGAAAAATATTTTGTAGTGTTTATCCTAATTCTTTAGTGCTTGAGATGAGACAAGCATTCAATTAGCACAAAGCGCGCAACGTAAATACCATTTTACCTTAAGAACAATTAAAAGGTAACACATAGATTTGAATATTTTGCTGCGTCCATGTCTGGATTTTAATTTGAAAACTAGACGAATCTAACACTTGGACACATATCTGACCTTAACATACGTCGCGAGTCCATGTACAAAGAGGATATGTGAAGTGTTAGATATATGCACGCATATAGCAATACTTTGAAACAAAGAAAAAAACCAGGGTGCAAAGGCACGAGAGGCCAATGGATATTATTTCTCTTGTAAAAGGACCACACAGTTGATATAGAGTACGAGTGAACTGCCAATATGTAACATACTTGTCTGAAAAAAAGACAGGTCTCCAAAAAGTACGAGCATTAGTGCGTTATTACCAGCCTTTATGAACTTGCAAAAACCGAGAGTTCCTAAATCATCTTGTATGCAAGTGAGCATAATCATTGAGCTAACAAATGCAACAATTCTTATATTTGATGTATATGCATGACATCAAGACAGGTCATCGCAGGATATGCTATATTACATGGACTCTTAAAAACCCGCGAAGCACCAGTGTCGGACACTCGACACTTGGACATGGGTATGAAATATATGTCCAAGACATCTCCCAGGATATGCTACTAAGAAGAATATCTTTTAGTGTTCATGTTCATCTTAATTCTTTAGTGCTTTGGGATGAGATGAGTATTCAATTAACAAAATGTGTGTTACGTAAACACCATTTTACCTCAAGAAGAAGCAAACAACTAAAAAATAACGACACATACAAATATTTTGCCGTGTCCCAGTGTCTTGGGTGCAAAAAATTAGACGAATCCAACGCTTGGACACATCTGACCCGGGCACCTCCTACCGAGTCTATCTAGCAAAGCTTCAGAACAAAGAAGAAAACTGCCTGGGGTACGAGCGGTTAATAGAATTATTTCTCCCGTAAAAGGACCACACATAAAAGATGCATATTTAGAACAAAGCAATATGTCAAACTTTTATTTTTGCTTTTTTCTTTCAAACTGCAAAAGTATCACTAGGGTGAACACGTGGTGGGTTCAAAATGGTTATTGAAAAAACTAAGATGAAACGTGCAAGTTTCCTAAAATATATACTTTTTATTTAAGTTATTGATCCCTCCAGATTCTTTTCCATTTAAATCCCAGATTACTCCATCGCCTGTTCCATCTGCATATATCAATCAGAATAGGCAAAAACTCCAAAAAAAGGTCATTTACCGTTCTGTGCTAAATGGCAGAGAGCAAGCTCAATGTGACGCCGAGTCGAAGTTGAAGCAGTATTACAATTGGCAATCAACCATGCCAGTGCGCCATCTTCCATCAAAAAAGAGCGGCCTCTATTGTGTCCTGTAATTAGTAAACGTAAACAGAAGCATCTTTGGAATAGTAACTAAAACGTAGTAATGCATTGCTGACTCATAACTTGCACAGACCTTGAATAATTCCTCGAGATTCACATTTAGCAAAGTTAGCAAGTCCTCTGGCGACTTGAGCAATGACATCAATATTCCCCAATCTAACCATTCCCAAAAGTGCTTTAATCCCTCCTCCTTCTCTTAGCATCACATGTAATTTTTCTGTTATAATAAGTAATTCTGCATCAGTATACAAAAGTCTCCTCTATAACACAAGATTTCTCTAAATTTCACGAAACACTCAAGCAATTGTCTTCTAATATTCCAAATGGAACACAAATATTGGCAATATGTTCACTATAAATGAAGCTGATGAGAGGATTCCTAGTTCTGCTTTGTGTCAGATTACTGTTTAATGGACACAAAGTTGATATGGCATTTAAACTCTGTAGAGATCAAACCCATGCAGTAAATGACAAATGCAAGCAAACTCATACGTTGGACATAGTAACTGCAAAGTCACCACTGGCGTACCATTTCCACATAAATTTGCAATTGCTCCAGCAACCATTCGCAGGGTTTGGGGATCATCTGTTTTTTATGTTGTATTTGCTAGTAGTCGAGCACCTCCTTTGCTCAAGATTAAGCTAGAGTTGTCAAACGGGCCGGGCGGCCCGCGGGCTGGCCCGACCCGGCCCGGGCTGGCCCGGCCCCGTCCATGAACAGTAGCGGCCTAGCACAAGCGGGCTTGGGGCCTGGGCCTGGACCAGGCCTTCAGATTCTGCGAAAAAGCCCGGCCCGAAGTCGGCCCGGTCTGCGGCCCGGGTCTGGCCCGGTTTTGGTTCCACCACTTGTTTGAATTTTTTGCTTTTCCCCCCTTTCTTCCACCCCTTTTCCAAAATTTCACTTTTACCCCCCCAACAGCAATATAACGGCTAGTTTGGGGGGTATTTTAGTCTAACCTATATTTTTCAACTCCTTTACACTCTTACCCTCCCCAACAACTATAAACGGATAGTTTGTAGGGGTATTTTGGTCTTTTGTGAAGTTTCTAAAATCTATAAATTCACACCATTTCTCTCTAATTTTTCACACCAATCTTCTTACTCTCTCTTACCTAAACATTCTATATTTCTACAAGCTTTGCTACTATTTTCCTCTCCAATTACTACTCTTGCTAATTACTACTAGTATTTACTAATTAGTACTCTTGTTTATTAATTACTAGTCTTGCTAAATTCTTTTTAATTACTAACTCTCTAATATTTGTTACTCGTTCAATCTTTTAATTGTTATTTCTTATTACTACTCTTATACTTGTGTATTTAGTTACTCTTACAAAGTTTAGCGTGAAATATGGCTGGATTATTGAAGAAAATGAGGCGTGCATCGTCATCACGAAAAACATCATCATCATCGCAAGCACCACCACCAGCACAAGCGCCAGCGCCACGGCCATCACAAACACCAATCCAAGCACCAACACAACCATTCGTTCCTGGACGAATGAGTACAGGCTGTATGATAGATACCCAAGCCAATTGGGAGTTCAATCAAAACATTCCAGATTTTGAATACACGCCTGATGAAGACCCCCCGCATTATAGTCAAGGACGCAGCTCGGTTGGCGAAGCTACTACTCCGTGGCATAATCTCAACCCTATGCCTGGTCATGATGAAGAAGGGCCGAGCAATGCCTCCGGTAATGAGCCAGAAGTCCAAAAGGGGAAAAAAAAGAAAGCCGAGTGTTGGAATCATTTCGATGTAGTTACGGTGGACGGCATCCGAAAAGCTCGATGTAAGTACTGCGCTAAATTATTTTCGTCTGGTAGTGGTAATGGACATCTTAACAGGCATTACCCTCTGTGTGCACCTCGACAAGGCCACGTCGAACCTACCCAAACGCAGTTATCTTTTGACGGTAAGTTATTTGTTTATAATCAGCGAGAGCAAAGAGACGGTCTCGCTGAATTTGTTATTCATGATGAACAAGCCTTTTCTTTTGCCGATAATCCTAAGCACTCTAGATATATGAACACATACGTTCAACCTTTGTACAAAAAGGTTCATAGAAACACAACTAGATCCGATGCACTCCGACAGTACAATGCTGCTAAAGCACGCCTTATCGATTATTTCGATAAATTTGACGGTAAAGTTAGTCTTACTTCTGATATTTGGCAATCTCCTTATACTTTTGTTAGTTATTCTTGTGTGACCGCTCATTGGATTGATGCAGATTGGGTTATGCACAAGAGAATCATCGCTTTCGAGCACTTCCCTTATCCGCACGATGGAATGAACATTGCTATTCTTATATTAAAAGCATGCACCACATTTAAAATTAAGGATAAGATTATGAGTGTTAGTTTTGATAATGCTTCTAATAATAAAGTTGCTGTTGCAGCTTTAAAGGAGACGCTTCAACCTGTACTTAATGGTGAATTATTTCATGTTCGCTGTGTTTGTCACATTATTAATTTAATTGTTCAAGATGGTTTAGCTGCTGCAGGAGATATTCTTCTCAAAATGAGGGGTATGACAGCGTATGTTAATAGCTCGAGTCCGAGAACACAACAATTTAAAACGTTGTGTGTTCAATATAATATGCCTCGCAGGAGAGCAGTTACAGATGTGGTCCACAGGTGGAACTCTACATACCACATGCTTTTACACATTCTGGCATACCGAGAAGTCTATACGCATTTTCTACTAACCCAGTTCCCAGCCGGCTTGCCAACTCAAGAGGAATGGCAGATGGCCACATACCTAGCTGAATTTTTGGAGGTATTCTACACGTCTACCAATTTATTGTCTGGTACGTACTATCCCACCTCTCCTCTCGCTGTAATAGAAATTCTGAAGATGGCTACAATGTTAACAAAATGGAGATATATAGGACCCTTTAAGGAAATAGTAAAAGTGATGGATCAAAAATTTAATAAATATTGGAGTAAACTGCCTGCTATTTTTACTGTGGCTACTTGTTTAGATCCTAGGTTAAAGTTGCATGGCGTGAACGCCTCGATACAAGAGATATCGAAATTAATGTGCTACACAGCAGAGGAGACAACCGCATTCACAGCAAAAGTGAGCAAGAGGTTTGAGGACTTGTTCAACGTCTATCGTAATTCTGCTGACGTGCGCGGGCGAGCTACATCATCATCCACTGTTGAGAGGTATTATGCGCCATACCTTCAGGGCTTTGAACATCTAGTAGCAAGACAACTACCAGGTGAAGGTACTTCTAATTCGGCAGGTTCGTATACTTTTTCCTCTTTTAATGAGATTGGTGTATATGCAAATACTGATCATTATTCTGATTTATCAAGGCAAGAACAGGTTAATTTTAATTTGTTAAATTTTTGGAAACAAAATCAAAACATGTATAAAACTTTATCCCAAATTGCACGGGATGTACTGCCAGTGCAAGCCTCCACGGTTGCTTCAGAGTCGGCATTTTCAGCCAGCGGGAGGGTTTTGGATGACAGGAGGAGTCGTCTTAACCCCGAGTCGCTCGAGCTATGTGTATGTTGGAAGGATTATCTTGATGCGAAATACCGCGAGCAAGATAAACCGATTGATGATAGGAAGAGCAGTGACTCGGATATTGAAGTACTTCTGGATGATTAGGTAATTTGTTTTTATTTTCCTCTTTTGATCCTTTTGGTTGACGTTGCAGATTTCTTGATCTTTGATTGCTGATATTTTGGATAGACATGCATTATTATTTTGATTGTTAGAATTTTAAGAATAAATTTTTTCACAAAATATACTTTTTTTCCATATATATAAAATAAATTTTTACAAGCAAGATATATATTTTTTCGTATATATAAAAAAATAGGTAACTTCGCCTGTTTGTTTACAAGCAGCCGGTCCCAAGCCCGGATAAAAGGAGGAGGGCCTATGAATACATTTATTATTTTTCTATATAAATTGTTATGTGTTAAGATTTTATTAATAAAGCTCACCAAGAAGAGTATGAAAATGTTTAACATATAATAAAAAATATAATGGCTAACAAATAAATATGTATATACATACATACATATATATGTATATTACTTATAATGAAATAAAAGGATAAAGATTAGGTTCGTTAAATTGTGAATATTGCCTAGAGATGAAATTTAAAATTGAATAACAAGAAGAAAAAAAAAAAAAAGGGCCCGGGCCCGGCCCAAGCCCGGCCCTAGATATTGGGCCTAGGGCCAGGGCCTGGACTGGGCCTAGGTTTGCCTTCGGCAGGCCCGGCCCGGCCCGGCCCGGTTGGCAGCCCCACTGGCCCGGCCCCGGCCCGGCCCGGCCCCACAGCAGGCCCGATGGGCTTGGGCTGGGCCGGCCCAAGCCCGGCCCTTTGACAACTCTAGATTAAGCCTTGATTCATCTCTATGCTTGCAAAATACATATATTCATTCAGCATAGGCTCAAACTATGATGCATGAAAGATAAGACGTTGAAAATTCTTTATGAATTTGATGTTTGTGACACAGCCGTAGAAGATACAGAGCATTTTAGAAATTAAAATGCAACAATGAGATCCACCAAGTAAAATGAGTGTAAATATAACGTCTTGTTAGCAGGAAGGCTTCTCGCATCAGTGATGAGAGTGCAATTGATGCCGATTTATGCAAAGAAAAATAAAGGCTGCTACATGAGTTTGGTTGTGAAAAGTATGTTGTGTTTAATGCATACAAAGAGGAACTCAGAAAGCATAAAATAAAGGATATGATTCAGCTACAGGTGGACTGATGTGGTGCGGGAAAAGGCTCATAATTTAAGCAACCAAACCATCTAACTCGTTTTAGACATTGAAAAAGGCATTAAGCAGCCACGAAGTATCGACGACAATTATAAGCATGAACATAGATAAAATATATTATTAGCAATATGAAAATCTTGAACCAAAGAAACATTTTGTTACTAATTTTAACTTTTCTCTTAAATTATGACCAAATAATTCCAAAGTCTTGATAGGTCTTTTGATCTTTCTGGAAATTAGATATGGAATTGGAAGATGAAGTTGTTCATCAAAAAATAATTTGAATCCCCAGAAGAATTTTCAATAAAATTATGCTAGGCACGGCCTAGGACATGTCTCTGAAGAATGGATGCACCCTTGGTAGAGACAGATTAAGCCATGAAGGTATCCAAGCCACTGAGAGAGTCATAGTCAAAAAGAGGATTACTCACAATATCAGCCGTCTCTACCCAAGATCCAGATTGCCTATCCCACATGGGAAGCCGACGAACGTGTTACTCCCTCTGTCCCACATAATTCGATCGCTTTCTTTTTGCACACAGATTAAGGATTTATGTCTTATATTGTATGTTTTCCATTCTACACTTTAGAAAGAGGAGAGGAAGAAAATGGGCCAGGAGAGAGAAAATGAATTACGGAGTGTTAAATATGGAGAGAGAAATAGAGTAAAAAAATTGTAAGAAGGTGGGTCAGGAGAGAGAAAATGAGTTGGTGGAGAGTTATTTTGGAGAGAGAAATTGAATAAAAAAAATATAAAAAGGGTAAATATGGAAAAACACCTATAGAATCTTTTTTAATTTGAAAAGTGAGCAATTCTTGTGGAAAGGCCCAAAAAGGAACGATGATCAATTTATTAATTGGGGGGGGGGAGTACATTATTACATGGTTTTGTATGCAGCCCAAGCAGCTTGACCACCTAATCAAGTCACTACGATGTTGCACAGACCTTTGCGGAATGATGCCTGTTTGGGTCAACAATGCTAAGATGTCCTTGAACGAGGTGACCTTCTGAGTGTAATTATACGAAAAGACCTCTAAGAGAAGGGCTCAGAGAGAGAGAGGCCACATGTCTCTGAAAGACCTATTCCGTTTATGTAATATGCCTTGACATTTAACATTGCAGGATTTTTGAGAGTGCTGAAATGGTTGCGTTCACCAAGCTACCAGGTACTATCGCCTATGTTACATGGACTCTTCGATTTTGCGTGAAGTACCCGTGTCGGACACTCGACACTTGGACATGGGTATGGGATATGTGTCCGACACATCTCATAGGATATGCCATTATGATACTATCTTATAGTCTTTTGTTTAATTAGTAGTTGCTTTGAGTGGAGATAAGTTGTCAATTAAAATCAAATGCATCACATAAAACACCTTTTTGCCTTCGAAATAACTAAAAAGCAATAATAAATATGAACATTTTGCCGTGTCCCCGTATCTTGCGTTTTCAAAATTAGACGAGTCCGACACTTGGACACGTATCTGATCCGGACACTCGTACCGAGTCCATGTAACATAGACTATCACTTTACCAGTTGACGCCCCTGCCTCTATGTGAATGTGAAGTAGATATTGACAAAGGTGTCACGGTCTGCACTGTTTTGCCATACCAAAACAACCATGAAGCTTTCACCTGCACAGCAAACTTCTGCTTTCCCAACATATCGTGCACCACCACACTCATTGACAGCGCCAACACATTTTCTATGTGAAAGCAAATAATTATTGGCCTTGTACAAGCCAACTCAAATGCATGAACTACATCAATTCCTTGATAACATCTCAATACGCCTGCACCCAGTAATCTGGCGCACCAGCACCCAGCAATCCGTGCAGATACATGCAAGTCAAAGTGCCCGAATGCTGCATATCCTGCGGATAACTACCAGATGCGAACGTGCCCTTGGGTAGCGCTAGAACATGCTAATGCCGCATAGCAACGTGCTAACATTCCCAGCCAGCTCCACATTGTATTCACGGATTGGGTGCAGGGCCATGGCCCCCTAATCCTGTCATTCATTTTTACTATACTATTCTCGTTACGTTGCTCATTTTTTGAAAGCATTGGTCAATAATGCACCTTAATACGCGTTTGTTGAAGAGGCAAATCCACTAACTTTAGAGCCTTATCTGTGCCTCCGTTTCCGTGATAAAGACATATTGAAACAACTTTACATTTTTGTGAGAAATAAAGTATGAGTTGAAAGTTTTAGTTTTTTGTGCCTCATCACTATTGAAGGTTCGTACATTTGATATGGGAGTAATATAATCACAAAAACGTAGTTCTACTTCAACTGGTCAGTCAGCCAAGGGAGTAGACAAAAATAGATATATAAATAAACAATTTTGAAAGGAAAGCCAAGAGAAATGATCGTAAAAATATGTCTTCCTCACGCAATCCGATAAAGTTACTCGTAATTCATTCATCTCCCATTCAAGAGCAGAGTTAAATTTAGTCTTTGTGAAATTCACATAGGTCCTAAAAGGAACACCTAAATCATCCCCCTTATAGTAGTTCACTACTCATTCTTGCTAAAAGTTACATTAGCAGCACTGCCTTTGCTCAGTGTAGGACTGTGAAGCACCGGTGCGGCACTTAGGGTGAAGCACCGGCACCAGATACGCGTCAGGTGCGGGTGCGCCTCAGGTGCGGCACCGGTGCGTGTCAGGTGCGTGTCCACCATTTTTTTTTATTTTTTTAATTTCTTAAATCCCGGGTGCGGATTGGCTCAGATCTGTCACCACCGGTGACCATCGGGAATTCCGGGGGCTACCGGAAATCTGAGAGGAGACGCTGGAGAGAAGAAGAAGGAAGAAGGAAGAAGAAGGAGGAGGGGACTTACCGGCGACCCACTGCGGCGTCCCCGTGCGCCGAGTCCCGGCGACCCACTGTGGCTAGCGTCGTCCGCCATGCGCCTGCTTCTAGAGAGTCGGTGTACTGCGTCGACGTGCTTCTTCTCTTCTTCTGACTTTTCTTTGTTATTATGTTATATTATTTACATATTATTTAAGGACATTAGTTTTGTTATATTATGTAAGGACCCCAATGTTAAGTTATTATATAAACCAACCCCACTATTTCATAGAAATATAAGTGATACCACATAAAAGCTTTATCATGTTCAGTTTTAAAATTTTAATATTTATAGAACAACCCATTAAACTTAACTAATTTGGTCGAAAGCTTTAAAATTTACAAAAGAACTCATTAAACTTAAAAACTCACTACTTTGGTCGGAATATTAATATCTTTTCACATATATCAAACACATATATTATGATTATTAAGATTTAAATTGTTTAAAAATTAAATACTAAGCATATATAATTAAAAAAATATTTATAAAATATGTCGTATCCCCGCCGCACCCGTATCCTAAAATTTTTAAAAATGTCGTATCCGCGTTTCCGCACCCGAGTCGTATCCGCACCCGCACCCGAGTCCATGCTTCTTAGGTGTAGGATGAATGAGGCGTCGACTAGAAAATAAGAGTGTCAAATTGTCAATTAGACATTTCCAATTCACTCTACTTATTTACGTCCCAAATAGCATTTAATCAAATGCTATATCGATTATTCATACAATACAACCATTGAAAAGCTTCTCTGAGGTCACTTTTCAGGGTTTAAAAGTATGTTTTTTCTATTAGAATATAAAGTACTTTAATGTAAATTTAATGCCTTAGTTTATACCACAACATTGTGTAACCACAGCTAAATGGACTTGGTCCAAAAGAACAGAGTGATCAACTGACCACGTTTGGGCACCACATAGATCCGCCCCTGGGTGACTCACAGGTTATGGTCGAATGGGCATAGTAGCATTAGTCGTTATCCAAGTGAACCCCATTAGCCTTGATACACTGGACTATATCCCCGGTTGTCACTACGGTTAGAAGGCACAGCCTCTCTCTCTCACACACAGAGAGAGGGAGCTCGCACCCCCCCCCCCCCCCCCCGGCCCGCGCGACAAAGCACGTGCATCCAACAGCAACCTATTGATATCATTCGTTACAGATGACATGCACGTTATCAGGATATTCCCAGACTAAAGAAACATTTATTGCCTTCTAGTGAATTGTTGCTTCAATTGTCTAATATTAATAGCAAATTGATATCTTATAGATTTGCTTTTCTGCAAGAACTACTTTGATGATCAAAAGCATATGATTTTCAGATCTATCGGAGGATCATGAAAATTTTCTCAAAAAGACAATTCCTGCTGGAAAGAAAGATATTTCTGTATTGTAATTTGCAAGATTATGCATCTAGAGGAAACTTAATCAAACATAAAAAGCACCCACCCCATGTCGTACAGGTCCCTGCCTGCAAAACCCAAGTGCAGGATTGACCCCTGCCTACACCTGTGGCCCGAACTCGGGGCAATCAAGACCTAGTCCCTCTGTGATCCCTGAGCTTAACTCACGCGTTGACAGCCCAAATTTTCTAGCAGTTATTATTGTTGACACCCAACAATGGTTTTTGAACGTCGACTCCTCCAAGCCTCGGATAGGGTAAGGGGTATTTGCATGTACTTTTTTGTGTCATTGAGCGAAGTTTTTATGATAGTATTAAAAAAAAAGTGATCCATTACAGGGGAAAATATAGGACACTTTATATTCTCTGCGGCACGGACATGCTTAGTCACACAGAATTCTGGCTGCAATGTAAAGCTAGAGATACAGTAGGGCAAAATGGAAACAGAAAGAACTTCACCATCACATATTCTTAAGCGCGTCTTCTATTTCATCGAACAAGAAAGAAGGTAAAGACCAGGAGTACCATTCATTGCCAGATTAGCAATGGCTCCAGAAGCCACCCTAAGTATTGTTGTATTTTGTGACGATCGCAATAGCATAAGTAATGCTTCCAGACCCCCTTCCTCCACAATTTTTTCCTGATTGACATCTGAAATATATAAAAAGTCAGTGTAAGAAAGATAGTAACATACTAAAAGATCTCAATCTCTCACCCTTCCACTTGTTTAGGGCACATAATTGGCAGTTCCACAAATTTGGCAGTTTTGCGAATAGTTGCAATTTGTACTTCGTATGATACAGCCATTATGACAGCTAACACATTAGAAATTTGCATATAGCCACAAAGCAGACATCAATCCATTGACACATGCTTACATAAAAAGTTTGGCACTTATAAAACTCAAAAGCAGCTATCTAGTACGAACCTTCAGCAGCAAGGTTGGCTACGACCTTCACAGCATGGATTTGGACATCTAAATCTCCAGATGTCAACAACGCTAATATCTTTTGAATCCCAACTGGATACAAGAAGCAAAAGATATTCTTAGCTTTTTGAAAAATCAGGGAGGAACAATTTAACATTCCACACTTGACAAATATTTCATCCTTTTAAAGATACCAAAAGTTTAAATCCTTGATGTCTCTTGATTGTCAAACCAGACTTGAGATTAAGCACTAGCTAATTCTACCAGTGAATACTACAAACCTGACCTTGAGATCTTTGGACTTCAAAACGAACACGTGCCAAAAAAAAAAGGGAAAAAAAAGCAATTTACAAGAGTAATGGAAAGTCTTGCCTTCCTCACATATCTTTGCTATAGTAGTCCTCTGACCAGAGATTGTTTCTCTTGATTTATTTGTTTTATGTAAGCCCAATGGGGTGCTAAATGCTGATGACCCTCTAACTATATTTTCTTCCATGTAAGATCTCTTATCCTGCGGAGCATTGGAATAATTATTACAACATGGATAACATTTAGTCAATGCAGCAGTATATAGACAACATACCTCAAAGTCACTTTCAGGCACAATCTTCTTTATACTAATCACCTCATTTTCAGTAGCCTTCTTTCGTTTTTCTTCCAGTAAAAGTTTTTGTCTCACAGAACGAAGTTCCTCATTCAACATTGCCTAAAAAATACAATCCATAGATGGAGGCGTCATCAGTAGATTATTATTAAGTTCCATTACTAAAACTTCACCATTGTGGCTAAGAATAAGAATAATAGTATGAAACCTTCAAGCATAGTTATATTGTTTAATAAACCATAGAAACCTTCTCTGCCAATAGATCTTTATGTTCTGATCTCAGTGATTGTAGTTCTTCCGTAGACGCTTTATACAGCAGAGTCATTTCTTGTAATCTCAGTCTAAGCTCCTCAATCTCTATTTGTTCCTGACTCTGCAATTGGGGTAAGGGAAACAGAAATAAGGGATCAAATGAACATGGAGCATGGCACTCTACCAAAAATACTACAAGAGAAGTTTCAACTTCAAGAAACACATTGCTTTAGAGCTATCACAGAGCTTACCAAAGTGGCACATGTTTGATTGTTCTACGCCATACAATATGATGTCTGCATCCATGAGCATCAGTTTAAACATAGACCAGTCTGAATTAATTAAAAAAAGATGAACACCAACTGTTGTGGCTTTGAATCTTAGCAAATATAACTATCATCAAAACAAGAAAATCTGAGGAAGCACGCAGCAATCCTTCTTTTTTTTTGGACATAAATATATGCATAAACTTGCCTGGACCACAAGTTGCCCATCACCAAGGATTTTCCTTGCAAGAACTACTTGCTCCTCTGAACCTTCATAGAGGGCATGCTCATCCTCCAGTTGCTGAATCAACTCTGCTATTTTCTTCTCGTACATTTGTGTCGTGTCTGCAAGTGCCTTCTGATATGTAGAACTTCCCATCTGGTCATCCTACTAGGAAGGAAAAGAAATGCATCAAATTTTATATTTCTTATAGCTGAAACTAGGGGAAAGAAAAACTAAAACCATTGTACGCTGTGTTACTTTGAAAACTGTATGTATGTGCATCACTCTGTAGGTTATAGAAGATAGCGGGGTCAATAACACCTTCCCAACAATTTCTAACTCATTTTTTACTTCCTTTGAAATGTGCTACATCTAAACATGCATATTTATGTCTTTTTCCTTGGATCTTACGATCCTACAAACTCAAAACCACAAGAATCTTGATCTTATGAACCCTGATCAAAGAAATTATTAGCAGTGGATTTGGAAGAGGAGAGGAGAAAAGGAAAGATAAGAAAAAAAAAGAGATGCAACCGCTAGGTGGGCTGTCTACGTTGCGTTTGTAAAAACCTCAGAATCAATGTCCAAAAATTTCTCAAGGAATGATAAAGTGGAGGAAATTATAGGTGGAGAATCACGCAAGGCTTAGCCACATATGCCATCAAGTCAAAACAAAGCTCATGTGTGTATTAAGCTACCTTCTCATAGGGGAAACGTCGCATACTCTTCACCCCTGCTCTCTCCTTGACATCTAGTTATCGCCGCCTAAGGAGGTAAAATAAGTAAGCATTTGTGGCACACCGTGCTGTACCGCAAGGATCCTGATAGAACCAGGCCACTCGATGAACTAAGGACACTTAGGTAAGGCCCTGTAACTGGAAGGCTACCACAGCAACCTTAGTAACTAGCACCTCTCCCTTGGCCCATCAAATCACTAACTCTAGGATGTCCTTTTGTGACGCATGGCTATGACATGGACGAGGTGACCATGTGGCGCCTGAGTGGGTCCAGCCCGGTGACCTTATCATATAGAAACTTAAAATTAACTAGATGGCAGATACACTAATGAGCCAGCTTTTGGGTGAACATCAATTTAACAAGCTGTATTTGAGTATGCTGAATTGTTTGAGTGCCAGATTCAATACCAAAGTGACAACCACACTACAAATGCTAGATTAAACACAAAAACATGAGCCATGTTTTATGACGTCTAGTACATGAATGATCAACCTGCATTAGCTTTTGCTGATCACTCAGTAACTTCTTCATCACATCTAACTGTTCTTCAGCACTTTCAGACCGAGCACGTTCATCTTCCAATTGCTTCATCAGTTCTCCTATTTTCTTCTCATACATCTGGGTGGTCTCCGCAAGTACTTTCTGGTATGTAGAATCTTCAAGTTGGTGCTGCTGTTAATTGCCAAACAACAGCATAAATGTGCATGCTCATGTGGGTTTTATTGCATAGTACGAGAAAACCAATGTCCTTGAAGTTGAAGAGCAAAAACTTAGCACAGACTGCGAGAAATGAAACGGGACCACAACACTACCAGAAAACTTCATATAAATAAAAAAAATGGTGTTCACTTTTAATGCAATCAAAACTCTGTAGGAAGGATAAAACAAAAAATAAATAAATAAAGTGAAAAATAGATTGATAGGAGGGGGGCTAGTTTCCTTCTCTTCTTGATGTAATATCTAGATGCTGCACAGTATTCCCACACTTCTTGTTTTACGCATACCTATAAAAAAACGGTATGATTCAACAATGCACATCTGTTATGTGTTCTCCATAGCCACTAACGTGTTATTTGCAAATGTGGGCATAACATTATAACTTGCCATGCGTTCCTGCTTTTGAATTTTCTTATACTTGCCACGATTGCCCTTGATTGTTGGTTCTGTGCATTTGACAAGGCTTTTCATCTCGTAATGACAAGGGATATACAATGAACTAATCTCTTTAAGTGCAACACACTTAATGTTGGCCCATGGCTCGTTAAAGATTGTGAGCTATGTGACACAACCTTGACCACTATTGGTGTTGATTTTATCGCTCTTAATCTGAACCCAATGAGGTAAACAATAATCCAAGATAAAGTTTGAATCGCCACAATCATCAGATATAAATATCAGATGGTGCCTATCATTTCTCGCAAGATGTGCCAACATAAGTCTAGAACTGAATAAGCGAAAGGAAATATACATCATTTGGAATCATGTCAAATCATAATTTTCATGATTTAGTTTACCAGAAGAGTTCAATAATAAATTGCAGTTCTTAGTCAAATACCTTGCTGTGCCTTAGCGTCATTTCTAGGCGTTCAACCTCAGCATGCATCAAACTGTTATGATCTTTCTGACGATTCAATTCCTTCAAGAGATCGTTCATCTCTGCTTCTAGACAAGTATTCTCGTTCTCAACTAACTGCAGTGAAGAACAAGATGCCTTAATGATGGGAACACAACTCGGCATCAGAGGACTTGGGGGAGACTTATTCTCAAAAATCCAAGAGACAAATTAGGGACTTGATTTCATTTACGTTTTGTCTAAGCAATAGATAACTTAGGGATTTCATATTTGAGTATCTAAACAGATGTAAAATTCAATCAAATCTGTTACTATCTGATTGGATCAATTAGGAGTTGATTGATCTTTTCCTTTTAAAGCTCTATCTTTGTCCTATAAAAGGAGCCCCCTCTTGTAACAGAGAGATCATCTTGCAATGAGTTAAGAATAACACTAACTTTCTCCCCTTATGTTTTTCTGTTTCTCACTCCTCTCATTAATGCCGTACTTAAAGAAGAGTTATTCCAAAGTTGTTAAAGATAAGTTATTCTAGAATTATCTTTTAGTGGTTTGGTGGTTCAGTGCCTTGGGGGTTTAGTGGTTTTGTGATTTAGTGGCTTAGTGGTGTAGTGGTTCATGTTTTAGGAATTTTTGTTTATGTGTAAGCCTATATAAAGGCACTACTTGTTCATCATTTTAAGTGCATCAAACAATTGAGTGAAATAATCCTCATATTTCATTCCTTTCTCTGTCAATTGTCTTTATCTTGAGCTCTTAAATTCTACATTGTGGTATCAAGAGCAGGCTCTGAGTTCCAATTGCGCAGTGGCTTATCATGGCGGCCAATGGTGGTGCAAATGTTTCACAACCTCTCATTCCCATATTCAAAGGGGTAAGCTACGAGTTTTGGAGCATCAAGATGAAGACCTTGTTCAAGTCTCAAGAGTTCTGGGACTTGGATGAAAATGGGTATGCGGACCAAGATGATGAAGCTAGGCAAAGGGAAACAGAAAGGACTCTAAAGCATTGTTCTTCATTCAATATGCAGTGCATGAGACAATTCTTTTCCAGAATTGCTGTTGCGGAAACCTCAGAAGATGCTTGGAGAATTTTGCAAAAAGGAATTTCAAGGCTCTGCAAAGGTAATTACAGTAAAACTTCAATCTCTCATGCGAAACTTTGAAACTTTATTTATGAAAAACGATGAGTCTGTACAAGATTTTCTCTCTAGAGTTAGTGGTATTGTGAGTCAAACGAAGTCTTACGGTGAAAAGTTAGAGGATGAAATTGTGGTTGCAAAAGTTTTAAGGAGCCTGACTACTAAATTTGACCATGTAGTAGCTGCAATTGAAGAGTAAGGATTTATCCGTTTTTTCGTTTAATGAACTAATGGGTTCTCTGCAAGCACATGAAGCAAGAATGAACAGGCCAGCTGAAAAAAAGTGAAGAAAAGGCATTTCAAGCAAAGGGGGAGTCACATAGGCAGAATGACCAAATCGACCAGAAGAGGTTACGGTAGAGGAGGATCTCATGGCAGAAGTCGTGGACGTGGCAGAGGGCGAGCCAATGGGTTCTTCAACAATCGAGGAATTGAATGCTATAGGTGCCACATATTCGGGCATATAGCGACAAATTGCGACAACAAGGAGAAAATAGCAAGTTATGCAGAGGAAGAGGAAATAATAGCAGACGAGGAAAGTAAATTATTCATGGCATGTTTTGATTAAATTGCTACTAATGAAAGTGGGGTTTGTGAGTCCTGGACAGTGGCTACTCTAATCATATCTGTGGCTCTGAAGCACGGACACCTCTCCTAGGTGGAGGTTTGGTGTCCTAAACGGACGGACACCCCGACACCCTCCGGACACCACCCGACACGTGTCGGACACCGCCAATCGGTGTCGGAATTTTTTTTTTAATTTTCCGACACCGTGTCGGACACGGCAATCTGCAGTGCCGGACCGTTTGGGGCTACTTTGCAATTTTTTGAACTAATTTTGGGGGTTACGAAATTGTGCCCTAATCTGATCTTCACTCACCTTATGGCCGTCGCCTATCTGAGAAGGAAACACTCACGTTACGGAAGCCTTCGGAGCATTACAGACTCGTAGCCGTCGTCGGAGCTGATCGCCAAACATTCCGACGCCGTCGCCGATAGATCCAGACTATCCAGTCGCCGTCGCGAAGACCGAAGCAGCTGCTGCGACATGCCATCGCCATCGTCGGACCTCACTTCACCGTCGCCGATGGCCCTCGCAGCCGTCGCTGACACAGGTCAGTCCCTTCCTTTCTTTCTGTTCGAAGTTTAGTTCTCTCTGTCTCCTTTTTTGTGCCCTAATCTGTCCAGACTCAAGACTCAAAGTCAAGAGTCGTCCACTCGTTCTCAATCCTTTTTTTTTCTCTCCCTCCTCAAGAGTCTGAAAAGGAACCTCTCTATTTTTTTATGTTATGTCCACTCGTATGACTTTGTAAGACTTAATTTCTTTATGTTATGTACCATGCACTATGTTGGATTTAACATTTAAGTATGACTTGTATTTGAATTCCTTGTTTTGGTAGTTTTCATTATTATTTGTTATTTTAGATTATGGAATGTATTTGATACTTATTAAATATATATATATAATAAAAATATTTAAAAAATAGTGGTGTCCTGCGGTGTCCCAAATTCGATTTTTTTGAAATTGCGGTGTCCGGTGTCCCCGTCGGTGTCCGTGTCTGTGTCCGTGCTTCTTAGATCTGTGGAGTTGGATACGCATTCAAAGATATTGATGAATCTAAAAAGAAGCTGGTCAGGCTTGGCGAGAATAAGCCAGTTCAAGTCGAAGGAAAAGGTACCTTTCTGTCAAAACAAGCCATGGTAATGTGAAAGTTGTACATAACGTTTACTTCATTCCTTCCTTAAAGCTTATACTTTGATCAGCGTTGGGCAGTTCATGGCTTATGGCTATTCTATTTTATTTGATGACGGTGCTTGCGTGGTTCAGGACAAGAAGTCAGGACAGATTATGGCCAGTGTTCGTATGGCGGAAAGCATGATATTTCCTCTTGAAGTTTCTAATATTGACAAGAAGTTCTTGTTGCAAGTGAGCGGAATGCAACAAATCTATGGCAAAGGCTTCGAGGGCCACTAAGTATATTGAGTTAAATCATGCTGAGTTATGTGGGCCTATCAAAACTGAATCATTTGGGTAGAGCAAATATTTTCTGTTATTCACTAATGATTATAGTTGCATGAGTTGGGTGTTTTTTCTTAAATTTAAGTCTGTTGAGAAGTTTAAGAAATTCAAGACAAGTGTTGAGAAGCATAATGGTAATTACATCGAAGCTCTTCGTACAGATAGAGGTGGTGAATTTACAATTAATGAATTTGATACTTTTTCTAAGAAAAATGGAATCCACAGGGAATTAACTGCACCATACACACCGGAATAGAATGGGGTTGCTGAGCGGAAGAACCGAACAGTTGTTGAAATGGCTAGAAGCATGCTTAAGGCCAAGGGTCTTCCTAATCAATTTTGGGCATAAGCAGTAGGCACTGCAGTGTACTTAGAGGAACATTTCACCAATAAGAGCAGTTCCGAATCAAACACCATATAAAGCTTGGAATGGTAAGCAGCCATTGGTAAGCCCTTTAAGATTTCGGATGTATAGCATATGTTTTACTCACAAGTTCGTCAGAAGCTTGCTGATAAGTCTGAAAATGCATTTTTCTTGGATATTGCTCTCTTTCCAAAGCATATCGCTTATACAATCCAATAAATGGCAAAGTCATTATTAGTAGAAATGTGGTATTTGATGAAGATGGATGTTGGTTTTTTAGTGAAGATGGCAGAATTGAAGCACCAAGTGAGATTCTAACAGAAAATTATGGTGTAGTGGTTGATCCAACACCCACAAACTCAACAGTTTCATCTCCCATGACAAGCGATAGCAACATCATTAGAAGTTCAACTTCCTCCGATGAAACTCCCCAAAGGAAGTTAGATCATTGAGAGAAATTTATGAGAGATGGACTTTCGCTTTGTTTGCTTCAAACCTAACATTTTTTGAAGAAGTAGTTGAACATGAAAAATGGTGCAAAGCAATGAAAGAGGAGATAACAGCCATTCAGAACAATAAAACCTAGGAGCTTGTGGACTTGCCAGATGAGAAGAATGTCATTGGTTTAAAGTGGGTTCAAGACAAAATGCCACACTGATAGGAGTGTTCCAAGGCATAAGACTCGTTTGGTAGCAAAAGGGTATTCACAACAAGGTATTGATTTCAAAGAAACCTTCTCCCCTGTTGCTCGATTTGAATCTGTGAGGGTTATCTTAGCTCTTGCTGCTCAACTTAAATTGCCTATTTATCAGTTTGATGTTAAGTCGGCTTTTTTGAATAGCGAATTGAAGGAAGAAGTTTATGTGCCTCAACTTAAAGGCTTTATAGTTAGAGGCAAAGAAGATAAGGTACATAGGTTAAAGAAGGCTTTGTATGGGTTGAAACAGGCTCCACGAGCATGGTACAACAAGATTGATTATTTTTTCTTGAAAAAAGATTTGCAAGAAGTGAAAATGAGCCTGCACTTTATTTGAAAAAGCAAGGTACATATGGCTTTCCATTTAGTATGCCTTTATATTGATGACATAATATTTTTTGGGTCTTCTCATTGTTTGATAGCAGAATTCAAATGAGAAAGTCTGAAATGTCAAACTGGGGTATGTTACATTATTTTCTTGGTCTGGAAATGAAGCAACTTGAAGACGGAGTTTTTGTGTCACAAATGAAATATGCTATAGATCTGTGAAGAGGTTTCAAGGTAGCTGCTACTCCTATGAATTTAAGTGAAAAGCTTTAGTCACAAGATGGTACTAAAGCAGCTAATCGGAAAGTTTTCAGAAGTATAGTTGATCATTTGATTTATTTGACTCACACTAGACCCGATATATCTTTTTTTTGTAAGTGTTACCATCTCAGAGTAGCTAAGAGGATCATGTGATATGTTGCCGGAACTATTGATTTTGGCATATTGTATTCTCATATATCTCAATTTAAATTATGTGGATTCACTGATAGTGAGTGGGCAAGGTCTGTTAAAGATAGAAAGAGTACTTCTGGAAGCATTCTTATTCTTGGACAAGGTGTTGTCTCATGGAGTTCAAAGAAACAAGCAACAACAACACTATCATCGATTGAGGCAGAGTATATTGCTACAACATCTTCGGCATGTCAAGCACTTTTTGAGAAGGTTACTTGCAGATTTTCTTAAGGAACAACAGAGATTCGGTGTAATAAAAAAGCCACGATTGCAATGACAAAAAATCTGGTCTACCATGGGAGAACTAAGCATATCGACATTCGGCATCACTTCATCCTTGAGTTGGTAACAGAAGACACGATAACATTGAAGTATTGCAATACAAATGAGCAGGTGGCTAATATTTTGACTAAGTCACTTCATGTTCATAAGCATTTTACTTTAGAAGACGACTTGGAGTCTTCAAATTCGAATCAAGGGAGGGCTGTTGAAAAATAATTCAAAGTTGTTAAAGATAAGTTGTTCTAGAATTATCTTTTAGTGATTTAGTGGTTTAGTGCCTTAGTGGCTTAGTGGTTTAGTGTTTTTGTGGTTTAGTAACTTAGTGGTGTAGTGGCTTAGTGGCTCATGTTTTTAGGAATTCTTGTTATGTGTAAGCCTATATAAAGGCCCTAGTTATTCATCATTTTAAGTGCATCAAACAATTGAGTGAAATAATCCTCCTATTTCATTCCTTTCTTTGTCAATTGCCTTTATCTTGAGCTCTTAAACTCTACACTACTAGTTTCACAGCAAGTGATATTAGAGCAAACCCTGATCCACCCCAGTTTTTTATTTCTTAACCATCAAGGATAAATTTTCACTGCTAGTGCTGTCCATAACATTGTCCAAACAATAAACCACCTCATAGAAATATAAAGAAAAAAATGTACTTTGGTGTAACCACAACAGTGAACTCTTCTCCTAACTCTCAGCCGTCATCGCCCAGAGAACAGTCGCACTCCATCTCGCAACAGCACCCCATGGTGCCATTCCCACCGACCCGCCACATCTACGTCCTTGGAACCCACTGCTCCACCACACAAGAGCTGCTTTGCAGCGGCTGTCGCCGTCGTGAGCCTCCACCACAGATTCTTACCACACTGCCATCGTGCACGAGTAGTGTAATAGCCCGCACTCTGATATGTTTTTAATCGGTTAATTTAAATTGTTTAGCAACAATTTTTTTTATAAACTTAGTATCGATATTTTTGTTAATAACTTTTAGCAACGATAAGTGAAGTGGGGTTAGTTATAAATATAAATTTAAATTGGAGACTATTGAATATATAACAAAAATATGATTTTATTAAAAAAAACAAAAATTGCCATGGTATGCGTTGCGTTGCTTTTGAAAACTCTGTGTGAATTGGGTTATTAAGAAGTTGATATTGGTTGTTGTGTTCCATATCCACGAGAGAAAGTAAATTATGGGTCCTGGTCAATGGGACCATACTTTGGCACACGGTACTGTTGTATCGTGGTTCGCCTCTACATCCACAGTATTGTTTATCCCGAGTGGAAGAGGGATTTTGGGTCTTAGTCAGTGGGACCATACGCTAACAACAGCACACTGTGAAAAGAGTTAGAATTGCAATTCGAAGTTTAAATGCCGTTACTATGTACTCGTTCTAAAAGAATTCCTACAAGCCTGATTTGTTTCATAATGTACATATGAGTATATGAACTCTTGGGAAATTATTACTCGTGTTAAAACGAAGAAACCATGGCATATTTGTTAAATCCCAAAACATATTTTAGGAACATGGTTGTGTACTTCCTGAGCTTTCGCTCGTTCTTTTATTTTTCAGGTGATGGTCTAAGAGATGCAGATCCTTATGAGCAACACGAGGGAGGGGCGCCCAAAGAAAAGTATTAGCATAATGAAATGTCTATTGACTTCAGCATTTTAGTTTTGTGGTTGTTTCTCATGGATGGACTTATGTAAGGAGCTTAGGTCTCCTCAAATTCTTCGTGATTGTCAGCAATATGTAATTAAAGGTTTTTGATTATATTATTGAGGATTTTCTAAGTGAGGCTCTTAGTAGCCAATAAATTGTTTTAGAATTTAGTAAGTTGAGTTGAATTCTGATTACAGGATTGTAGTAGGCCTGGTGGAGGCTTAGTGGGCCTGTGGCCGGTCACGGGCCTAACTCATGGGCACACCCGTGGGTTTGGGTTGTGACAAGTAGCTTCGGCCCACTAGCCCTGTAGCATCATCACCACGTTCGCCACCGTACCACGGCCTCGCCTAATGTCCTAGTGATGTCACCCTTTCATTCACAATGGACCACCCTTCCATTCACAATGGACCTCGTGGCTTGTCGACCCTAGAAGATTCGCTCTTCGGCCGCTTGCTATGGACTGTTGCTTCTGAAGCAGATCAACAACCACGACAGTTTTTCTTTATCCATCTATGCATCGAGTGATAGATATCAAATCACTTCGCAAGGTACGATTTCTCACATTGAACTCTGTTTTAGTTCTTATATTTGTTGGTAGTCGAGCAAATTGCCATGGGTCTCAAAATTCACCTATTCCATGCAAACTCACCCTGTACCATTCTCCCTCCCACCATTCTACAATTTTCGCCAACCACCTTGCTATGCAAGGACAATACGGGTGTTTTTATTACTGTCAAATACCTCCACTCTCAATGAAAGTTCGCTTTGTAGAGCTGGGCGGCCTTTAGTTTTGGAACTCCTTTAAATAAAGCCCAGTCATGCCAAGTGGGTGGCATTTTTACAGCGACACTCTTTTGTTCTTAAGCATCAAGACCGTGTTCAGAACAAGCTGATGCTTTGGGTCTTATTTTTCTTCTCTTGCAGTCCATGAGCATAAATATTGTCGACTCTAATAGACTTCGGGATGAGTACGTCACTTGCCCTAATTTTGGTCCTTATCTTTCAGGATCTCCAGGCAGGGCAATGTCATGATCATCTAGGTTTCATCGTGAGAGACGGCTTTCTTTTTCGTGGGACTTGCCTATGCGAGCCTCATAGTTCGGTGCATAATTTCCTTGTTTGGGACATGTCTGCTGCTGAGCTTGCTAGACATTTTGGGAGGGCCAAAACCATAGTTTTGGTTGAAGACAGATTTTAGTGGCCCTCAGTGAAGAGTGATATAGCTCGCATTATTTCCCAGTTTCGTACTGGTTAGTTAGCTATAGTTAAGAAATTTAACGCTGGTCTTTGTACTCCTTTACCTGTTCTACACCTCCCATGAAAGACATGAGCATGGACTTTGTCGTAGGCTTGCTCAAAACCGCTAGTGACATTATTTTCCCTTATTGTTATAGTTCGTTGTTCAAGCATGGCGCGTTTTATTCCATGTAGCAAGACTGCTAACGTCTCTCAGTCTCTCTTATGGTTAATTTGTTCTTTTGGGAAGTGGTTCGCCTCCATGGCTTACCCACCTCTATTGTGTTTGATCGATATGTCAAATCCATTAGTTACTTCTGGAAGACCTTCAGGCTACATTTTCGCACTCAGCTCAAATTTTCTCCTGCTTTATGCCCCCAGACTGATGGTCAAACTGAGATTGTTAGACGTAGTGTGTGTGACTTACTGCGTTTTTTTATCGTTAGGGTTCATGGGATCTGATTCTTCCACAAGCTGAGTTAGCAATTTAGTTAATCCCACCGCTGGCAAGAGTCCCTTTGAGATTGTCAGTGGTTATACCCCTCGTCAGCACCTAAACTTGTTTCCCTTACCTCCTAACTCCCGTCGATCGGAATTCGCCAATATTTTCCCTTAGCATATCCATGATTTGCATGCTGAAATCCAATATAAAATAGTGTTGAGTAACGAAAACTAACTTGCTGTAAAAGGCCATCCTAGGCAACTTGAGTTTAATGCAGGGGACTTTACTATGGATCGTGCTGCCCCAAGCGTTACCCTAAAAATTGCTTCACAAAGTTGTATGCTTGAGCCATTGCTCTATTTCGTATCATTCGCAGACAAGGCCAAAATGCTTATCTGCTCAACTTACCCTCTAATATGAGCATTCGCCCAGTTTTCTATTTGCAGGACTTGTGTCCTTACCGAGGCATGAAAGTCCCAGTGTGTCTGCCGGTCCCAGTTGCATTATTGCCGCTCCTGTCCCAGCCTCTCCTTCTGGACAATTGCAGCCACCTGCTGCCATGACAGTATCTTGGACTTTGAAAGTGTCCTCTCACAAAGGTGGCTATGAGCGCTTTCTGGTTTGATGGCAGAACCGCCTCGATACAGATGATACCTAGCTTAAAGGGACGAGCTTTGCCACCTTGGTTCCACCTTGTTAGAGCAGTACTAACATTTTTACTCTCGGAGGAAAGCTCTTTTCAACCCAGGGAGAATGATGGGAACACAACTTGGCGTAAACAGAGGACTTGCCAGACTTATTCTTGAAAATCCAAGATATAAAAAAGGGATTTGAATTCTTTTAGGTTTATTTTAGGCAACAGATAAATTTGGGATTTCATATGTCAGTATTTAAATGTATGTAAGATATAGTCAAATCCGTTACGATCTGATTGAATCAATTGGGAGTTGATTGATCTTTTCCTTTTTAAGCTCTATATTTATCCTATAAAAGCTTGTAACAGAGAGATCATCTTGTTATGAACTGATATTAGTTTCTCCCATCCTGTTACTCTGTTTTTCTCTCCTCTCATCTATGGCCAACTAGTTCCACCTCTTAAGGTCTAAGCTCAACTAATTAAGAGAAAAAACCATTATCTGGCATCTGTTAAAATTGGAAGAAATAACATGAACCAGAATCAGCTTATTCCAAGAGAAGAAGTAGACAAACCCTTGAATTAAGAAACAGGGAGTTGTCATATTTTGCATACCTTAATTGCTTTAAATTCATTTCCAGGCATTTAATCTCATTGCACATCAGATCGATCTGATCTTTCTGATGATGCAGTTCGTTCAATATATCTTTCATCTCTGTTTCCAGACGAGTATTCTCCTTCTCTAGAAACTGCAGTCATTTGCTCGATATTTAGAAAAACGATAGTATTCACTAGAGGATGCAAAGATATTACATAGAGGAAAATAAAAATAAATTAGAAGGGCCACCAATTACAAACAGTGATAAACAGTCTGGCAGTTCCTAAAATGGTAACTTGTGAACAGCGTTATCATGTTATGTGCAATTAAAACACGCCAGTAGGAGACACAAGTACCTCAGACCTTGCAACTAAACTCTTTTCTGCTTCAGCAAACGAGTTTTGACATTCTCCGAGCTTTTTGTCCATTGCAATTTGGTCATTTTCCCTTGACTTTTGTTGCCTATCAATCTCTGCATTTAGATGATCAACCTGATTCTCAAGCTTCCGACATAAGCTCTCATAGTCAAATTCTTCTTTTAGCTTTACCATGTTTACTACTTTCATGGCCTGACCAAACAAAAAAATGAGGTTGCCTTGATTTAAAACATTGGCAAATAGAAAAATAAGGCGAAAAAAAGGTAAATATGCATGCTTTGCTGTAAGTTTGGTGGGATAAGTATAAAATATTAAAATCAATGCTGAGCCTGGTTGACAAAAGAATAAATATTAGCGAAAGAAAAGGACAACGCTTATAAACAACCAGTGTAAATTTTTCGTGGCAAAATGTCAATATTGGATGAATTCTTCAAGGCTACTCTCCTAGGCCAGGTCACAATACCAAAACGCCAATATTTGTATTAGAAAATGACATTCACACTTCTTGCCGATTAAGTTGGTTAATAATGTCTGAAGAAATGAAGACCGTCAATAAACATGGCAAATCCCACAAGGCTCTTCCATTGTGGGACATTAGAAGGAAGAAAATTGAAGAATGCGAATTCATACTCACTATTATAGAGAATGAAAACTTAAAAAGCAGTAAGATGACAAATTGAGAGAGGCAAAAATGTCCAATCATTAGCTCACCCGTTGTCCGAACATCATCGTGCTTGTCGTTTCTGCATGATGACGAGAAGACGGCCCAACCGTTATTATAAGTGAAGTTCTTGCAGAGCCTGTTTATTAAACTTTTATTAATTCCAGCAAAAAACAGCGGAAATATGATTTATTTCAGAAACGAAAATTGAAGTTCTTTCAGAATAGCCAGCCAAACTTTATCGAACAGGGTAAAATATACTAGCAGAGTATTTGAACTTTCTCAAATGACAACTTAAACTTTCTCAGATGACAACTTAAACTTTGTCCTTAGTACGTATTACAAATGGAAGGAGTACTAATGAATGACTAAATCACTACAGGCCTGCTACTCGGGATAGCAGCCAATTCAGCCACTAAGTCTACTAAAACAGAGTCTTGACATACAAGGTCACTACTGATTTCATGAATGATCCGCCTGAAGTGATCCCCTTGTTAAGCAGTTATCTGCTCTAAAAGCGTAAGCTGTTAATGAATGCGCTCAAGAATATATAGATCATACTTAACAGTTGATCAAACACAGTTGATCAAACCGGTTAATGGTGAAATACCTAGTTAATTTCCTTGGTAAAATTATCTTTTGACAGCAATATTGAGCCTGGGATAAACATTGTGGAGTCGCTGTTATGTTCCATATTTGGTGAAGCATAAAGCACAAACTATAATTACAAGCGATAACAAGTAATATCTGCTACAAAGAACTTCATGTAAATACTAATAATAATCAAGTCAAACAGATGAAAGGGAGAATAACATCACCTCCAAATGAATCACGCAGCAATCTTGTTAGCTTAGAATCTCTAGTGGGGATGTGAGGACTATTTTCAGCCAAGGCATTGATACATTTTCCGAGGGAAGTAAGAGAAAGATTGATAAATTTAGCCTCTTCGGCCATGTGACCTTCGCTCCCTGCAATATGTGACACAATATATAACATAAGCACGGGTAATATCCTAAACCAGCCTCCGCATACCTTTTAATCTGATACAACCTTTAATATGATTTGTCTTATACAAGATTTGAAACATTCATCTTTAAGTACACTGGTTTATTTTTACATTGATGAAAAGCTTAAACTCAACAGTGGAAGTGGAACGGGGTTAATCAGTAGAAATTAGTTATATTTCACTTTCAAAATAAACTGTATGAAATGCTGCAGATATTCCCTATTGCAATTCATGGAAACTAATAGCTGATAAACGTACATTCCGAATATGTTGACCTCTACAATAGGGAAAAAAGGAAAGAAGGAAAAAACATATATAGCACAAGAAAGTAAAAGCGCAAGCATCAAAAGAATCTACTCCATAGACGACAGACCAGATTTGTCTAATCGTTCAGATCCAGCAAGATCCACAATCAGCAGCTTGCTTTTCCGAACAGTTGGCATGCCATGGCCAGCAGGTGAAACACTTCTGCTTTCTTTTCCTAGAAAAGATAAATCATTATCTTCTTTCTCAGGGGAAGATCTCCTAACATATACCTGTAGATCAAGAAACAGAGAGATATAGAACAGGATATAAAGTACCAAATTTTCTACACTAAAAGAATGACAAATTTGTAGGAACTATTGCTGTGAACTGTTGAAGGAGTTCAAATAATCAATGAAACCAGAAATAAAAAAAAAGAGAGTTGATAAAGCGCACCATAAGAATTGCATGACTACGTGAAGATTCTGTATTGAGCTTTGTGTTTGCTGCATGGCGATTCGCTTCTCCAATTTGCAGTAGCTCTAAAAAGTGGTCAAGGTTTTGCATTCTAACCACTGCAGCACCAGGCACTGAGACTTCCCCACTCTTTGGATCCTCAACAATTGGGATGTTAATCTTTTCAGGTGCAAGAAAATCTTGAACAGATTCCATATACAACTGGTGCAACAGAAACGCATGCATGTCTTTTTCATAAAATTATAACCATATTCCCAATCGGGAAATAACTTGAATAGCTTGTAAGATATCTGAGGCAAGGTTAGCTCAAACGATACATAAGCATCACTGCAAATGAAGAAAAATAACGGGAAAAGAGTGCATTCATATGTTGCACATTGAAGTGTGGTGACTTTACAATCATGACAGATGGTTGAGAAGGGAGGTCATGAGCTTTAATTGTTTTTAGCGTTGATGTATTTAGACGTTTGCTAACCTACCAAATTTTCTATCTACTGCAACTTTTATAAGTGGGGATCCCAGGGTTTTCATGAACAAAAGCTAAATGTTCTCAAAACCTGAAGTACAAAGACAGCAATATCCCCCATCAGCACCAGGTCTTCTTTCCATTAAGACAACAATCTGAAGAGAAATTGGAACACAACAATTAATGCATCACCACAGACAAACGGGTGATTGGGACAATTGGATGTAGGATGGAGTTTCCTTCTCCATTTCAACCCCACCAAGTTAACCCCTTTTTCCATAGCCATCCATTATTGCTAAGAAACACCCGCCCACAACCCTTTAAACCTTTTAATTTCCTAACCAACAATATAAAGAAATAGTGAGTATATGAAAGAATGATAGAAAGGACACAAGAGATTTAAGCATTATACTAAAAGAATTATACCGAACTTTCAATCTAGAATATGTATTAATAAAATAAACCAGGATAAAACCAAAACAATCTATCACAAACTTAACTCAGGATGAAACTAAGACACAAATTAGCTACTGAATTCAAGACCTGCAAGTAGGAGATTTCCACACTATCGGATGCAGGAGATATATTGGCAATTATGTCCTCCAACGCTCGAACCATAATACCCCGCTCAGAAGCATCATGTTTACCCAGCTTGCCAAGTGTATAAGTCTTTCCGGTACCTGTCTGACCGTAAGCCATAACTGTCCCATTATACCCATTCAGTACGCTCTGCAAAAGTAGAGTCAACTTGACAGTAGGTAAACTTCATCCAAGAACCTTGTCTTCCATTTTATGTTAACAAGAACAGGAGGGGAGACAATATTTCCATTTAAGGATATAGTTACACTCCAAAAACAAAACTCATGTACTCATTGAGTGCTTTAAATGACCATCTATTGAACCTTAAGTCCATACTATCACACATACGCAAACAAGAAACGTGTATCCATGTTGCATCCAACATATAGATTCACCATAGTACGGTGTAGGAACAAAACACAGAGAACTACTAGAGCAGTGTGGTTGGACACTGGCAATGACATTCTTCGTCTTCTTTTTCTTCTTATTGTCTACAGCCCCAAAATAGAGCCTAGTTAGTTCTCAAGCACATTTCTTCTTCTTCTTCTTCTTTTTCTTCTCAATGTTCCCATTTGAGAATAAAAAGAAGTGGTAGCAGATTTTTTTATATGATTAAAATCTTTTTCTCCACAATACCCACAAGCACTCTTTTCTACCTTTGAAACCTAAAATTAAACCTTACAACCAGAAATCAGCATCTAACAAAGAACAGACTGCGCAATACCTAGTGTTCCTTGTGCTTAATGCGTAACATCATCTACAATTCATTGACATATCAAATAACACATATACCGGAAATTATACTTCTCAAGCATGCAAGACGAGCTTCTTGGTCACTTACCTCGACAACAGGTTTTGCTACCACTTCATATATGCGCTTTTGAGAAGCACTTTCTGTGAATACTTCATCAAACCGATAAGAGTCGGAACTCCAATTGTTTTTCCTCAATTTTAACCTCTTCATCTGCACAAAGGAATGGTATGTTTCAGCTTATCCAATCATTCTGGTGGATGCACAAGGTATGAGTACAAATTACATTGTGAGCACAAACAAATGAGAGAGAGATAAAGCATTGCAATCAAGTAGAATTGAACATGAGTTCTATAAATCAATTGCATGGAAAACTGCTGTCTAAATATTATACTAGTCACAGATCAATCACCTCTGGCTGCAGTTCAACAAAATCACCAAAATCAGCATCTGAAACGAGATCCTCAGCATTTCTTGGTCGAAGCCGTACAGCGACTCTCACCCTTCCAGGCTCTGTGGCAGAGATCAAACTAAAAAACTTCACATACATTTTCTTCTGGGGCGAGCTTTTGGCACTCCAAAAGCTGCTAGAAGCTCTAAAAGAAAGCATGGTTATTTGCACTATCACGAGAAAACAAAATAGAGTGCTCCTAGCAGTTTGTGCCGATAACACAACTTAGACACGTGTTAATCAGTAATTGATAGTTTAATTTAATTCTACTCAACTGAGGACAGTGTTAATGAAATCTCTGACTATCTAAATTACTATTATGCATTAAAGTTGTATGAGCAGACATACACGAATATGATAGTCCGACTTTAGAGAGTCAAAACCAGATTAAGTGTGAAAGTCACAATAAACTGTAAAAGAGTTATGACTGAGTAGGTACGTGCATGAACTGATAAAGAATAAGAACATAATAAGTGATGGAAAGAAGTAAACAACTTCACTAATTCGCGTTATAACCAAAAGCATAATACACCTCCACCTGTTACACATATTAGAAGGGGAATACACATAATATACCTCCACCTGTTTCTCACATTGATTCTAATGCATTTCTTCTTTCACGCGAGCAAATAGTAGAAGGAACCTTAGTTGCACAAAGCGGGGGCGGGAACGGGGGCGGGGGAGCGTAAGCACCAAGAAGAATCTGAGGTTGGGAGCGGCTTGAATAAATAAATGCGTAAAGAGTATTATCATTTGTTTAGTATAGTTTACATAGCCATCAGCAACAAATAAGGAGGCTTTAAGGACTTGAAGGAAGAGAGAAACAAGGAATTGAGTTGAAAATGGCTTGATTTTCAGGTACTCTCTCACTTGTTCCATGCATCTCTATCCAGCTAACGGGATCGAGTTCCCATATTAGCTTGGGATGAGATCCCATGGAGCCCCTACCTTGAGATTGCAAAAGCGAGTTTCTGAGAGAGAAACGTCACCAAATTAGGAGTTTCCTGCAACTAAGGAAGGAACACCAATAATGTGGATATAACCAAAAGCTAAAACTAAAATAAGTTGGATCTATCCACCCCAATAGTTCGACATGTCAACAAAACACCAACCCTAATGCACAAAACAATCAACTCAATCCCCTATCTTGAAATCCTCCAAGTGATTGCAACACTCACCCACACCAATTTTTTTGGGGTGCACGTGTTAGTTGTCTTAGTCCAATAGGGATTTAGTACGAGACACATAAACGGCATATATGCCGGTGGACGTAAGGCCAATTTGCTTAAGCTTTTGGGTCAAGTTGGGCTCATCCTGTATATGTGGGCCTTCATGGTGCATACTTAGCTTCCTGTTATCTTCCTAAAAACCATGGTGGCGAATTGGGCCTTGCATTCACGTCGAGGCAGAGCAAAACGCTCGTGGGAGCTTGGATGGTGGTTGGACTCACACATGAGGGGAGACTGTTGCGGTGACTTACGAGTCATGTTAGTCCCACATGGATTAAGTGCCACAAATCATGACAACGGACTATATATCTCTGTTTTCCACCTCAGATCCAAGGGAAGGAGCCTACTCGATTGAAAAGCATGGCTTTCATAGCTGCTCTGGGTGGAACCAAGTTCTATTGGCTTTAACTTTTAGGCCACATTGGGCTCATCAAGTATATCTGGGCCTTCATGGCATGCACTTAGCTCTCACGTTGCATGATAACATGTCATATCGTACCACAAAGATTATCCTGGATACCATTTCCTCTTAAAAGAAAAAAATCGGGGAAAACAGGGGCTGCAACCATTTTCTACCACAACCATTTTCCTAGAGGTCATTTCCTAGAAAAACAATTGATGAAAAACAGGACCAAAAGCAATGTTCTTGGATACTGAGTGATATGTAAAAATGTAATATAAACTCTTCCAGTTTCTGTGGGGCTCCGGTGATCAATGAATCTTACTCGTTACAGAGAGATAATAACTGGGAAAAAAAGGGGGGGATATAAAGGTACCAATATGGAATTTTTTCTTCCCCCTCAGGAAGAAAATTATGCAAATGGAATCCACAATCGATACTTCTTCTATTTCACAGGATTTCCTCTGACTTTGTGCGAATCCATAAAACATACTTCTAGTACCACGCAAACATCGAGTTACACTCAAAAAGCTATCACAGAATAATAAGTATCATTTGGCTACGGTAGTAACAACGAGTAAAATCAATGTGACTTGTTATAAATCTATCCAAGAAATTCGCAAATAGTCAGATAGTGAAAATACAGTGGAACTAAGGGAGTATGAGATGGTAATGCTGCAAGTTCCCAATGTTGGGTGTGCGTGTGTGGAGAGCCGGAGACCTGGGTCGTTATCGTCGCAAGCGCGGGCTCGAGAAGTCGGGGTGACAGAGCGCCTGGAAGAAGGGACTTTGGAGCGAACTGAGATGTGAGGAGGAGGACCAACATGCCTCGAAGTAGAAGACGGAGGAGCACTGCTGTTCTGCCTGTCGGGCCTGTGTGAAGATCTCATTGCAGAACCGGACGCCATTGATGAGTGGCCAAAATTCTACAACAGGGCCAAGAAGAGAATGAGATTTGAGGCCAAAGTTCATGCGTGTGCAACAGGGGAAATGAGGCACGGAGGTTGGGGGATTTGTTGAGGCCGGCACGACGGATGGAATAGAGAAGCAGCAGAAGTAAATGAATTCAATTCAATTAAATTATATCCGAGAACGAGTGTGGGGACTGCCTGCCTGCCCAAGTTTTCATGTTCCCGCGTTTGGTCTTTCATTGTTACTGTTGTTATCTCCGCTTGGCATGTCTGTTTTCTAAGTACTTCCCAGACGGCAACGTTTTCTAATGTACTTCTATATATACTACTCCACCTAAGTAATAGTTTACTTATTACAACGACCAAGATTTTGGGACGTGTTGCTGCAAGAGATTTTTCGTTTGGTTAGTATTTTGGTCCTTTTTTTAATATTAACTTTTTTGTACCAATTTATTTTGGTTTACTGAAACCTATATAGTAATTGTAAGAAGAGTTAATTACAAAACTGTCTCTTATGGTTTACACGTTTTTGCACTTTACCCCTCGTGTTTACAACTTTTGTAATAATATCCCTTGAGATTGACAAAACCATTGCAAATAATTGCAAAACCGAACGGTCGCTCAAATTCGGCCGTTAAGACGGCATGTGCACAGCACACGGGGTTTTGGCATGGATAGATCGGTAATTTCCAATCCCAATCTTCACTTGGTATGAGTGATCCATTAAAGCTCGACTGTTCAACTCCATTATTCACATCAGAACACCTCAATGGGTGCTGATCATTGTGGTCCAGCAGAATCCCCATCTGAGGTCCTTACTTGACTCAAATATGAAGGTTTCCAGCTCGGTACAAGTTTCAAAAGCCATCTGTCCATCAATTTAGTTACTGCAGCAACATCTTCAAAGAATGAGAGAGAGAGAGAGAGAGAATGGTTAACAGGGAGGCGGCAGATGGAAGTGGCAAGTGAGATTGTTTTGCGTCTGTTAGTATGCCTTACAGTAGTTTGGGTATATTTGAGGAAACACGAGGATTTGCACAACCTGATGGTGCAATTACAAGTTGGCGCAGGGCAGTGCGTATGGGGTACAGGTGGTTGTCCATATGTGTGCTATGGTATATAAATATATATGTGCAAATCTGTGGATAAGTTATATATACGGGCATGAACGAATTAACAAGAAGAGAAAGGGAGAGAGACCCATCAATGGGTTTGAATGGAAGGTGAAATAAAGGCTGGTGTGTGTGTTGTGTGTGAAGATGGAATGGAGCACGAGGGCAGTGGGTGTATGGTGCAAGGTGTGTGTGTTTTGTTGGGTGAAAATGGCATATATGTGTGTATGTAATAGCTGTGAGTGTGCTGTGATTGAGGGCCAGTGAGGGAGTGTAAGGAAATGAAAAATGTGTTCATAAGTGCACGAGTGGTGGGCTGTAGTGCTGGGTGTGTATGTGGGTATTAGATGAAGAAGTCAGTGTAAAATGAAGAAAGCAAAGAGAGATGCAGTAGGCATGTGAGGTAATGTTTTGAACTGTGTGAGTGATGTTGGGTATGGGGGAATTATAGCAGGCCTGTGTGACGAAAATGAGCATGGTGGAGTGTTGGACATGGTAGAGAGCGAGTGACAGATACAGGTGAGGATGGACGGTGACGGAGGCGGCAGATGGAAGTGGCCAGTATGGAGGCTGGTCGGCGACGAGGCTGGCCGAAGATGGTGCGATTCTGGGTCTGTGCAGGTGTGACGAATGAGAGGGACATAGAGAATGGTTAACAGGGAGAGAGAAGAAAGTAATCGAGGTTTAGGGTTTTAAGAAGGATTGGGATAGGAAATTACCGATCTATCCATGCCAAACCGCGTGTGCTGTGCACATGAGGTCTTAACGGCCGAATTTGAACGGCGGTTCGGTTTTGGAGTTATTTGCAATGGTTTTGTCAACCTCAAGGGACATTATTGCAAAAGTTGTAAACACGATGGGCAAAGTGCAAAAACGTGTAAACCACAAAGAACATTTTTGTAATTAATCCATGTAAGAATCCATATATTTCAATGATTAAGAATTGATGTAATGACATCGCTGTCAACTTAAGTTAAATTGTTTGCTTGATTAGGCCATCCACATAGTCGAGGTGGGTGATCCAGATCTGTTTTTTTAAGTGATCTATTCATCTGCTACCGATCGACAGTAAGATCGCAATGAGTTACCAACAGTAGCAAGGACCAGCTCCCTTAAGAATCTTAATGTATTAACCATTAAATAAAGGCTAAAAATAAAAACTAAAAAGTATTTTATTTTTTTGTTTAAAGTGGAACGACATTTCTTGAAAAATTAGGATGCACAATCTTTTAAAATCTTGCAAAAGTCTAAACAAGTTAAAGATTTAAGTCAACGAAGACTTTACACAGTCCTAACAAAGCTATATACGACAGACAGTTATGAAATAAACTGTTAAGACTAATAGAAATCATACATTCACTCGAAAAAAAAATTGCACAGCAGTTAATCGATTAAAGATCAGTCCTAACGAACACAAGGAACTAAAACTCATTAAGAGACCTGCATACGATCCCGGCGTTGATAAAGTGGGTCAAAATCCGGCACCAAATCCCTAGGATAAGTCGTGGATGCACGTCCTTTCCACGTTCATAGGTGAGGAGAGTTATTAATACATGAATGAATCTCACAATACCTGGCTACCTGAAAGCGGGGCCCTGGGTGACTACTAATTATTGACGGGAGCCATAACGCAGCTAGTTACCATTTTATATGGTGCACTACCTTATTACCCTTTCAAAGAAAAAAGAGGTAGCACTATTTCATTTATCTGAAATACCAGAAAAAAGATTGGTAATCAGCAATTTTTTTTCTTTTTTCCTAGATAGTCACGTGGTGGTCGTATAAAATAGTAACTACAACTTAGACACTCTACACTCGCTCTCGGAGCATCGACCCTTCCAACAAAACACGCAAAAGGAAAAGAAAGAGAGCTTTGGATGATTACTACCATCATCATATTCAAAAAGTTGGAAGTTAATATCCTAAATTATGGTATTCCTAATAGTCTTACAAGTAACCAAAATTCTGAACCAAACACCGTGAGTCTATATATTAACAATCCAAACAAAGGAAGTTCCGTTAAACGAAAAGATTCTTTCATTCTTTATCCAAATCGCGATGTTACCCCAAATATTACTAGTGATATTTTCATCCATGCATACAATAAATTCAGTGCACTTGAAAATAGCAGAGACAAAACTTGGGATCGATAAGTTTTTCTTTTGTGACTTTGAACTTGTTCAGTGCGATGATAAACTCGTTCCTAAAGGCATATTTATGGTCACATAGTCATTAGCTCCTCCACTTTATAGTTTGCACCGGCTCAACACAACACGTGCAATGAAACAGATGGCATGGATAGAAAAAAATCAGCAAGATAATAACAACAGCTTACAAGGACTTGATGTTATGCGGGTACAAAGTGAAATAAATGCAGCATCAAACTAGTCTCAAACAATTGGTTTCATGAAACAAAAAAGGCGAATCCTTTTCCTTTTTTTTTTGGCTACAGTGTGGACTTGCATTAGGCCAATCCGTTTTCATTTACACACCTAATAAGGCAAAACGTTTCCATAATGCAACTGGAGCCGTTGTCATCTACAGACATCATTTCAAGGAGAACACGCGAGCTTCAACGGGGGTGGGCCAGCCACCATCATATTCTACGCTCTTCTTCTGTTTAAATTACTTTATTTTCTAAGTGTCACAAGTAATAGAGCTTCGTCAATGTTGTTGTCGACCACCTTCTCGCATCTATTCTAACAACATCTTCTTCCGGCAACGCTTCTTGTTGACCCCAATAAAGAAATTAAAAAAAAAGTACAGCTTATGACCAGGCTAATCATTTTCCTTCCAACTGAAAGCAGGCTCTGAACTTTGACAAATTCAAAGATCAAACGACAAGAGGCATTGAATAGAGAGCAATATGCTTCAACTTTTCCTCGCTAGAACAGCTGAACTACTTGCCAGGTCCAATCAAACATCTAGGCACCCCTTCTGTATTATCTAACATAAGAATAATTAATACTTAGCATCCTCATCTCCTCATAGGGCTCATTTAGAGTGCAATATTGTATGTAGAGCACTACATTTCGCGCCAGCAATGGCTTACGCGTGCCATAATGAAAGATTATACATGTAAAATACATTTTCCATAGGTCAGCCTAATATACCTGTTGAAACAATTACAGAAGCGGGTATTCTGCTTTAGCTTCTTGATCCCACTTATATCTACAAAACATGTATTCTGCCATCTAAGCACTTTATGATTTCACATGCTATAAAAAGCATGTGCAATTGACATTCAATCGTCATCGAGTATTAACCCTTCTATTCATCCTTCTTATGCATCGATTAAGCAAAACTCCAAAGTAAAACCTTGGTGATGTGATATGCCTTTATTGAACTTGCACTTTTAGAGATCAGGTATAACTTTTTTCTCACTTGTCCAACCCAAAGCCTTGAGATTAGATACTTGTAGTTCAATGTGCTTCCCCAGCCTGCATCAACAACAAAATTAGCAAAAAGTTAAAACATTGTCTCAACAATGTATACTCCTGAAAGATGCTGAGGAATTACATTCATACAAGAAAATGGTGCTTCAGCGAGCAAAACATAAAAGAAAAACATACGTCCGACTTAAATGGACCTTAGTGACCACAAAAAGATGGAACCTTTTTCCACTACCAAAGAACGCTCAAGCTTGAGAAGCCAAATCTTAAGTGACAAACCAGCTACTCAGTTCCCAGCCACAAATGAGCACCAGGCCTATTGGTCGAGCCATCTTATAATCAAGAGAACTATTTATTTTCATACATGTGCAATAAGGGGGAATAATCCTTGATGGGAATAACTTTGCAATGTTAGAATGGTCCAAAAATCTGCACATTTCAATACCATTCTAAGACCTTCGCACAATAACTAATCCTGCCTGTCCAATTTCGGGCTCATTTTTAACTGGCTACTTTTCAGCCGAATCTCTATCTACTATAACTGAATGCATCCCCGTGTGTGATTCAATCGCAACCAAAGTAGCATTGAAAAGAGCGGGGGAAGGGGGGAACACAAACAAGTGAGCGAGAGAGAGAGAGGCCATTAATTAGGTCTCTCACCCTGCAACCGCACTAGTCAAGGAGGACTCGTCTTTCAGGAAACTAAGCCTTTGAGATGTGGAATTTAAAAGTCCCCAAGGTCGCCCACTAGAAAATATATTTCCATCCAATTTTGACGAAAATTTTCAACACGCCATTCACTGTTACTATCACAAACATCTCAAACTACTACAACTATCATCAACATGGGTAAAAAGGATCACCCTCCTTAGTTCAACAAATTACACTAAACCACTGAACCCATATCAACCTACAACCTTGTAATTTGCAGTCTTTCTTGTTGGTCACCGTTACTGTGACGGTTACTTTCTGCTCGCAACGCAAGGAAGAACCAATGTCTCTTCCACAACTACTTTTTGTGGGCGATTCAGAAGTTATCATCTTCTACAGGTAAAACTGCTGGAATTGCTAATAGGACTTGGAAGTTCTAGGAAAAGGGTCTCGTGCATATATACACACATATATGTGTGTGCTGTGTGCTGTGTTTCTCAGGGTTCATATATTTGTTCCACATTTTATCTCTTCAAGCCCCAAATGGCATTTATTGCTATTTTGGCCTTGAAACTCATTTCATATGAAGCACATATACTTCATTTTGCTTGATGTATCAATGTTATCGTGTAATAACCAAAATTTATTACGGCCAGGATTTTTTATGAGATTTTAAGAAGATTTGGCCAGAATGGCAGTTTCATAAATAACCCGGAATTTGACCAGTGGCAGATACGTCAATAAGTGGAATTCCAGCCAGAACATTTAAAATTCTATTTAATTAATGTCGTGTATTTTTGGGGGTTCTTAAAGCACAAGTTGCGTTCTTTTCCTCATCCTTTGGGTTGTGTGCGTCTTTCAGACAAGAGAATACTTGAATAGTGAGGAACAAAATATGGTTTGAACATTTAAGCCTTCGAGTTTTATATTCGGTAAGTCAATTATTAGGCAATCATACTTGCGTATTAAAAGATCGTTTTAGGAGTTGTCAGGGTTTTAGAAACCCTAAGTGAGTACTTATTGGTTTTTTTAAGGTTAGTCAATTTCGATTTTAGATTCAAGTTTGGGACATTAATTTTGGTGGAGTGATCGGAGAATCAACAGTAAGGGATTCTAGCTTTCTTCTTGTGGTAAGGGTTTGTAAGGGATATTCATGTTGTACATCCTTCGTTATCGGTTATCATGCTTGTTAAATTCAGATTCCGGTCCCCGGCATTGTATAGGATCTATTGTTTATTGTTATATTTGGCTAGTGTATGGTAATTCATTCTCAGTATTGTTCCTAAAACCCATATTGACTGTAGGGCCGTGTGCTAAATTTTTAATTTGTATACAGACTATGCAGTAGTGCATCATAAGGCTTTACACCAATAACTTGAGTGGTCATCCATGGTGGGCTTTCTTTCTTGATATTCTTCTGTCCTGTTAGGTCTACTACTTTTCCTGCTAAATTTATTTACTTAGCAGCTTCCATGAACTGCTGAGCTTTTAAAACTTGTTCAATTCATCCTACACCAGAACTAACTCTGATCTAAGTAATTTCAATTCACATGTTCGTCAACTTAAGACTAATATTGAGCATGGAATCATTTGGACAGACGTTTGTTTAGTATATGCTGGAGATTAGTGGAAGCCTAGCATGCTACTGGAGATTACTGGACACCTAGCATGCTACTGGTATGCACACATTTAATCTTCGTAGGTTTGGTTCGACATTTGAGTCTTTATAACTCGCTGTAGTTCTTTAGTACCCGACTACCCGTGCATATCTATATATATATAAGAAAAGCGAATACGTTGCTAGCCTTAGGCAACTTGCCTAAGGCCAGCGACTAAAACTACGTAGTTTTGAACACTTTTGCAATTCTTCTTTTCTTGTTTTTCCTCTCCCCAGTGACACACTCTTTCTCCCCCTCTCTAATCAGATTTGCCTTGCGTCATCGCCGGTCACCCTCAACACCGGCGACCCACCACCCCGCCATCTCAAAATACGCCACAATACATAGACTCAACACAACCATTCTCCATCTTCAACATGTCCCTTCCCCCTCCCCCAAATCGCCGGCGTTAATCTCATGAGAGATGATCAGATTTCAGAACAGAGAAGGAGATGGGAGATCCTTGGTTCTTCAATTAGCCTAAATAGCAAATTTCTGAGTAATTTAATTATCCAATTTTCGAATCTAAGGTGGTTAGTTCAGATTTAACCTTGGTTGATGATTGTTAGTGAAAAAGGTGGTTGCCGAAACGAGGGTCACGTTAAAGTTCGGAGGGTAACGTTGGTGGTGAAGTGAGGTAGGTCCTGGTGGTCGTGGGTGGTTCATGGTGGTGATGGCGGGTGAAAACGGTTCAAAGAGGTGGTAAAGTGGTGGGGTGGTTTGCGCGACTGTATAGTGCGGTAGTTGGTCGTCGGTGGTTGTGAAGTTCCTGCCGATCTGTTTTGCAGCAGGGGGAGAAATTGCCGGCAGTGCTGGGTCTATGTAGCGGCGGTTGTTTAGGATGGCAGGGGTGGTGGATTGCCGGCGACAGTGGCAGGCAATGGGGTGATTGTGTGGTGTGGCCGTGTTTGGAGAGCTGACAATGAGAGAGTGTGTCATGGGAAGAGAAAAATATAGAAAAAAGAAGAGTAAATTACACACGGCACCCCTGAAGTTTGCCCTAAACTACACACGGCTCCGCCTAAGTATTTTTATTACTCTCTGCTCCCTGTGGTTTGTCACTGTCTTACATAAAGTCCACTTCCTTTAGGGAACCGTCAAGAAAAGTTAGGGCATCTTTCAATTATTATGATATTTCCAAAATGCCCTATTCCTCTTCTTTCTTACAGCCAATTATGATATTCCTAGTTTCTTGTGGAGAAGACTTGAGAAAGACTTGATAATTTGTCAAGACCCAGTTTCATCTATTTTGTGGAGAAGACTTGATATTACATTAACTTGGACAGATCTAAATTCCATTAACTTGGACAGATCTTGTGTGGAGAAGACTTGAGAAAGACCCAGATCTCTAAATTCCATTAACTGTTAAGACCCAGATCTTGTGGAGAAGACTTGCGTGTTGATGTTATTATGATATTCCTAATTTCTCATATGCATACACACCGACGGCCACTACCGGCAATCTTTCTGGCAAAAAATTCAACTGGGTTTGTGTCAAAGTCTCAGATCAGAGCATTGATTTTGCTTCGATCCGTACTGCAACAGTAGATATTACCCATCTCGAACAATGCCAGCACACGAGTCCAAATCTAGACACTCACGCGTGTTCAAAATAGATAGTATATTTACACGCACTTGGTGGGGGGAAAAAACGCGGTTCCTACCGAGTGGGCCGGATGAAATCTATCCCAATATGGCCGGACGGCGAAAAAACCGGCAAACTTCCTGGGGGGTACAATCTTTGTCAAGACCCAGATCTCTGAAAATCCAAAATGCAACCCAAATGAATCGCGAACCACGAAATCTGCCAAAATTTTCGAGCTGCACAAGCTATGATTTTTCTTCCCGGTATCTTCGACGAAAGTTACCAAAATTAAATGCCAATCCGATCAAAACGAAGCAAAGTAAATGGAATTTAGAGATCCGGGTCTTGACAAAATATCTTGTGGAGAAGACTAAGAGATGAAATTTAATGGAATAAAAAATTGGACGGATAGCAAACAGAACAATGACCCAGAGAAGTACAAAATACTGAAGTTGGGGGGTGTGATAAAGTGAAGTTGAGGGGTAAATTGACTTATTTATCAAGGGTATAACCGTCCTTTCATTACTTTTGTTAACTCTGTTAACAATAGGTGCCGTGTGTAATTTACCCAAAAAAGAAAACCAATCAACATTAACCAAAACTACGCAATTTTAGGCGCTAGCCTAAGGCAAGTCGCCTAAGGCTAGCAACATATTCGCTTCCCCCCCCCCCCCCCCACACACACACACACACATATATATATTGGACCCAGGTGAAGAGTTGGTGAAATATTATTGAAATAAAGATTAAAATATTGCACAGATATTATTAAAATTAAAATTAATGAAGCAATAGACATATATATGGGAAAAGACTTATTATTATTAAAACTTACAGTGGCAATGAAGGCGATTACAGAAGCACACTTAAGATAACAGAGCAACACTTGGGATGACAGGAGGAAGCGGGAAAAGGCTTACAAAAGAGCTTATAGAGAATTTTTAAACTGTCTAAAGCCTGCCTCTATCACTGGAGATAGACCCTTTATATAGGCATACAACTACTATGGTTAAAAGAGGAACTGTGGTTACTTTTATTAAAGTAACCATAATTTGTCGATGATGTCGGCCGCGTGTCCTGGATATGTGGTGGAGTCGATCAGACCTGTAACATCATCGTTGCATCTTTTGCTTTTCATAAATCATTCTGGTACACCTCGTATTTGGCTTTTATAAAGCCTTCGTATTGCATCTTTTACTTTTCATAAAGCATTCTTGCACATCTTACAATTAGCTTTTATAAAGCCTTAATGTATTATTGTCCTTGCTTGAGAAAGTAGATTCCCATCTACAATGAGTAAAATTGTTCGATCTGTTTAATTTTGAGATCCCTGAAGAACAAAGATCCCATTATAGGGAATTATTTTTTCAAACTTTGAAAGTCCATAAAACCTATTTTCCATTCTTTGGATGCTTCCATTCTTACTGTTTCGAAAATAATATTGAAATTCCTGAGTACATCAATTTTCAAAAACAAGTCAACACTTTTCAAAAGATAACCTGTCAATGGTTAATATGGTCTTCACATACAAAACATGAAAGTATTCATCCTCCTTTTATCAAATTTGCCATGAAGGGTGATATGAATTTCAATTTTTTAGCTGCTCCTTTAATACATATTGTTGATACAAGTATCTCCAATCACCTTAAACCTGTTACTGCAAGTGAAATTCAGTTAATTGCTGAGCAATCAAATTATTCAAATATCATCTTGAGTACAATAGGTGAACAAACCACCAGGATTGAAGACACCGTCTATCGTGTCAAAGACATTGTTTTTTATTTCTATAGCAAGATGCAACCTCCCAAGGGCATTAATGAGAATGTCTATAATACTTCCTCTAGATTTAATTTTGCTTCCACCAGTTATTTCACTCCTGAAAAAATTGAGCAACCTTTAGTAAAACCATCTATCGAGTTAGATAGCAAGTTCAAGTTAGGTCCTAGTGAACTGAGGAATGAATTCTTTATGGAATTGATGTCCAAATTAGGACAAATCAAAACTCCCAGAAAAAAATATCCCAAAGTTGAATCTTCTCAGTCTTCTCCTCGAAATATCAACACTATAGGAGAAATCGATCATTCAACTATTGATTATGCGGAGGATGATCCTAATGACCTAGAACAATAATTTGTCACTGCCATAGGTACTTCCGATCCTAGGCCACCTTTAAGAAATTAAAATTATTATCCCCGGCCTATTCCTGTAGATATGTAACTTGAGGAGAAAAATTTTGCTACTCCTTCCTTCCATTGATCCTCCATCTATGAGTGGAATCTTGATGGTATGACTGACTATTAAATCATTACCTTTCTTCAACATATGCTTATGGCAGCTAATAGTGCCCCCAATAGAAACCCTGGAGAAAATGAGGCCTCTATAACTAGATATTTAATAGCCAATTTTACTGGCCAACTCCGCGGATGGTGGGATCATTATCTTACTCTAACTAACCAAAATAGTATCCTTAATTCCATCAACGTCGAGCCTAACGGCACTCATATCCAAGTCAATGGTGAAACTCAGTAAGATGTAGTCACTACTTTAGTCACTGCAATAACGAAGCATTTAGTTGGCAATGCTAATACTATCCTTGAAAGAGGAAGAGAACTCTTTATCAAACTTAGATGTCCCCCACTCACTCATTTTAGATGGTACAAGGACGTTTTCCTAAACAAACTTTACCAAAGGATTGATGCCCAACAAGAATTCTGGAAAGAGCGTTTTATAGCAGGTCTTCCTACTCTTTGGTGAGCGCGTTAGAACCCGTATCGAAAACAAACACAATAGTGCTCTGCCTTTCTCCCTCTATACTTTTGGGGAATTAATTAGCGAAATTTGCACTAAAGGATTAGTCTTGTGTAATGACATCAAGCTCAAAAATCAACTTAAGAAAGAACACAAGACAGAAAGAACAGAGCTAGGCTAGTTATGCTACCAATTTGGTTTTGAGAACCTCTGTTCCCAATTACGAGAAAAAAGAGAAATCTTCCAAGTCTTTTAGGAGACCTAGATTCTCTAAGAATTATAGGAGAGATGAGTCTTCAAAACCTTCCGAAAAATTCACAAAATAAAAATATCCCAAACATAAAAAATTCTCCAAAGTGTCATCTGCCACAAATGTGGCAAACCTGGTCATTATGCTAATAAATGTTATACCAAAAAGAAAATGAATGAACTTGTAATTGATAGAGGACTTAAGAAACAATTAAGTACTATCCTCAATTCTTTTGATTCCGAATCTGATTATATTAATGAATTAAACATCATTGATGAAAATGTCCAAAGTTCTAGCAGCTCCACTGAACAGGAAAATTGTTCTAACCAAGAAGCTGAGTGTCATGAATGTAGTAGTAAAATTGATCACTACAAAGCAACTCTTGAATTGAATGGTTTAAATTTTAACATCATCACTTCTGAAAAATCTATAATCCTTGATCTTCTAGATAAGATCGATGATCCTGAAAAGAAGAAGCAAGTCACCTTCAAATATATTCTTAGTGCTCAAAGTTCCTCTGCACCCAACCAATCCCAACAATTACCACCTTAAGTTATACTTTCAATTTTTCTGAAGTCATGAATAGATTGCAAATAGTAGAACAAAAAGATCATACCATTCAAGATCTCCAAAGTGAGATACTTATCCTCAAAATAGAAATGAAAACCCTTGCTGACCGTATTTCTCTCTATCTCAAAATCATGAAGAAGTTTTAGTAAGGGAGAAGAATATCTTAAACCAAATCCCAATTATGTTCCTAATCAAGAAACCAGCTCTCCGTATCATTTCAATGATTCTAACCAAGAAATTCTTAATCTTGACAAAGTCACCTTTCAAAAATGGTATGTCGGTATCAAAATTGTTATCAACCAGGACTTCATCTTTGAAGGTACAACTCTTATTGATTTCGGGGTAGATCTCAATTGCATCAGGGAAGGCATTGTCCCAACAAAATATTGCAAAGCTACCAAACAAGCCCTCACCACTGCTGATTCCAGCAAAATGAAAATCAGTTACAAAATCTCCGATTCTTGGGTTTGCAATAGTTGCATTTGCCTAAAAGGCCATTTCATCGTAGTTCGAGGACTCAGTCAATCTATCAGACTGGGAACACATTTTTTGTCTCTTCTCAATCCCATGACCATCAATGATAAGGGTATTCACTCCAATATCATGGGCCAAGACATCTGTTTCAAGTTCATCAATCCTCCTCAAGAACAAGTTATTCATCCTCTAAAAAAGGAACTTGTTTTCCGTCAAAACCAAATCTGCTTTCTAAAAGAACCAAAAATTAATCGGTACCTTGATCAAGAAAAAGAAAAGATTAAAGCTTTCTAGAATAGATTGGAATCTAAAATTTGTACTGAAGTTCCCAATGAATTTTGGCATTGGAAACAACATATTATTAATTTACCTTATGAACCTGATTTCAATGAAAGAAATACCCTAAATAAAACTCGTCTAATCCAAATGCGCCAAGAACTTCTTGCACATTGCATGAACAAAACTCAAGATCTTTTAGACAAAAATCTTATTTGCAAAATTTACTCCCCTTGGAGTTATCATGCTTTCTATGTCAATAAACATTATGAGTAGGAACGTGGTATTCCTCGTCTTGTTATAAATTATAAACCTCTAAACAAAGCTCTAAGATGGATTCGTTATCTGATTCCTAATAAAAAAAGATTTGTTAAATAGGCTTAATAAAGCCATTATTTTCTCAAATTTTGATATGAAATCTGATTTTTGGCAAATCCAAATCAATGAAAAGATCGGCATAAAACTACTTTTACCGTACCATTTGGTCACTTTGAATGGAATGCCATGCCTTTCGGCTTGAAGAATGCTCCTTCTAAATTTCAGAACATTATGAATGATTACATGGATTTTTTAATTGTTTATATAGATGATGTTCTCATTTATTCTCAATCAATAGATCAGCATTGGAAACATTTAAGTACTTTTCTTAAAGTCATTAAACATAATGGCTTAGTTGTCTCTGCCAAAAAGATTTGTCTTTTCTAGAACAAAATAAGATTTCTTGGTCATAATATTAAAAGGGGATCAATTATTCCCATTGATAGAGCAATTGAATTTGCATCTAAATTTCCTGATGAAATTAAGGAAAAAAAACTCAATTGCAAAGATTTTTAGGAAGTCTTAATTATATTGCTGACTTCTATCAAGATTTGTACAAGGATACAAAAATTTTGCATCAACGATTGAGGACAAACCCTCAGCCATGGTCTAATGATCATACAAATGTTGTCTGCCGGATTAAGCTTAAAGCTAAATCCTTACCATGTCTCTGTCTTTCTATTGCTGAAGCTTATAAAATTGTTGAAACTGATGCTTCAGATTTTCTATATGGTAGTATTTTAAAATGAGTTAAAAATAAGGAACAACTGGTCCGTTTTACCTCTAGAGTTTGGAATAATACGCAAAAGAGTTACTCCACTATCAAGAAAGAAATTCTTTCTATCGTTAACTGCATTCTTCAATTTAAAGGAGATCTTTTAAATCAAGAATTTTTACTGCGTATAGACTGCAAAGCTGCGAAGGATGTCCTTGAGAAGGACGTAAAAAACATTGCTTCAAAGCATATTTTTGCTCGGTGGCAAGCTTTGCTTTCTTCATTTGATTTTCAAATTAAATTTATTAAAGGCGAAAATAATTCTCTTCCTGATTTCTTAACCAGAGAATTTTTGCAGGGAAGATGACTCATCCAAAATCAAGTCTTCAAATATCCGACAAATGCCTACGGCCACGGTACAATTCACGAAAGACAGACAAATCTGTTGCTTCACCTTCAGCATCCCAACAGGCCGAAAACATGTTTGAAGCTTCTGCATAAAACACCCATTCTCAATTATGGGACGTAGTTGTCATAGATGATGACAAAGCCAATCTACCACCTATTGAGGTGGCAAATAATTATTTCAACAAAAAGTCAATTCTCCAACGTTCACCAGGAAATTCCAGAGAATATTATGAAGAAATTCTTGGATCACAAAGTCTACAACATTTACACATAATTACGAGAGAGATTCCTCCTCATATCATGACATAGATCCTTCCTATCAATTTTCAAAATTAGAAATTCATATCAAAGAGGCAATGGGAAATTGACCCCACAAGGACAAGAGACCTCCCTCCACATGTTTCTCCAAGTCAGTTCAATCACTTCGATTATGTTGACGCTTGGAACAATGTTCTGTTCTATCAAAATCCTAAGCACTCCCGGTTCCTTTTCTTCTCCAGAATTTTGATGAAGTATTCTCAAATTGGGTTGGCGATTGGTGGTTTCAATTCGAACCTGAAATTGCGGAATGGCCACCCAAATCGAAAAAGCATATGAATTATATGCATCAATGATCAAGGGAGGACAACCCAAATTATAATTCATGACAGAATTCAGTATCCCTTGGACTTATGTTGGAAATATGCCACAATGTAATGGAATCCTTGACAACCCACGAAGATTAGTCAGGCAATTTGGCTCAAAATGGTGGTATAAGTTTACCTACAATCACTGCACAACTATTGTAGTTATTTAAAAAATTTCAGTATTAGCAGCCACAAGGCATAGGCAACTCACCCCAACAACTAACACCAAGTCTCTTGTGTCTGAAGCTGAATTCTTGCGATGAAAGAATGAAATCCTTATGCGCGTTTCTGAGGAATGACCTTATTTAATCAAGGACCAATTATTCCAGACTATCGCTATTGAACTTCTTAAGATAGAGAAGGATGATATTATAGAATCAAATGATCAAAATGCTTCAGATCATGAATTTGATGATACAATGATGGACAATGAGTCAAGCAAAAGTATTCCACAGTAAAATCCAATCCTCAGAGATCTCAAATTGAAACAGATCGAACAATTCCCCCCATTATAGATAGGAATCTACTTTCTCAAGCAGGGACAATAAAACACGGAGGCTTTATAAAAGCTAAATGCAAGGTGTGCCAGAACGCTTTATGAAAAGCAAACGATGCAATACGGAGACTTTATAAAAGTCAAATGCAAGGTGTATCAGAATGCTTTAGAAAAAGCAAAAGATGCAAACGATAATGCTACAGGTCTGATAGACTCCACCACATACCCAGGATACGCGGCCGACATCATCAACAAACCATGGTTACTTTAATAAAAATAACCACAGTTCCTCTTTTAACCATAGTTGTTATATGCCTATATAAAGGGTCTATCTCTAGTGATAGTAGACAGTTTAGAAATTCTCTATAAACTCTTTTATAAACCTTTTCCCACTTCGTCGTGTCATCCCAAGTGCTGCTCTGTAATCTTAAGCGTGCTTCTTTAATCGCCTTCACTGCCACTGGTAGTTTTATGTTTTAATAATAATAAAAGTCTTTTCCCATATCTGTCTATTACTTCATTAATTTTAATTACAATAATATTTGTACAATATTTTAATCTTTATTTCAATAATATTTCACCAACTCTTCATCTGGGTCTAGTTTTTGTGTCTGCTGACATCATCAACAAACTATGGTTACTTTAATAAAAGTAACCACAGTTCCTCTTTTAACCATAGTTGTTGTATGCCTATATAAAGGGTTTATTTCCTATGGTAGAGGCAGGCTTTAAACAGTTTAGAAATTCTCTATAAGCACTTTTGTAAACATTTTCCCACTTCCTCTTGTCATCTCAAGTGCTGCTCTGTAATCTTAAGTGTACTTCTGTAATCGCCTTCATTGCCACTGTGAGTTTTATGTTTTATAATAATAAGTCTTTCCCCATATCTGTCTATTGCTTCATTTTAATTAAAATAATATTTGTACAATATTTTAATCTTTCTTTCAATAACATTTCACTAGCTCTTCACCCGGCTCTAGTTCTCCTTTCACAAAACAAAAATATCCTGGATATGTGGTGGAGTCGATCAGACCTGTAACATCATCATTTGCATCTCTGCTTTTCATAAAGCATTCTGGCACACCTTGCATTTGGCTTTTATAAAGCCTTTGTATTGCATCTTTTGCTTTTCATAAAGCATTCTGGCACACCTTGCATTTAGCTTTTATAAAGCCTTCGTGTATTATTGTCCTTACTTGAGAAAGTAGACTTCCATATATAATGAAAGGAATTGTTCGATCTGTTCCATTTTGAGATCCTTGAGGATTGGATTTTGCTGTGGAACGCTTTTACTAGACTCATTCTCCATCATTGTATCATCAAATTCATGATCTGAAACATTTCGATCATTTAATTCTGTAATATCATCCTTCTCTGTCTTAAGAAGTTCAATAATGATAGTCTGGAATAATTGGTCCTTGGCTAAATAAGGTCATTCCTCAGAAACGCGCATGAGGATTTCATTCTTTCGTCGCGAGAATTCAGCTTCAGACACAAGAGACTTGGTGCTAGTTGTTGGGCTGAGTTGCCTATGCCTTGTGGCTGCTAATACTGGAAATTTTTGAATAATTGCATCAGTTGTGTAGTGATTGTAGTTAAACTTATACCACCATTTTGAGCCAAATTGCTTGACTAATCTTGGTGGGCAGTAAAGGGTTCCATTACCCTGTTGTATGGCATATTGCCAACATAATATCCAAGGGATACTGAATTCTGGCAGGAATTGTAATTTGGGTTGTCCTCCTTTGATCATTGTTACATATAATTCATATGCTTTTTCGATTTGGGGAGGCCATTCCGCTATTTCAGGCCCAAATTGAAACCACCAATCACCAACCCGATTTGAGAATACTCCATCAAAAGTTCTGCAGAAGAAAAGGAACCAGGAATGCTGATGCTTAGGATTTTGATAGAACAAGACATTGTTCCAAGCGTCAACGTAATAAAAGTAATTGAACTGTTCTAGAGAAACATGTGGAGGGAGGTCTTTTGTCCTTGTGGGGTCAATTCCCCATTGCCTCAATAGGTGGTAGACTGGCTTCGTCAACACTTTACAAAGCAATGACAACTATTTGTCCAGCTTTCAAGCAAATTGCTAATCTAGGCAAATCTGTGATCCTCTTTCAGTCCAATCCTGACAAAGTAATGTCATCTTACCTTGTCGAATCAAGTTCAATGAACTTACTCCTCCGGAAGATTGGGTGATTGAAAACAAAGCTTCTCATCGTCAAGTCAATCCCCAAATAACAAAAAATGATCATATTATTGAAACTCCTGAAGGAGATGTCAAAATTCGTTTTTGCCAGCCAGAAACATCTTCTCAGAGTAATAAAATTCTTCATTCCAATAATTCTGATCAACATGCAAGACATTCCTGCTCATCAATTCCCAGTACTAGATTATATTCCTGTCAGTCTAGTGCATTTCATTCACACCCTCCGGGTGTGAGTTCTATTCCTTTATACAAGGAACCAAAGATCATTTTCCAAGGTATCTAAAACAACAATTCTTCAATTCCTAAAACAACTTATACAGTGGAAACTCCTCCTACTGAGACTTCCTCTTCTTCACATCAAAATCGAAATACTTATGATCCTTCTCTGCATAATTTTGATTATGATGAACCAAAAGTCCTTGTTATTGATGATTTTCAAATTAATTATGACAACATTAATAAAGAATAATTTTAATGATTCTCTAATTGGCATGGTGGAAACAAGCTTATGTAATACATGTGTGTGTATATATATACATAGATGTATGTATATTGAAAGGGTATTCCATACTTTCATGTTTCTCCCTTTCAATATGTTCAATGTTCATTTTGTTAAAAGGTGGATGAATACTTTCTTTATTTCAATATATGTACATGTATATACATACAGGTATGTATATATATATGCACACACATCTATGTTATCTACAGGGCATTTACATAATTGCCTTATCCTAAAGGAATCTAATCTACAGGGCATGGGCATTTACATGATTGCCTAAAGGAATCAGATTACAATCGGTTTACATCGAGAAAGTCTTAAAGTAAACAGCATAAAGCTAATAATGACATAAAGTAAAGTTAAAGTAGACTATGACCTAAAGTTGTTTTGTCTTTATTCTTCTGAGATTGCTTTGGAATCTACTTTTGCCGAGAAGTCTTCTATCTTCTAGAAATCTTTGGCAAATTTCTATATGTAAACATTCATCTATATGATCTATATTTGTTAGGCAACAATTTGTTTTTCCTAAACTACATTCATCACAAATTTTATTTTTTTCTGTAGCTATGTGTCTGTTAGTAATTTACTATGTCGCGATGGTAGGAGTTGTAGGAAATCACCCCCAACTATGGTACAAAGGAACTCTTACTTTTTCTGAAGCCCATACCCTTATGCAAACCCATTATGGGGCAAATTATTATATTAGTATAGAATGCCAAGAATCTTCTTCGACTACAGACAGTAGAGTAGATTGTCAAAACTGTAATACACTTATTAATCATTTTTACGTTTTAAAAAGAAGGACAGACCATTTATCAACAAACTGCGCAACTTAGAACACATACAAGTTCTAGAATTAGAAGCCAACGACTGGAAAAATAGATATACAAATCTTCTTTCCGAACACCAGTCGTCAAAACCCTCTATCTCCGGGGTTAAAGGAATAGCTAGTCCGGCATCACAGGCAACCAATAAAGACAAAATAGGTCCTGTTAAAGCTGGAAATTTGGTAAGAATTTCTGAAAAACCTGAGAGTTCAGGAGAAAAAACTCCTAGTCCGGTTTCACAGGCTACCGGTAAAGACTTATCAAGTCCTGTTACAGTTGGTGTTTTACTTAAAAACACTGAAAATCCTTTGATTACGGGAGATAGTAATCCTAGTCCAGCCCTACAGGTAGCTGGTAAAGACACTTCAAATCCTGAGACCCCTGTCTGTTTGGGTAAAACGAAACTTAGAAGACAAAAGAAGAAAAAGGCAAAAAGGCAAGCCCAGGTTATTCAGAAGAAAGTAGCAGAAGCCTTTGCTGAGTTAGTCAGCAAAACATTCAAAACTCTAGAGCCAGAAGGATTCGCTACAAAAAAGCAAGGACCTAGCAATAGCCTTGTTAGCATAGAGGAATCTTCAAACAGTTCTTCAGAAGACAGATAGACAAAAGGATTGCTCACATCTGATAAAGCAACTGTAGCCAAAGATTTCTAGAAGATAGAAGACTTCTCGGCAAAAGTAGATTCCAAAGCAATCTCAGAAGAATAAAGACAAAACAGCTTTAGGTCAAAGTCAACTTTACTTTATGTCATTATCAGCTTTAGCTTTATATTGTTTACTTTCAAGAATTTTCTCGATTTAAACCGATTGTAATTTGATTCCATTAGGCAATCATGTAAATGCCCTGTAGATTAGATTCCTTTAGAATAAGGCAATTATGTAAATGCCCTGTAGATAACTTTTTCTGCCTATTTAACACAAGGCAGATTTCATTTGTAAGTACGCTTTCAGTTCACGCTCTCAATTCGATCTAAGAAATTCTCTCTCAATCTCTCTGTGAATGTTTCTCAACGTTCTATCTTAAAGTTCTTCAAATATCTCAGCAATCTCTCTTAGCTTTCAAGTAAGTCATTTACTTTACTCAGCTCTTAATTATTCTAGGGTGAAAACGCTCTAGCGGAGAAGAGCATTCTATGAATTGAAAGAATTATCTCAGGTCTAGCATGACAAGAAATAACTTTATATAGTTAAGATAAGATTTAGAGATCATATGGCATTTACTTGGCTCCAGAAAGAGACTGTCAATTTTTAAAATGATTATGCTTTTTCAAAGAACTATCATGGCTATCCTAAGGATTTAACAAAAGTGGGAGCGAGTCGCTTAAGGTTGTTTGCCGAGTGATGGTGTTTGAAAACCTATAGACTAATGCATGCCCTGAGTTTTTCCAGAAAGATATACTCTGATAGTTCAAAACTGGCATCCTGATATTTTAAAACTCAAAAACAAACTCTCTTTGATGCTAGTTTTTGCCATATTTTCTCTAAAATCTTCTCTCTATTCCGTTGTGTCTGCATCTGTGCTATGCTATCATAAAAAATGGCTACGGTCTAACCGAGGACTTTTTTGTTTATCGAAACCCCCCCCCCCCCCCCCAATTTGGTATCAAAGCCATATGTTCCTTGGCTTCTGAAGAGATAATTATCAAGTAAAGGAGAATGTCGAAGTAACCCTGAGCAAGTAGCCCCTTTTTATCAAAGATTTTCATGAGTAGAAGTCCTGCAAATCCTACTTTTTACAGTTCTTATACTGAAGATAACGAGGAATATGAAGTAGATATTGTAGAATTTAATGAATTTTATTTTGCTTTAAATTTCATAAATCATACAAATGATAGAATTAGAGCTAATTTGGACTCTGGCAGATTTAGACTTGTTAGAAATCCTCTTACTACTTACCTTAGATACTTCATAAATTTAGAACATTTTACTCAAAGAATGAACGAATATTTAGAAAAACTCTTAAGACGCCATATAATTCTGGTAGATCAAGCAAACAATAGTAGATATCATAACAGATTTGTAGACAGATCTTAGGAGCATTAACAGACACGGCTAGACATAACATAAACAATCCAAGCAATACAAATAGAGATTAATGGATAAAACATATCTAGGATAAGATACATACCAAAAACCTTTTAATTTTAAAGAAATGGTTAATAACTTTAATCAGAGTCAACAGACAACTTCAGATATTTTAGATAGTTTTAATAATTTTATTACTGCTATAGAAACAATAGACTTTACAAACAGTAGAATAAAACATTACATAGATACAGATTCTATTACCCTACTATATAACCCTTTATCTTTCTATATCAGACATTTTTTAAAATTAGATGCATTACTTAAAGATTTTCATATGCTTTTTCAACACCTTATAGGTTTTTATATACATCTTAAGGATCAACATAATAATGCACTCTATTATAGCGAGTTTCATAGAAGAATTAGACAAAGAGAAGAACAAGCCTCTCTAAAAACTTTAGAAGTACCTACAGAAGTAATAAATAATGTCTAATTTACAATTAAAATTAGAATCAGATAATGATTAAGAAGATTATTTAAATAGTTATTATTATTTAAATAGTTATTATGGAGATAACGACGAAGATTATCCATGGGATGAAGAAGCCCTGGCCAATTTAGACAACACCCTAGGAAGAATATAGATTTTATGTCTACAAATAAACTAGATTATTTAAATTTACAAACAGACACTAAAAGTTTGAAAATAATTAGAGAAAATCTAGACTATATAAAAGAGAGTTTAAAACAAATTAAAGAGAAACCAAAACATATAGAGACTAAAGCAGAAATACTTTTAGAAAAAATAGATAAACGGTCTTTAGAATATAAAAATGAATTAGACAAATTTAAATTAAGAATAGAAAGTTTAGAAAAACAAAATAATAAGTTAGAAGATAATTTAAGACGTTATTTTAAAATACAAGGATTAGAAAATAAATGAGTACATCAAAAGACTACGAAGAAAACATAGACTATAAACAAATCTTCTTAGAAAGTAATAAGTATTGAACTCCATCCGAAGGAATATCTAGAAATGTGCTAGGAACCCCTAACGATGTAATAAATAGAAAACAAAATAATATTATTATAAGGCTACTCATAACATGTTTAGAAAAAATAAACAGATCAGAACAAAATACAAACATAAAACATAAAGAAAACATTGCTAATTTAGATATAGAAAATTTATGCAAAAAATTAAATAACATTACTATAGACAAAACTAAAACTAGTAAGACACCAAACAATCTGAAATTTTTAATCTATGATAAGAAACGACAGTAGGCACATATTAGGAAGAGGAAATATAGAGGATAGAAATAGAACAGAAGTCTTAGCTACTGAGACAAGAAAAAGAAATGAAAATAAAGTCTTTACTAGTATATTTATTTAAAATTTCCTCCCCTAGAGCTCCTGGTAATTTGTTTAAAAATTTTAGTATTACAGTTTCATTCCATATATTACCACTTTGTGATGCGTAGTAATAAAATTCTTGCATAAAGGGCTTAATATTATGCCAGCTATAAAGATGTACTTAATCTAATTTTCTAGCTGCTTCGTCTTGTAGTTGAGTATTTCCTGTATTAGGGTCTTGTCTTGTTAGAATTAATTGTATGGTATTGACAAAATTGTAAGGATTAGGGCCTAAGTCTGCTAGTTCTTTTAAATCATTTGGGAATCTATTCTTCCATTCATCAAAATTTGCTTCGGTTATTGGTCCCAAAAATTGTGTCATATATCTAATCATTTCTTCATATGTACTAATGTTATCTATTTGTTTTGTCATGAAATTAGCTACGGCTGCGTCTTTCCATATTTGTATATAATTATTACGTTGTTGTGGATCTACGGAAGTGATATTTAGAATAAAAGGGTCTAGTACCTTTTGTATCTTGAAGGTTTGTTCTAAAGGATGTTTTTTTACCTTTGGGCATATAACTAGGTTTACCATAGTTTGTATTTTCATTTTCTAATTTACTACTGACAGAACAGACTAGACTTAATTTCTCCGCAAGTTTTATACCAACGCAATGCTACTATAAGCCAAACAAGATTATATATTCATTACAGAGAAACACAAAATAGAAGCATAGGAGAAGACGTAGTAAGCGGAAATCTAATACATTCAGACTCTGAACAAGAGTTAGTTAGAGGAGATTTTAATTTAACACATAGGTTAAATTGTTATAGGCATAAAAGGATTAAAAGAAGAGATACAGGAGCTAAAGTATTTTTAGTTATAATAGACGATAGATTCTCTAGTGAACAAGCAATAATAGGAGCTATAGAAGTAGATATGAACAACAATGGTGGCATTTTTTACTGTGCACCAGATTTTTGTATAAATACCAAAGACTTTGCCAAAAACATTAAAATTAAAATTATGACTAGAGGATATGAGAATTTTCAAGAAGGAAAGAACCTTTTAGTTTGTACTATTTTATAGGCAAATTAACACAAAGTAGTCAAGTAGGATATAAATTAAGCATTGAAGATACAACTAAATTTATAATAAATAGAGGAATTAAACTATTACCCCCATACCAAGTAGATCCTTTAGAAAATTCAGGACAAGAATGGCAAGTAGATAAAATGATAGGAACTAGTTCAAGTAGTAGTATCATACCCACAGATAGTTTATGGTATAAAAATAAATCTGGAAGAATGTCAGTTAGATTTACTAATTACATAGAAGCAAATAATAACCTAGACATTCAGGAAAACGAAGATGAATAATTCAAAACATGAATTCTGTATTAGAACAGATTGTGAAGCCATAGTTAGATATAACAAAAACAAAGACTCTAGATATACAAATAGATGGTTAAAATTTATGACATCTTTAAGTAATTATAGAATAGATAAAATAGAATGACAGCATATCAAAGGAGTAGATAATTCTATTGCTGATTTATTATCCATAAAGATTTTATCTTAAGATAACCCCATAAAAATCAGCAGTAGAATAAGACAAGTTTCTTGTTTTATTACAGATGGCGTCTTCATCTCAAGACAGGTTTACTCAAACAACTAGTTTCGAACCCCAGCTTAACCAAACAAGCCCGGTATTTCCTTCTCTCTATACTAGTTATGTTGACAGAGGAAAGAGTAGGATAAATTTTGAAGGTAACAGTTTAGAAATAATTCACGTAGGATCCAGTCTCAAATTAAAAACCCTAAAATAGGACCTTTTTCCTGATGACCAAAGGCCCTTTAAGATAATTTATGGCAATCCTTTTTAAAGAAAGACAATGGGTGGTTTGTAAACACCCTTAATGCCTTAGCCAATTATTTTCATAAACTTAGAGAAACTATGTATAATTTTTATTGTGTTTTTAAAGGTGCCATTCCAGGCATTTATAAACATTTTTCAGAAGCGATGGTAGGAGGTGTAGGAAATCACCCCTAACCATGGTACAAAGGTGCATGTATATATACACACAAATAGCTGTATACATATATACACATGTACACAAATATACACGTGTATATATGTACATGTATATATATATGTGTGTACATATATATACATAGATGTATGTATATACATGCATGTATATATACACACGCATAGATGCATACATATATACACATGTACATATATATACATCTGTGTATATATACACGGGTGTGTATATATATATATATCGATGTACATATCTATATATACATGTACATCTATGTATATATATGTATGTACATGTATGCATGTACACACACACACATACATATGGATATATACATGCATGTATATACATACATCTTTGTATATATATACACATTTACATATATACACACGTATATATATGTACATAGATGTATATATACATGTGTGTGTGTATATATACATATATGTACATGTATATACACCTACGTATATATGCACATGTATATGTATATGCACATATATACACACATCTACATCAATGTGTACGTATATGTGTATGTGTACATGTATATATACGTAAATGTACAGGTAGATCTACGTATATATATATATATATATATATATATATATGTGTGTGTGTGTGTGTGTGTATATGTATACACATATATATTATAATATCCCGAATTTTCGGGAACGGTTAAATAACCATCTGGGCTCCGAAAAATCAACGAGCGATAATTTTGAGCAATTCTTGAGTGTTAGTAGAGTATCGTAGCTCAAAAGAATTTTTGGCGCAAAAATGTAATTTTTAAAATTTTGGGGGCATTTTTTTTAATTTGGAAAATTAGAGGGGCTATTTTGCAAATTTTAGAAAATTGGTCACAAGATGGTGCCACCTCCTCCTTGATTATTTGATGACTAATAAAATAAAATTATAAACTAAGGTATAGATAAGTGTTAGGGGAAATAATTGAAAACAAAACAAAAGGAAAGAAAGGGAAAGAGATTCGAGAAAGATGAGGAAAAACAAAAAGAGAGAAACAGTAAAGAAGCAGCAGCAACAAGAAACAGAGCAAGAGAAGAAATGAATGCAGAGTCAGGGGAATGACAGGGGGCTCGGGGAAATTGGAAAAAAAAAGAGAAAAAGAAAGAGGATTGACGGATCCATTCAAGGTAAATTTTGTAAGGGTTTTGTATGTGTTTAATTAGTGATTTCTTGTGGGAATGGAGGTGCTCGGTGAGTGTTTGTCCCCATGGTTGCTGTGTGAGGTAGCCATGGATATGGCGGCCCGAGGGAGGTGTTGATGTGCGTGTATGATATAATTCGCAAGGCTGTGTGGTTTGGTGTATCGGAATGATTTTCAGTATGTGTTCGGTGTGTTTTTCTTGCTGTGTGTTCGTGTTCACTGTAAGTGGGTGTGGCTGTGTGCCATTTCGTGTGTGTTCTTGGGGATTGTGTGTGTTCTGGGTTGGGGATTAAATTTAGGTAGCTCTTTGAAGGGATAAGAGTTTTCAGTTGTATGTAGCTTAAGTAGGCGATGGTATTGCTCGTATTCACGGTCTTGATGAAGTAATGGCGGATGAATTAGTAGAATTTGGAGAAGGTACAATAGGCATTGTTCTGAATTTGGAATTGACCATTACGATACAAAAAAATAATAGGGCTATGTTTCAGTGTGTCCCTGAGAGAGAGAAAGTGTGTGTTGCAGGTGCGATGGGGTGTGTGTATATGTGTATATAATGTGTAGATGGGTGTATTTAGACGTGTTATGATGCGAATTTTAGGGGTATGTGTGGGTGTTGGTGGGTAGCAGCGTGTAGTGTATAGGCAGGAGCGTGTGTGAACGCACGCGCCTTGACTGAGGTTGAAGATGGAATGTGCATGTTTTAGGTGTTTTAGTGTGTGTGCTAATTTGAACAGTAAGTGTAATTGTCACTAAAGGCAAAAACTATTTAGGCAGATTTTAATCCGAAATTTTATAAATAGTTGGGGCCAAAATTAGATAAAGTCCAAAACAGTAACCCATGATATTTTTACGAGACGTACGCTCTGGAATTTTTTGAGAATTTTTAGTATCCACAAAGGGCACTAAATTGGGGTACCGATTAAAGAGATTTATCGAATTATTTAGTATAACAAACCAAGTTATTTTAATCTGAAAATTTTATGTGAATCTTATTTTACTGATATGTTTAATATTCTAAAATTTCGTGCCATTTTGCGGCCGATAGGTATTTTTCGCGAAACCGGCTTCTGAGCGCTCTGTCTGGACACACTGGTTTGGAATTTTCAGGCAAAAATTCTCTAAAATACTTTTTAGCCCACAAATGACCTGAGGATGTTTAAAATAATGTTTTAAGCTGTTTTTGGAATTTTTTGGGTGCCAAAAACCCCCAGGGGTATTTGGTAATTTGCCACCCCGAGGGGGTATTTTGGTAATTTTACCTATAAAAGATATTTTTGAAAAAAACTGTCTCAGATGACCTGTGTACGTTTCAAAATCCTTTAAAAAACCATTACCGTATTTTGGAATGATAGCTTTAAAGATGATCTTTTATTGGTCGTTTTGGAACCCATCGTGATGGTATTTGTCTAGTCTGGTATTTATTTATGATGCATTTCGATCATTTTGGAAATCATTGAGCTGTTCAGTTCGTTGAAGTACTCAAAAACCATTGTCGGCTGGATTATTTGGAATCGTTTTGTAATCCTGTTAATAGTCCTTGTACGACCTTACTGAGCTCTTAAAAGCTCACCCTTCGTTTGATTCCTTTCTGCAGGTTTTGATCAACAGTAGATTGCTCATGAATGGGGTTTAGAGTCTGAGTGAGATTCCGATGAGCCCATCACCACTGTATAGGGAGACCCCTGCGCGGGTCGGTACTGTTAATTTGTTCTTAAGAATTTGAATTACGAAGAACCTAAGCTATAATAGTTTAAGCTAAGCCGTTGTGATCTAGTGTTTTGAGAAATATGAGCTGATGCTAAATTAGATGGTTTGGAAGTTATGTTAGTGAACAGGTCTGACATGTTTGATGTGATCCGGTAGGTTAACGACCCGGGAGTTTGGGCCAGTAGAGCTCCGGATTTTCGGGGGGCGTTACATATACACACACACATACTTGTATGTACATATACATACATGTATGTATATGTGCGTAGAGGATTAATATGCTTAACTACATCTGTTTCGCTATTCGATATAAGGGTATCTTCTGCTCATTTGAAATCGTCGACTATTGTTATTGATTCATTAAGCTTTGTTTTGGTACCCCTGGCATTATGGTACCTTAGTGGGTATCCGATCTCCCTACTCTTTTACCTTGTCCCTTGCCACAAGTAAAAGAGGTGATTAAAGGCGCTTGCAAGCTTTGGAAGTTTTGAGCATTTTCTTAACTAAAACAATTGAACTATTTGTTTCTATTTTGAGAACTTTACCAGATGGTGAATAGTTTGATTTTGAGTTAGAATTCTGTAATTTGATTTACCCACTGCGTGTATTACTTTGCTTTAGATGAACTTTTAAGAGAATGGATTCTCCTTAGATTGTTATCTTATGGAGACATTTTGTCGCTAATGGATTTAGATGCTCTGTTTTATGCCCGGCATAACTGAAACTATAGTGCAACATTATTTCATTTTAGGACTTTGATTTTTGTCACGGCTTCCGAATTTGGCGGCTTGACATATTGGCTGTTGATTCTCGCTGGGTGCGCACACTGCCCAATAGCGTATCATATGTTTGTTCTCGTTTACCAAAACCCAGATTCATATGTTTGTTTCTTGTTTACCAAAAACCAGATACTTTTAGGATATGTCTTTAGTGTGTGTCCAGTGCATCTGTGATCATGTGTGTTATGTATAGGTGCAGACAGCCCTCTGGCAAACAAGCCAAGATATGTCTCTATTGATATCAGTAGATAAGGATACCGACCATTGTAAGATACTTTATAGGAGAGTTGTTCAAATTGAATGACAAGGACAAATGGTAGAAGTGAGTAGCTGCTATTGGTGCAGGCAGCATAAAAGAGCAGCCGGCAGCGTCTCTTGCGTGATAAAATGAAAAGAGTGACCGCTTTTTTCTCTTTTGGCTGAAGGAATTTGAAAGATAATAACCTAAACATGCAAAAATGTTTTTATTTAAACAAACCCTATATCTTAGTCCTAGTATTTTGAGCTTTAGATATTGAAAGTATCATTTGAGATAGCTGGTCCCGAAATAACAGGTTTAGCAAAAAAAAATTATCATGTGTTTCCACATAAACTATATAAGTCACACATGCATTGCAAAGCAACTTCCAAAACTCATGCCTCTAGTAGATACTGGAGAAAAGATATAGCATTCCGTTTCGGACCAGATAAAAACATTGTTTTTAAGCTTTTCCATCTTCTTCTCTGGGAGGAAGAGGGGAGAAAAGAGAGGGGGGGTGGGGGTGGGGTGTTGAACAAATAAAATTATCCCTGGATCACTCACCCGAGATCTGGTGGAAGCCTGTAAGCGCCAATACGTACGCGCTTCAGCGAATGAATCTGAAAAGGTAAGACAATATAATTGGAATGGTATTCACAGATCAAAGGAACTAGGCTAAATATAGGACATATGGCGCAACTAATTATAAAGAATACCGAACTATTGTTAGCATGGATATTTAATACTTAGTAGTTGATTTATGAACACATCCGCATAGCAAGAGCATCACTTAACGGTGGGGTAATCCACACGGACCACAGCCTTTTCTGCTAAATCTACACCTATCCAAATACTAATTTAGTTAACGGCATTAAACAGACAACTGTTCTGAAATGGTGTTGATTCACCCCGCCTTTAACTAGAATCATATTCATTTTATAGTTGAGAAACAAACGTCAGAATTAAAAAAGAGCAGCCATAGATCTCAAAATTAACTGAAGCAAGGTAAGTGCAACATGAAAATTGCCTGTAAGCTTCAAAACCAGAACTGGGAAGGCTCTTGGGACCTTCTACAGTTAGTTTGGGTGCAAATTCATCACTGTGCATAGTATCCACGCAAGTAATTCTGCTGTTTTGGCTGTTTTTTGAGAGCTAAGTTAAGGGTACTAATCTGATTCAGATCTAATTGAGTGTGCTTCAATGCAGAAAATTTTAGAAAAAGAATAAGAAGCACTAAATCATGCCTAGGTTCTATAAACTTCAGATGTACAACTAGATTTGCATCAATCAAACCTGTAACTAAAAATTGATCTCAAATCAATTGGAAAAGAAGATATCTTAGGGCTTGAACTTCTTATTTGATCCAAAACACTGACTAGGGGAACCTACAGAAGCAGCGCAAAAAACATACACCCAATAGCCCATCTACTAACAAGCTAAGACTCATGGGTCATTCACTCGTGGCCAGCAAATTCGTCTCCAATACAAGTTTGAACTGAATTTGCAAGGTAGAAAGTTGCTGACAGCATATTGATCTCAAAATTGGCACAAAGAAGAGACTATGAAGAAACCACACCTAACTGCAATAAGTCCCAAAGCAAAGTTTGACGGTGAAGCTTTCCTTAATTTTCAGTTAATTGAGAAAAAAAAATTATCACGACGCTACGTACCGTCAGTTACCAAAGAAAAGGTTATTGCCTCACCTTGATCTTAATATAATAGAGATTTACGTCATAACCATCACATCAAAGGTATATATTTCACAGGTAGAAGTACAGTGATCAAAATAAAATCTAACCTGTAGTCCGGCCTTTTTCACAAGCTCTCGAACTTCGTGATTTCTTCCCTCATGAACCTGTACCAGTATATGCCAAAAAGGGAACTCTTCAGACATGTTGCCAAAGGAAATCAAGATAGGGAAAAAAGGAAAATTTAATTTTCCCTCGCAACAGAGTCTATAAAACGATGAATTTCAGTACTAAATTCATAATATCAGCTGTATAGCTACCTAATAAAACGACCACTGTGATAATTGGAAAATTTATGCTAGACCAAAATGCAGTTACGAGTAAATTCATCAAAGCACTTAAACGGGGTTACTAGGAGTATAAACTCTGGAAAGCAAAGATGAAGCATCCTATTATTAGCTCAACCAGTTTCCTGTATAGTCTTATGAATACCTGCTACTAGCATGAGAGAGGATATACATACAAATATCTAAAAGATTGTGGCATCCATTTTTTTTCCCCAGCAAAAATATCAGCTACGAAGCATAGACAGCAATTTAGCCTGCGTATGGGTGTCAGGTACACATCTGGTAGGGTGCAGCCAGAAACGCACCAGGTCTTGCTGTTGATGTGTCCAATTTTTGTATTTAATAAATCCCGGATACATCCAGGATACACAGGTACATATCGGACACTAGAGGGTGGTCGATTTAGAATTTGAAAACTTAATTCGGGGCCCATACATAATATTCATTTCTTTTACACTAAGGTTATGCTAAAAGTTGCGAATCCAGAAAGTGAGATGTAGAGAGAGAGAGCTGGTGCAGAACAAAAAGGAAAAAGGGAGAGGAAGATGCAGCAGCCATTGATAGTCAGAGACGAGGCATTCGGTGGTAGCGATGATGCCGACAGCGATGGGTAGGCACTCCGGACGGAACGACGTGGAGGAGGAGGTTGAGGAGGAGGAGGCAAGATGACAAGATCTCTTTCTTCTGGTAGTCGGGTCAAGGCTTTGACCAAGATATGGGCCTAATACCTGTCCTCTTGTATTCTATGGTGATTTACTGCTACAAGTGTAGTAGCTGAAACAATCAAGAGTGATTCTATTTCTTTTGAACAACCACTTTAGACTAGTAGCCAGAAACGAAAACAAAAAGGAGTCGTTGGAAACTCGGAATTGATGGAAATCCCAAAATTGCTGTGAATAGCCGCAAGGACAGATTTTATTTCCAACTATAGGAGATTAGCAGTATATTAGTAGATAATAGTTTTCTGATTTCTAGAGATAAGTGGAATGTTATACTTTTCTAGAATAACCTACCTTGCTATAAAGGTTTTGTATCCATTCATGTTCCAAAAACACAAAATATCAGAATTTCCTTCATGGTATCAGTTTTAGGCTCTTTTCTGGATCAGAAACCTCGTCAGACGGGCCTTCATTGCCGAGACTATTCCGCTTTTTGTTCGTGTCCTGTTTCTACCGTGTTTCAGGTCAAAAACAGATTTTTTTTTTTTGGCACAATTCATGTTGAGCCTCCTTGCTTAAATTTCTTACAAAAATTTCCTTTCTTATTCTTCGGCCACCATAGCCCAGTATCCAACATTTCTTCCCCATTGATCTTCATCACCATTCTTTTCCCTTAAATTTCTGTTTCAAATGGATTTCAACATGTCTTCCACATCTGAGAAAGCTCCTAGTGCCCAATCCAAAGCGGTAGCACTCAGTCAAACAACAGGAGAATTACAGAACATTCAATCTGCCTACAGATTGAAGTTCAAAAATTTATGAAGTGGTCTCAAGAAATTTGGACCGTTCTCAAAAGGAAGGGAAAATTGAGTCATCTCCTCAGTATTGAGCTCAAGAAGGAAGATCCTAGAAGGACGTACTACTCATCCTATAGTTACATTGATAGTTTGATCGGTCTTTTTATCGCATAACTACGTCGAATATATGGATTGGATTGTGAGATTTGATGCTTCGGATGAAGAGGACGCCATGGTCATGTCCTGGCTATGGAATTTCGTGCAACCAGAAATCAGTGACGTTGATGTTTTTACCAACGTCTAAGAAATATGAAGAGCCACACAGCAAAACTTAATCTAAGGCAAGGGATGCTGCGCGATCTTTGAGACTAAAACTAAAATCTCTGCCACCAAATAAGGAGAACGCTAAGTCACTGACCAATCTCTTCAAGAATCTATGGCAAGAGATGGATCATTCATTGAGATGAAATGCAGCGATGATGTAGCTGCATTAAAGAACTTCATTAAAAGGAATGAAACTTATGATTTCCTTGTCGATTTAAATGTTGAGTTTGATCAAGTGAGGATTTAGATATTGGGAAAAAAGGATTTACCTTCGTTGAATGAGACTGTCTCCATTATCAATGCCGAAGAAAGTCGAAGGGGGTTGTGCTTTACCCTCAACTGGTTGAAGGATCTACAATGTTGGGAAAAATAACTGATCAGAAACCGAAGTTGAATACTGAAAAAACATCGGCCTCCGATACTGCAAAATCAGAAGTTGGGAGAATGGAGTCTCGGCCCTCAAACAAGGATAATATCTGGTGTACCTAGAAGTGTTGGAAGCTACATGGAAAACCACAAAGTTCTCAGTGGTATACTGGACCTAGAAGTGGAACACAGTGAAGCCAGGTGCATATAACTTAATCCAGGGAAGACAGGTCAGATGATTTGTAAAATCCAGTGGTGGAGAGCAAAATGAATTCAACGAAGAAGACATTGGAAGGCTGAGATCACTCTTTGATTCATTAGAGAAGTCTACCGGTACCTGTTCCTTGGCAAATTTGGGTAAGCTTCACCCCTCGTATGCTCTAAGTGCCTCTGGTTCAGATTTTTTAAATTTCTGTATTACTGATTCCAGGTAACCGATCATATGACCCATTCTTCACACGATTCCTCACTCGCTGTCCTAGCAAAAAAAATAGCAATTGCTGATGGATCCCTGGCCACTATTGCCGGCCAGAGAGACATTTTTCGAAGCCCATCCACAACCCTTAAAAATGTGCTACATATACCTAAGTTATCTATAAACCTTGAGTCTATTTCATTAACTTACAAATGATCTAAACTGCAGTGTGGTGTTTTGTAGCATTTCTTGTGTATTTCAGGAAGTTACAAGGAGGACAATTGGAGTCTTCATATCTTTGGTTATCTGGGGCTAAGTGAATAATGGGAACAGATCACCTCTCTCGTCTCTGTCCAGCAACCTCATTCCAATAAAGACCGAATTTGGCTTCATCATTTTAGACATGAACACCTCTCTTTAGTATTCATAGTATCATGTTTCCAATTTTGTTCAAGAATTTAATGAGAAAGATTTTCACTGTGATGTTTGCAAATTTGCTGAACACCGACGTGTTTCCTTTCCTTCGAACAATAAAAGAGCTACAATTTCTTCTTCTTTCATCCACAGTGATATTTGGGCTCCATCTCGAGTCCCCAACATTTCAGGGGTTCGTTGGTTTGTCTCCTTCATTGATGATTGCATTCCGGTTTCCTGGATTTATCTGCTAAAACAAAAAATCTAATATGTGCAACATTTTTCCTATTTCTCATAAGATGGTCAAGGGAGAGAAATCAGAGAATTATTCATGAATCTCCATGTGTTGACACACCCTAACAAAATGGGCTTTGCCAAATGAAAAATGGTCATCTTTTAGCCTCTTTTCGTTCTCTTTTGTTTCCAAAGAATGTCCCAAAAATTTTAGGGCGAAGATGTCTTCAGTGCGGCTCACCTAACAAATCGTATCCCATCTCGAGTCCTAGATTTTGTAAGTGTTTTCTCAGTATCTTCCAGATTCTAATGTGTCAACTAAGTTAGCTCCTAACGTTTTCATATGTGTCTCATTTGTTCATGTTCATTCTCATGGTCAAAGGAAGCTAGATCCTAGAGCTCTCAAGTGTGTCTTCATATGATATTCACCTACTCAAAAAGGGAACAAGTGCTACAATCCTAGGACTAGTAAAACTTATGTTTCTTCTGATGTCACAAGAAACTTATATTTTTAGTCCTTATCTTCAGGGGGGCATATTAATTATAGAAGACAAGGATTTTCTTTTAGAGAGCCATCCATGTTAGTTAAAACATCTCTCATGCAAACTAAATCCACTTCTGTAACTGAACTTATTCTTGAAGCCAAGCATATTGAGTCATTCCTAATCATTGTGAAGAATCATCAGGGCCGATAAACCCTACACCCACAACGCCACTACACGTCTACTCAAGAAAAATAACGCCCGTGATCAATCCTGTGCAAGTTCAAGAAACTAAATCGTCACTTGGGAATAAGGCAAGTCCTTTAACTCTTGTTCTTGATTTGGATCTGCCCATAGCCACAAGAAACGGTGCTAGAATGTGCACACAACATCCTTTTTCCCATTTTGTGTCCTTTGAAAAATTATCAACCTGACAAAGAAGCTTCCTTGCTCATCTAAAGATTGTAGTCATCCCACAAACCTTATTTGAGGCACTCAGCATAGAAGAAAGGACGCATGCAATGAAAGTAGGGATGGAGGCCTTGGAGAGAATGGAACATCGGAACTAGCGAGATTAACAACTAGAAAGAGATCGGTAGGGTGCAATGGGATTTCACTGTGAAGTATAAGTTGGATGGATCCATTGAGAGGCAGAAAGCGAGAGTACTAACCAATGATATACATAGCCCTGTGGGGTGGATTATCAAGAGACATTTGCACCAGGGGCCGAGATGAATAGAGTAAAGGTGTTGTTATCTCTAGCAGGAAATTGTAGTTGGACTTCACACCAGTTTGATGTGAAGAATGCCTTTTACATGGGGATCTTGAGGAGGAAACCTATATGGAAGTTCCACCTGGCTTTGATCTGGGCAAAAACAAAGTGCGTAGACTGAAAAAGGCATTGTATTGGCTCAAACGATCTCCTCGAATATAGTTTGGAAGATTTACTCAAGCAATGTTGAATATGATGAATAAACAAAGCCAGGTTGGCCACAAAAGACATTTGGCTTAAAGGGGAGTCATGGAGTTGAAAGTTCATGTGGATGATTTTACAGTAACCAGGAATTATCGAGATGAAAAGGAAGCTCTTCGTAAGTATTTAGCAAAAGAATTCAAAATAAAGAATCTTGAAAACTTAAAGAACTTATGAATATAAGTAGCTCGGTCCATGGAAGGAATCTTTGTTTCCCAGCAAAAATGTGTTCTTGATATGCCAGAAGAAACAGGTAAACTTTGTTGTAGAATATCAAACAAGCCTATTGAGCCAAATCTAGACTAGGAGAGCCTACGGAAAGCAAACCTGCTGACAAAGGCATGTACCAACGACTTGTTATTTGTCACACCGACGGCCTCACATTGCATACGCAGTGAGTGTTGTGAGTCAGCTCATGCAAAACCCTAAGGATGTCCATCTCCAATATCTAAAAAGCAGCCTAGTAAAAATTGATTCTCCTCGGAAAGGTCACAAGAATGGAACTAAAAGCATACACAAATGCTGATTATGCTGGCTCTATTATTGACATAAGATCAACGTCTCGGTATTGTACATTTCTTGGTGGAAATTTGGTAAACCAGAGGAGTAATAAACAACTTGCAAGACCTAGTGCGTAGGCGGAGTTTTGTTCGATGGCACAATGTATTTTGAGTTGTTATGGCTCAAGATCATTCTTGAAGACTTGAAGATTGAATGGAAGACCCCAGTAAAGCTTTATTGTGACAATAATTCTGCAATCAACATAGCTTGTAATCCATTTCCAAATGACAGAACTAAACACGTGAAAGTTGACAGATATTCATAAAGGAGCTTGAAAGCGGATTGATTTGCACTCCCTACATTTCTATAGAAGGTCAACTAGCAGACATCTTAAATAAAGGATTAACAAGTTCAGCTTTTCAGTTGTGAGCAAGCTAGGATGGAAAAGATCTACTCCCCAGCTTGAAGGGGAGTGTTGGAAATTCACAATTGATGGCAATCCCAAGATTTTCTGTAAATAGCCATAATTTAGGGATAGATTTGTATTTCCAGTTATAAGAGATAAGCCACATAAATTGATCGCCTTTCCTTTTTTGGCCATCTCACAAAAATTGATCACTTTCCAAATTAAGAAAGATTCTATAGGTGTTTTTCATATTTACTCTTCTTACACAATTTTTATTCTACTTCTCTCTCCACATTTAACTCTCCACCAACTCATTTTCTCTCTCCCGGCCCACTTTCTAACACTTTTCTATTCTATTTCTTTCTATATTTAATACTTCAATAACCAATTTTCTCTCTTGCCCCACTTTCTTCCCCACCTCTCTCCAACGGGGTAGAAAGGAAAACACAGAACATATGACTTGAATCCTTAATCTGCGTGCCAGTCAAAGTTGATCAAATTATGTAGGACGGAGGGAGTAATAAATAACAGTTTCCTGCTTTCTAGAGATTAGAGGAATGTCAAACTTTCCTTGAATAGCAATATGTCGCTGTATAAAGGTTTTGTATCAAATCATTTTCGAAAAATATAGAATTCCTGAATTTTCTTCAAGACCAGAACTGGTATTTCCTAAACACATGACATAACTATAAGAATACCAAGTGTTATTTCGTATCATTGGATTTGTCATTATAAGTAAGGATATTTCCACTTAAACAGAGTTTTCTAGATATTTACAAAACTATTATATTATAGTATGGACATATTCTAGCCAGACCCGACTCTAATAATTTTCAGAAAACCAAAAAACCCCTCTTATCTACACATGTCTCATATCCGCACCAAGTTTGTGCTTCCTAGAATTTCGGCTTCTTGTGGTGGTTAGCAGTTTCAATCTAACAAGTAAAGACGCACACTGAGACAACAAAACAATAAAGTGACATTTAACTGCATGTTGTAGAAAAAACAATAAATACCACAATGCGCAGTCGAGGTCTTGATAAGAGGGGTGCAATGGACACCATCAATGATTGTTCCGTGACTGATTGCTATTAGATGCCGCTTATTGACCGCACCTTCTATAGTTGCAATGTATCTACAAACACGAGCAGTAAGGAGAATTATCAGGTTTGAGGATGCAAACAAGCACAATAATAGCATTATATAGCCCCAAAAACAACCAATGCACAAATTACTTACATGAGAGGGGAGGAAGTGCAGAAGGTGGAACTAAAGTGAGTCCATATAATAAGGTCATACAACATTATGTTCTGCTATAGAAAAGCTGCAAGCAGCACGTGATTTAGAATTTTCATGGAGCAAGCATTATATGATTCATCTCAAAACTCTTAACAAATTTTAGATGTTGTACAAATCTACGTAGGCCTTATTTGTTTTAGGTTGGAACTTTATGTAAAACTGGCGAACAAGGGGAAAAGTGTGAAGACGAAGCATTAATTCAGTCTGGTGGCAAGGGATGATAAATATGAGCAGAAGGAAGGATGGTATTTTAATGAAAAAGAGTTAAAGCGAGAGAGCGAGAGAGAGAGAGAGAGAGAGAGAGTATTAGCACAAAACACTTTGTACGCATGAGTACTCCTTAGATTGCTTAGCTTCAAATCGGTTCCAAAAGAGTTTAATTATAGGCATTCTTCAATCGACTTACTCGACCGCCATTGGGATAATAGGTTAATCCTAGCAATTGTTTGTACAATATATAAGAAATCTTATCCACCTAGATTATTTGTACCAGACGTGATATTCTGGATACACTAGATTTTATTTACTTACTCTTATCGATTAGATATTCTAGATCCTATCACAGCGGTTAGCAATTCAAGCCATCGTCTGAGGTAATATGGACGCGATTGTCCCCGTAGATTTCTCTCACCACCCTCACACCAGCATGTAGGGAATCAACATGTACCAAACATAATGGAGCCATCCCAATGCTTGCTTGAAAAGTGTTATTACAAGCAAACTCAATCAAAGGCAAATGCTCATCCAAATTACCACAAAGGTCTAACGAACACATAAGTAGCATATTCTTTAATGTCTAGTAGTGCGCTCTGTTTTTCAGTCTTGTCAAGGATGAAAAGCTGAGTACCAAAGACCTCCAAAGACTAATCCAGAAACGAGATGTGAATGTGGGTCTGTGTAGGATACAATTTAACCTGGCAGTGCTCCTTTTATCTGTCTTTTCAAGGATGAAAATCAGCATTACAATCAAACGAGTACAGCAAGATCTATAAAGACTAGTCCAGAAATGAGATGTGAATTGGGTCCATGTCAGATATAAGAGAACCTGAAACACCACGTAGCTAGATGATCTCCTGGATAAAAAAAAAACCAGCTAACCTCTATGACATATAGTTGGCACATATAGGAAGACGGAGATTTGGTCAAAAGGTCTACAATAACCCAACCTAGTGTTACCGATTTTGTTAGTGACCCTAGCCTACAGCGAACCGGTACGCACGATCCCAACCGCTTGGAGTTAGCGTGTCAATACTCTAAAATGAGCAAACTCAGAAGAGAGAGAAGAAGAGTTGCTAGTTGTTAATTTAATTCTATTAAATGCTGGAAATGGAAGCTTTGAAAAAGTAGTAGTTGATTAGAGAAAGGATGAGCCTGCCAAGAACAGCTATGTTAATGGCACCAAATAAGCTTGTTAAAGTTCTTTTAGAAACTTGTCATTCTTCCGACAAGTGTATGTCTGAGAAGAAAAGGGCAGGGGGAGAGAGAGAGAGAGAGGTACACATTAAGGGCATCAATTTAGGAAATTATACATAAAGGCATTAGCAGCTCCTCCTATCTATTAAATTACACCCCGCTCCCTAGGGTTTGTACTAGTTTTACACAGCAACCTTCGGTTTCGAAACCGTCAAGAAAAGTTAGGGCACCATACAATTTCGTGTAATCTGCCAAAAATGTTCTCAAGTCTTCCTCTTCTTCCTTAGGCAGCAAACGACCAGTCACCACCACCGATGACCTCCTTCTGCCCATCACACTCAGGTGCTCATGCCAGCGACCACCCTAATTTCTCTCCGCTTATCCAAACAGCATCCCACTACCAAACACATTCCATTCCCCACTCACAGCCCATCACAAAGACACATTAGCGCACGCGCACTGGCGACGCACACACTGCCCGTCATATAAGGACATCGGCAATGCGCACGCAAACACTGCCTTTAGCATGCACGCCCCGTTGATCACCGCTGGTGACGCACTCGCGCGGGCACACTGCCCATCACACACGCGCACTGCTGCCTGTGGCTATCATTGTCATCATGTGCCCCAGCGCCACCCCACCCCCCGCGGGCCCGCAACCACTGTACCATCTGCAACACCCAACGCCAAACCCACAGATTTGTACCATCCGCAGCCCAAACCTACAGATCTGTATAACCCACCACCGTCCCACCACCAAACCCATTCCAATTCCCACCGAACACCGTCCAACCACTGCCTCATCACACACACGCAGACACCTACTCCCAACCATCACTGAAAATCACCCTAAACCCATTCCATTTCCCACGCACACACAGATCTGGGAATTGTTTATGGGAGGAGAAGCCAAATTGGAGCGATAGTGGCAACAGGGAAAGTGGCGGCGAGGGAAATGGTGATGGTGGCATTGAGGTGTTCGCAGGTATCGTGGTAGTGGGTATGCGGCAACGATTGGGTAAGTAATGGAACTGGCAGTGGTGTTTCAGGTGGGGCATTATATTGGTGGTGGTGGGGAGTTTGGTGCAGATGGGCGGCAGTGGTGTAGCCTAGTGTAATTTCAATAGATAGGGGGAGCCCGGTGTAATAAAGGCAAACTTCAGGAGTCTCGAGTGTAATTAACCCTTAGTTCAGTGTAAAACTATACGATTTCACATGATTTCAAAAAACCAACATAAAGACTTAAAAGATTTTTCTTAATAAAGAAGAAAAAACCCATTGATAGTGATTGTGAGAGTGTCTTACTTCAAATTAGTATTCATGAACTTATATAACACGTATGATGACATAAATCTTAGAAAGCTTGCTATATGGAAGACAAACCCCAGCAGCATATTGCATATCCAAAAAGCAAACCACAAAGTCTACCCCCACGAATTCTTTACCTACAAATCAATGCACCACGCACCCGTACCCGTACCACGTAATGAAGCGAATCGTATGGAAGACAAAACCCAGCAGCATATTGCATATCCAAAAAGCAAACCACAGTCTACCCCCACGAATTCTTTACCTACAAATCAATGCACCAGCACCCGTACCCGTACCACGTAATGAAGTGAATTGTGTACTCAACACCGACCCAAAATCGAAGTCCTAGATAACCAAACTACATATATATTTAGGTACATGCTCCTGCTTCCATTGCGGGACCTCTAATGACTGCAATAAGCCAGCAAGTCACTGTCGGCCTTAACCCGTTGACCTAACTGATACAAGGCATATTTCTGGAAACGAAAGAAAAAGAAAAAACACAGATTTCTAAGCAAGGGCAGAAGGTTTTATTAGTTACCATTATCTAAGTCCACTGTTATTGGGTTTAGTCCGCAGTTTAAGCGATTTTCATATTTTCTAAGTCCTTCAATTATTACGCTTTGGTCTAGTCTTCTTTTTGGTGACTTCTAGATTATTCCTAGCAGGAAAGATATTTAGTTTATGTCTGCATAAGCACTTATCGTAAGTAGAATTAAAGGAGAGACGATGAATATCATTTCATGAAGCATATTTGCTTTTCTTGTTAGTAGTGAGACTCTATTCATATTCTTCTAGGTAAGACTCCTAGAAGGCCTTGGTGGGACACTGAGGTTTTGTTATCGTTTGCATTCTGTCACTTGTTTTGTTTGAACATATAAAAGACCAAAATACTACTCTCAGGTACTTTTCACAGTACCTTAAAACACCTCAAAAAGTATATCCCTCTCAATCATAAACCCAAAACCCTAGCTTCTCAGTCACAAAACCCATAAATCTACCCAATCATACAAGCTTATAGGACAGCCTTATATATCCTTAGTAAGGTCTGTCCTACATCACAGACCATGCATCTCAATGTCTAATGCATCAGAGTACAGGAATAGTGTAGTACTTCTAGAATATTCTAGGCCTTGTAGATTTATAGAACCTTGTAAAAATGAGTGGCAAGGATTAACCGAATGCCACAATGGCAGTGGTGTAAGTCATCTAAATAAATCTGATGAAGAGGTAAGCTTGTTCCCAAATGAAGCTAAGAAATTCAAGAAACACTTTATGTACATTGTTCCCTTGAGCCAACTCCATAATTGTTACGTTTTATTCCAGTTTGTTTCGAACCATAGCCCAGCATCATATGCGCGCAACTCCTTCATCTTCACAGCATTTGTCAAGTTTGCCTTTGTCACTTTGGAGTGCTTTGTTATAGTGCCTCGGTCAACTCAGATCGAGGGGCACTCTCTAAAGAGCTTTGGCTCACCTACTCAGTCTTTTTTCGTCTGCTTGCCTCAAGAGAAACCATCAATTTGTCACTCACAACGTCTTTCAACTTTCCAATGGCAGTTAATATAGGGTCGTGTCAATCAACAAACTAATCAGAAAAGTTTCTATGACCTATCTATCTTTGATGTCTTCTCCATAGGTAGTCAGTCATCTGACTGATTATCTCATTCACTAAGGAGTAGTACCTTTAGCGGTTCCATAATTATTGAAACTAATATTTTCTAGCTCTTTCTAGGAATATTTTGTGTTCCTTCTCGTTGCCTAAAAACTCCTCCTTCAAAGTGTTTAATGCTTCCTTTGCTGTTGAAGCTCCTATAATTCTTCAGTCGATGCCTGTGGTATTCCTTTAATTGGTGCTGATGTCTCATATTCAAAGTGGAGGTATTCTCCAAAATAGGGTAACCACTATCCACTATGTCCCATTAGCATTAGGACAAAAAATAATCTTCAATTTTATGCTCTGAAACCATACCGAAACAAGAAAGGAGAACTGCATAGAAGTAGAACTATGACTAGACATGATGAAAACTGAGAGGTACCACAACATAGATAAATGAGCTCGGTAAGGAAACCAATGTGAACGAGCCCAACGTGCAAAATGATCAAACTAGGGATTGCTTGTTGATTATAGACAGGACTTTATGTGATTAAATTAGTGAATAAAAGGGTTACAGTGTGCTGAAGGAACTTAAATACAGTTTGGTGGCAAGGAATGAAAACTACGGGAAGGATAGTATTTTTAAAGAGAAAAAAAATATTATCCGCACAAAAGACAATTGTTTCTTGAATTACTTCGCTTCAATTTGGAACAAGCTTGCCAATTCATATGCACTCTTCAAATGACCTACTCTTAGTTGCAGGAAACTCCTAATATGGTGACGTTTCTTTCTCGGAAACTCGCTTTTGCGATCCCAAGTTAGGAGCTCCATGGGATCTCGTCCCAAGCTAAGATGGGAACTTGATCCCGCTAGTTGGATAGAGATGCATGGAACAAGTGATAGAATACATGAAAATCAAGCTCTTTTCAACTCAATTCCTTGTTTCTCTCTTCCTTCAAGTCCTTAAAGTCTCCTTGTCTGTTGTTGCTATCTATGTAAACTATGCTAAACAAATGATAATACTCTTTACGCATTTATTTATTCAAGCCGCTCCCAACCTCAGATTCTTCTTGGTGCTTACGCTTCCCCGCCCCCGCCCCCGCTCCCGCACCCGCCCCCGCTTTGTGCAACTAAGGACCTACTCTACAGCCATTGTAACAATTTATTAAACCCAGCACTCGTTTCTACAAGTTCTTAGAAATACACAAGGTGAAGAATATTCTAGGTATACTAGATTATTCTCTTACTCTTATCCACTAAATATTTCTAGATTATCTTGTGGGCTAACAATTGCCAAACCACCATTCAAGCGAACTCTGCAATGTTCTCGAGCCTTCAGAATTGTAGAAATGCATTAGGCTTTCTAAGTACAAGGACCAAGGATGTTGCACCAGATGTGCTTCATGGAACTTTGTTAATAGAAACAGTAACAGTTAACCAATATTGCATGCTACATGAAATCAGTTTCACTCGGGCATCTAAATGGCGATGAATAAAAAGAAAGATGGAACCTTACTCCTTGGAAAAAATTGAAGAAGGGTGAGCAAGTTTTTGAGCAAAATCCCCTGATATGGAAACAGGTTGGGTTAGTCCATTTTATTCCAAGGCTTGGCCATAAGGCCATCAATAATAATACAGAAAATGCGTACCATCATTTGTTACAATGATCAACCCAGTTGTAGCAACATCAAGGCGGCCAACAGTAAATAGTCGTGGTTTTGGTCGCCCTGGATTTCTCTTATCCTGGAACAGCACACTATTAAGACAGCTAATTTAAAAGAACAAGAAACTCCCAGCAGAATTTACCAAGCTAGATGCAGAAAAACGAGTTTGATGTTGTAATTAACATACCCAACTCTTTAGATAATCATCAAACAGCGAAACAACATATTTCGTATCTTTCTCCCCCGACGAGCAAATATATCTGTAATTGCGTTAAACCTATTAACTCATGCAATTCAATATTCAAACATATACATGAAGTCACTAGCCACAAAGAAGACAAACCCTTTTGGCTTGTTCATGGCAAAATAAACCTTCGGAGGCAGTTTCTTAGGAAGGCGGTTTCCATTCACATAAATTATGCCCTCCCAGGATCAACTTTGGTCTGCCCATCATCACAATAAGTTACACTTTATCAACATCAGCATTAAAATTTGAAACGACATCATTGTGATAGCACTGGGATTATCCAAACTTCTAAATTGAAACATAACGCAAACATCGTCACAAAGACATATAAACAGTTGCATGCACCAATTTGACCACACCTGAGGAGTATTACACACGGAACCATTCACAGTCACGAGGCCCTCAAAGATAAGTTCTTCACTGCTCCGTCTTGATGCCACTAACAAAATTAGACCAACGAGTCATACTAAATGTAGATAAAGTCCAGTAATGTAGGGAATATGTACATATACAAGCTTGTACACAGTGCATAGGACATCTCGTAAAACTACAAAAATGCCTTAAAATGATGGGCCCAATGTACAGTTGCTTTCAAAGTATTACACTTTCAAGTTCACATCCACGTAAGCAAATTAAAATCCGAACCCTACAGTTCACAAAATAAAAGCAAGTACCTCCAGCGGCAGCGAGGACCTTACTGAGGCGCTGCGGCGGATCCCTAAAATTCTGGTTGTAAAACCGTCGCGCCACCTTGGAGTGCTTCGGCTCGGAGGTCAAACGCTCCTTCTGCTGCTGCTTCTTTTTGGCGGGGGAGGAGGTGCTGGCGTGGGCCATTGCGTGGAGGAGGCGCGCGGGAGGAGTGGACTGGAGCGTGAGGTTGCCGCTCTCGTCCCGGACAATCCATGGGATGTAGAGCTGCTGCCCGAGCTGGTCGTCCTGGTCCGGCTCAGATGTCGGGTCGGATTTAGGGGCTGCCTTGGGGGTGGGCGGAGAGAAGGTGATGTTGAATTCGGTGGTGGAGGGGGAGGAGGAGGAAGTAGAGGAGGTGATTATGGTGCGGAGGTGGGTGCGGCTGATAGCTAGGGGTTTGGAGAGGTGGAATGTCGAGAAGGCGGTGGATGCGGCCGCCACCGCCGTTGCTATCGTCGCCATTCGCGGCGGCGGCGGTGGTGGTGGAGAGTGGGTATGAGAGTAAAGTAATGGGCTAACTTGCGCTGGAAGTGGAATAAGACAGTTTTAAGAAGTTAATTGAAAGCCCAAAAGGCTGTAAAGGGCTATTCGACAGCCCAAAATGGCTTTACCGGACTGAACCTCCTATTACACTGTATGGGCCCACGCCAATTGTATACTACTTTGTGCCATCTCAGTTGCCGGTCGTCTTTCAATGCCTAACTCCTTGTCTCCTAACTGTTTGAAGTTTGGACTTGGGACGGTGGTATTTAGCTCAGACTGGTTCTGAATAGAACTTACACCGATGTTATTTTCTCGCTTAATGAAATCAGGGCTACAATAGAAGTTGTGTTACTAGCTACTTCATGGTTATCGCAACATCTCTGCTTGCACCTTATTTTCCTTAGTACTCGCTCATATTTACTTTTGCGGATGTGCTCAATGACGAGCTAGGGAAGTGCATTTCATGCATATCGCCCAAGGTACTGGAAGTGTTTTGCAGCTATCCGCAGCAATGACTTTTTTTGCCTCAAAGTCAGGACAAGGTCTGAAATAGGAACGGTTTGGTGCATCCTATTGCTCTTCCTCCTAGAATAGTGTTATTGCTCCGGCAGTGCCCTAGTGGTGTTTTGACTCTTATTTTTCATTTCGTTTCTTAGTCTTCCTTTCTATCATGTAAATTCCAGCTACTCTTTTCTGTAATTAGCTTCAGGTTTTTTTTTTAATTATGCTTCGGATTTGGTTATAATTGTTTTCACTTTGGTATATATTTCCAAATTCTCCCAAAAAAGTAAGGGCTCCACGCCTTATGAAAGTAAAAAAAAGAAAGCGTAATTTTATCAAAATCTACATTATATTCGTAGGGAGAAGTTTGAAAGGCGTTACTTTTGCATGGACATGACAAAACTTACTCGGACCTGCTCAAAAAACCTGTGTAGGGGGGGTGTATATATGAGACCGACTAAAATTAGACCCGAATTCGGACCGACCCGTAATTTTTAGTTAGGTTCGGTTCAGGTACGGGTTACCAGGTATACCCATAAATCTCCCCTAGATACATGTATCGTGACATTCTCCTCATTTAGTCTAGCTCTTTTTATTTTAAGGCTTGGTTTTGCCGCCTCTCTCTCTCTCTCTGCAAAGGAAATGGGCATCCTATCTTTTGACAAAAGAAATAAAAAGGAGGAGGAGAAGAAAAAGGGCGTCTAGTTCAGCGTAGTCTCTTGCCGGCAAATCACCATTTTGGTGATTTGCCGTTTCGGTGATCTCGCTAATCACTTCTCCACCTCTCTCTCTCTCTCTCTCACTCATTCATAAATCCTCCACCACCATAGATCTACCAGTAGTAAGTGTTTTTCCATCGGTATCTCTCTCACTCAATCATAGATCCATCCCCGAAGGACATGGCAACTACCACGGTTTCTGTTGACGGCAACTACCACGGAAACTACTCCACATATTTACCGAACTGCTCCACAAAACTGCCGCCAATCTTCATGTCCACTGCCGATCAAGAACATATTATGTTGTATTGTGAAAATTTAATTGTTGTATTTTGAATTTTTGGTAGGATTTATTTGTTGTATTTTGGATCGTTGGTAATAGTGGGGAATGGGATTGTATTTTTTGTTGAAATTTATATGGTATATTTTAGATTGTGCTTGGGGATTAGGTTATGGTATTATTATTTAACATGTTACTAGATATAATTCTTAGTTTATAATTTTTAATTTTTGTGGAATTAAATATAATACTAACAACTATTAAAAATCAAAATAAAAACATAGTAGCTGAAAAAATCAAAAGAAAAAAAATGCCTAATTAGAGAGAAATTTTGTTTATTAAAAATGAAAATTTTAATCATTTAGTCCCCGGCCCGGTTTTACCCGGCTTAGTTTTACCTGGACCCCACCGGATATTACTCGTACCCTGCGATTTTTATCTATTTGTCAGGTCTACTTTCGCATACTTTCACAATAACTAGGACCACCGAAGTATGTGCTTATCTTGAAAAACTCAAAGTTTGGTGAATTTTTTCTCAAACTAAAAAACACCAGTTACACCTAGTCGTGATATGTGGCAATGTAATACTGATAAATAGGCATAATTAAAATTAATATTTGACTATTTTATTACAAAAAAAGGGAAACGGCTAGCTAACAGTATGGCAAGCAGCCTCTTCTTTATCCCTTTCACTGTAAATCTGTGTGGATAAATCAATCACTTTCACCAATCCATTTTTTCTCATTGAAAATCAGTACTTTATCACCGAAGCATCTCAGGGCAACTTGATATTGGACAACTATCAAGGGATTACAAGAGAATCAAGGTGTGTTCATATGTGCTATTCTTTGATGATTAACCATGATATGTTTCCTTTTTTCATTCTCTTGCTCGTGACATGTACACGCACACACATCTACGCACATAAATGTATGTCTTGAGACAGAAAGAGTGACTTCTTTCGCGAGATATATATGTTCTTCTACAATCTGGGTGAGTAATATGGAGGTTCTTGAGAAGAATATTATGGTGACAATTTGCAAGCTCGAGAAAATATTCTCACCGTCATTCTTTGATTCAATTGAGCATTTGCCTGTTCATTTGGCGTATGAAGCTAAGATGGGTGGACCAGTGTAATATTGATGGATGTATCAATTTGAGAGGTAGTCCTTTAACCTACATTATTCGTTTACACATAATGCAATCCCTATTATCATTGCTATTCCACTTAACTCTATTCGTTAAACTTCTAGTTTCATGTTCCATTTGAAGGAAAAAGTCTGTAATAAAGCTCTCGTTGAGGGCTCAATTGCTGAGGCTTACATAATGAAAGAGCTTGTCAATTTTTGTAACCAATATTTTGGGCCTAATGTTGATACCAGATTAAATCAACTAGGCCGAAATGAGTTCAGAGTAAGCAAAAATTTTGAAGGGCATTTATCAATATTCATGCAGTCAGGTATTCTATTCGGACGAACCTATACTCAGTGGCTACGGATGAAGAGTATAATGTTGTAACAGTATATGCTCTTCTAAATTGCGATAAAGTTTTAGCATTCATTGAGTTATTGTCTTCAAATAATTATTGTAAACACTTGAAAATGTGTGATCAGTGGTTTAACTATACCAGTTTGCAGTGAGTTCGATACAAAATCTCTAATCACTGATCTTGCTGGACTCGAATCACATTGAAAATCGCAATTTGTTGATTGGTTCAAAAGACGTGTAAGTCTTTAACCAAACTATATATACTATGTGCTATATATAGATATGTGGTTTATTAGTATACTGATTTATCATTAATTTTCACCATCTTCTCTAATAGGTTTAATCGATCGACACACCAATAGAGTCATGCTTGAAAGTACTAGCTCAGGGGCCTAGTAAACAAGCATCATGTCATGGAGGCTATATAATCATCGGCTTTAGGATTAACACAATAGTTGATGACTGAACGAAACAAACCCAAATAGTAGAGACTTGGTCAACGGCGACTGTTATGACGAGAATTGCATGGACTCTATGGAGAGCTAGATGAGATTCTTGAGCTAACATATCTAGGTAACCAAAACCACTTGGTATTATTCAAGTGTACCTGGTTTGATATCACATGCAATAAAGGAATCCATGTTAGCTTGCAAAAGATTATAGATGTCAATGTTAAGCCAAGACTTGCATTAGACAAACCGTTTGTGTTTGCTAGTCAAGCTGCACAAGTGTTCTACGCGGAAGATATCCCAAATCCTAAATCTCATTGGTATAATGTTATCAAGTCCAAGAAATTGTCTGTCGCATATGACATTGAAGTAGACACCTTTCAAGCCAACCAAGCACCTGTCTTGGTACCTGTTGAGGTGAACAGCGAGAAGGACGATCTTTGTTTTCAACCAACACATGATGTAACAGAAGAAGTCGTAGTTGATGATGCGGAAGACGTTGAAAGTGTTGAAGATGATGAGGCTGAGTCCACTGATGAAAACGATGAATTACAAGATGAAGAGGACGAGGAGTCCCACGAAGAAGAGGATGATGATTCTGAAGATGAAGACGAGGATGATTCTCAAAATGAAGATGATGATTTATTTGTAATGCTGTCACATGCATTGCAATAAGTTACTTGAATATTTCACATAATGTTACGATATAACAAAGCCATCTTCCCAGTGTGACTTACTCGTGTACTCGGTTCATATAGTGTTTCTACAATTAAACATATGTTAACTTACTCGTAAACTTGGTTCATATAGTGTTTATGCCATTTTAGTGTAATCGAAAGCATGTGATAGAATATTCCTGTTGTCGTTTTAATGTGTTAATTTCTTTGGACTTCTTTTATATAAAGTTAGTTATGGATAGATTACGGGTCATTCGCGGTCGTAATGGACGCCGAGCTACTTCCACCACGGTGGCTCCTAGCTCGTCATTACCCACTGATGATGAGGCACATAGTGTGAGCATCCAGCAGGCGAGGCCCCAGCCCCAGGTCGAGTTTGCCCACTCGTATGCCGGTTCCCCTTTTTCTGTGGGTTTGACCTCAAGTATATTTGACAATGGTGTTTAGTCATAATGTTGGACTTATATTTGAATTGTATTAATCTTGGTCTTTTGTAGGATCTCGTCAAGACCTTGGCCCGACAGGCGGGGTGCACATCGATCCCCAGCATAAACAGAGAGCTACTCTCACCGAGGAGGGATAGTAAGTAAAAAATCACGTGGAACACATTATGGACAATGGCTAACTCCGGCTATAAAGTTACTCTATAGGCAAGAGAACCAACTCTGTCCAATATCTAAAAAGGTCCCATATACCTAGGGCTTAATTTCCGTTTCCTCCTAAATCATAGCACTTCTTTCATCAATGACGCTTTAAAAATTACTCGTTCGCCCACTTGGAATTATAACTGCCGTCTGCGTATGTCTGCATAACTCTTCTATCTACTTTGAGCACTTCATAACCTCTCTAATTACTTTAACCTTCTCTGATGTCATTTGTACCAGCTTTGGTCCCAACAATTTCATTTCCCCTACCTCATCCCAACATAGCGGCGATCTGCACTTTCTACCATACAAGGCTTTGGAAGGGACCATCCCAATGCTACTCTGGTAACTGTTGTTATAACACAAAGCACATGCCTGCAATAGATCTTCCAATGTCTGGATAGTCCTTTCTGACTGACCATTTGTGCCAAACTGCAGTCGAATACCAAAAGCATATTGTAAACTCCCTCAGAATTTGGACACAAAGCAAGGGTCCCTATTCGACACAATTGAGACTAGTATGGCATGAAGGTGTACTATCTTCTATATGTAGGTGGTAGCCAACTTGTCAATTGAATAGGTCATCTGGACATGAAAAAAGTGCGCTCACTTTGTCAGTCGGTCCATAATCACCCATATGGCATCATGCCCAGAACGAGTCTTAGGTAGTCTAGAAATAAAATCCATGGTCATGCGTTCCCACTTCCATTTCGGTATCGGTAAAGGTTATAATGACCCTGCTTGCTCTGCTTTCACCTACTGACATACTAGGCATCTTGACACAAACTCTGCAATCTCGCTTTTCATGTTACCCCACCAAAAAGTCTCCCGAAGATCCCTTTACATTTTTGTGCTCCCGGGGTGGATCAAGTAACCTGACTTGTGAGCTTCTTCTAAAATCTCCCTTTTAAACAATGGTCAGCAGGCACGTAGATTTAATTGCCAAAACGAAGTACCCCATCTTGCAACGTGTATTCAAGTTAACCTCCAGTCTTTACCTCTCCCAGTATCTTTAGTAAGTGATCATCGGTCCCCTGAGTTGTCTTAATCCTATCGATCAAGGTGGGTCGCGCCACAAGGTTGCTAAGTGAACTGTCCTTGGTCGAGCCTTGAACCATGGCATCTATGTTCAGTTTCCTCATGTCCTTTAGTAAATGTCTCTGCCTTGTGATTAGGGTGGACAATGATGAAGATGACTTTTTACTAAGTGCATCGATGACCACGTTTGCCTTCCCTAGGTGGTACCGAATATTGAGGTCATAACCATTCAGTGGTTCTAACCACCACCTCTATCTCAGGTTCAATCCTTCAGGTTGGTGAATATCTCATAAGGGTTCTCCATATAGGTAGTGTCACCAAAATTTTAAGGTAAAAATCATTGCTGCTAGCTCCAGATCATAGGTTGGGTGATTCTTCTCATACGGTTTCAACTATCTAGAGGCGTATGCAATCAGCTTTCCGTTTTGCATGAATACGCACCTTTGACCCTTGTTAGAGGCATCGCTATAAATCGTGAAACCACCGAACCCACTTGAAAGCGTAAGTATAGGAGCTGTGATGAGTCTCTTTTTTAGTTCTTGGAACCTATTTTCACAATCTTCATTTCACTCAAACTTGACTCCCTTTTGCGTTAGGTGAGTCAAAGGTGTTGCTATCCGTGAGAACCCTTTCACAAATCTCTTGTAATACCTGCCAACCCTAAGAAGCTTTGAACCTCCATCACTGTAGTAGGTCTATCCTAATCAACAACAACCTCTATCTTTTTGGAGTCAACCGATATCCCTTCCTCCGACACCACATGCCCAAAAAATGCAACTGTCCAACCAGAACTCGCACTTCTTAAGTTTGGCATATAACTTATTTTCTCTTAGAATCTTTAATACTCTCTTTAAGTGTTATTTATATTCTTCCTTCGTCTTAGAATTTATCAATATATCAACGATGAACACCACTACAAACTGATCCAAGAAGGGTTTGAACACCCAATTCATCAGATCCATAAAACACTGTCGAAGTGTTAGTTAACCCAAAAGGCATAACCAAAAATTCATAGTGCCTATATCTAGGGCAAAGGGCCGTCTTTGGCACATCTTCAGCTTTAATCTTTAACTGGTGATACCCCGAACGAAGGTCAGTCTTTGAAAACCACTTTGCTCTTGTAACTGATCAAATAAGTCATCTATGCGGGGCAAGTAGTAATGATTCCTTATTGTCACCTTATTTAACTCTCGGTAGTCGATGCGCAACCTCATCATGCCATCCTTCTTCTTTTCAAATAAAACTGGTGCACCATAGGGCGATGCACTGGGGCGAATAAATGCTTAGTCTAAAAGATTGTGTAATTGCATTTTTAGTTCTCTTAACTCCATGGGTGTCATATGATATGGTGCCTTAGAGATCATGCCAATTTAGAGAATTAACTCAATATTAAACTGAACTTCTCTATTGGCGGCATCCCCGGTAAATATACTAGAAATACTTCTGGAAATTCCTTTACAACATAAATATCTTCTAACTTCAACTCTTTTATTGGATATCTATTACATAAGCCAAGTACCCATAAGAACTTTTTCTAAGGAGTCAGTTTGCCTGTAAGGCATAAAACATCGGTTGATGGGGTGCAATACTAGACCTTTGGAAAAACAAGTGATCTTGACCTGGCATGTTAAATGTCACTCTCTTATGGAAGCAATCTATGGAGGCATGAAATGCCGCCAAACAATCCATCCTCAATATAACACTAACTCTAACATATCCAAACAAATTAGGTTCGCCACTAATTCTGTACCCTTAACTTTGAGTGGGCAGCCCTTAACCACTTGGTCCGCAACAACTAAGTCCCCTATTGCGGTAAACATGCATAATGGAACCTCTAAGGGCTCTAAAGGTTTGCCTAAACATTTAATAAAAGCACGCGATGCAAAGGAATGAGTAGCACCGGAATCAAACAATACTTTTGCAAATATAGAAGAAACACGGAGTGTACCAGTAACTATCGAGTCTAAAGCCTGTGCATCCTGCTGAGTCATAGCTAAAACTCTCGATGTTCCCCTGGGCTATAATGTATCTTTTTTCACTTGGTTTTGAGGTCCCCCCCCCCCCCGGGGCAATTTCAAGTTGGATGCCCCTTCCGACCACATGTAAAACACTTCGTCATTCCCTATACGCATGATCGGCCAGTATGAAAGTGGTTACAGCTACGTCAGGTCTATGGGCCACTCTGTCCCCCCGCCCTATTCGTAGGACGCTCCTGATTTCTTGGTGGTAATTCATTCATCTGCTAAGGTGGCACTCTACTCTCGGACCCGTGTCTCTGTTCATTCCACCGTTAAGGTGTATCCCTCTATTTAATTCTTGGGGTTTGAGCACTTGGAGGTGTCATCGGACATGCTATTCCTGTGAAGCTTATTATTTCTGGCCTTCTTCTTTTATTGGTCTCGAGTCCTATACAGGTCTTTGATGTCCCTTTCCACGATTAGGGCTGTGTGCATAGGTCCCCAACCTCAACATAGAGATACGAGACCAGATACCGAGCTTGAGTCCATTCTCAAATTTTCTTGCTCGCTTGGCTTTGGTGTCCACCAAGTGAGTAATGTGTCGAGGCAGCTGAATGAATACAACCTTTGTATTCCTTAGCCAAACAGTTCCCCTAAGTTAGCTGTATGAATTTCATCTCCATTTTCTCCTTTACCTTCTGGGGAAAGTACTTCTCAAGAAATAATTCCTTCAAGCCTTCCCACTTTATATTCACCACTTAATCCGCCTTCACTCGTTTGGTAGCCTTCCACCATTGATTGGCCTCGTCTCTCAGCATGAACGCTGTGAAGGTTACCTTTTGCCTCTCGGTACATCCCAGAATCTCAAAGATGTCCCCCAAGTCTGAAAGCCAGGACTCAGCCATGAAGGGATCAGTGGTACCAAAGAAGGAGGAGGGCGGGTCCATCCTTTTAAACTTCTCAACAGATGAGCCCTCGGTTACAGTTACATAGCATTCCACAACCTGAGTGAGGTTCTTCACCACCCTAAACACGTCCTCACCTTGAGCTATGTTCCTTCATGCCATTGTTTTCAACCTATAAGGAAACCCACGTAAGAACACTTGACTTCCAAACATAATGAGATTATCATAATAATTTTTTTTGCATACTCTAATTCGACATAATTTGTTTTAGATCTTTCCATTCCCTTGACCAAGCAATGTTTAAGTAATTCAATAATTTACATTTACTCTAGGGGTTGAATAACAAACAACTTAAAATATAATAAAATCAAAATAACTAAATCAACGGGCCTAGTTTATTTCAAAAGGTTCCAAAGGCACTTGTCCAAAACAATGAGTCTAACGGAAAGAAAAAACTCTACTTATTCCAAATTTAGCTACTACTCCCCCTCTTTCTTCCCTAACCCTAATCATCTCTCGGTTTCAATGTAGCTTTACTATTCTTGGATCTACTGCTCTATTTCGGCCCTAGAGAAGTCACCGAATATGCATCTCCCAGTCGATTCCGTAGCTCTATAACTTTCTTCCCAAAATAGTAATTGTAGTCCTTTTGTCTTTGCTCCTAATTGGAACTGTAGTTGATCCTCATACTCTTCAGCTTGGTTTTCAATACTCTCATTTTCTCTTTCAACCATTGTATATCATCATTTCTTCTGAATCTATAGAATCCTCCCTGGGATGCTTTCCTAGTTTCTTGCTTTCATTGTAGGATGCCTGGTTATAATCTCCTGATTCTTCAGAAGATATCTGGCTAACCTCTATCGATAAGCTGTCCTCGCTCTGATCTGCCATAATCCTATCACAGCACAAATATCATAGATATCTTCCATTGATACAATACCGCTTAATTTAAAATTAGACTCTTCGTTGATTTTCAAAATTCACAAGGAAGCATATCAATAAATCCCAAATTTTCACTTAACCTTTCCTACCCTACCCCAACTCATTAGCCTAGCTACGAGTCTACATGATCTTAATACTTATGCTTTAATACCATTTATGTACGACCCAAATCCACGGGTGAGCATATGAGCTAGATCTATGACCGGCCGCAAGCCCATTCAAACATCCACTCAGGGCTCTGCTACGTCTTACTACAACATGTACACAAATCTATAGCCATGCAACTAAACTAACACCTTAACAAGATTTCTAAAATCATACTTATAGATCTCTTACATATGTCTCTAATGATTTCTTCCATGAATAGCTAACACAAATATTAAAAATCTCATGAAGACCTAAGCTCCGAACAATTCTCCAAAAGATTAAAAAAAAAAGTACTACAATTATATCCAACTGTTAACAGTTTTTCTAAAAGGGCTTAAATCCTTACGACCATTTGCTGCGACTCTGTCCTCATTACCCTTATAGTTCTCGGGTTCATCTAAGTAGTTAGGTAAAAACATTTATAAAAGAGTAGGCTTGAGACTCAGGGGCCGTTTGACAGCCATTTTTTTTGCTCTTTTTTGGCCCTCTTCTCTTTTTTTCCAAAAGTCCATGAAAGTTGGGGTGTTTGGTTGGCTTTCTTTTTTTTAAAAGGGCCAACACTTTAAAAACTAAGCCCCAAAACCGAAAAGAGCTCGGAGCTCTTTTCTAACCCAATTTTCACGCGGGGCTGAGGAAGGCTTTAATGAGGTCGAGGCTTCGAGCCTCACTAGTAACAAAATTGGGGTTTTTTTTGCTCGGTATAAAACCCTCCTTCCAGTTGGACTTCATCTCTTTCATCAGACAGGGGCTCGATCGGCCGCAACTCTCATGGACTCCACAACTCCACCGCGTCCGTCGCCTTCACCGGCCACCGCGTCCATCGCTTCCACCGGACATCGGCGGCTCCACCACTCCACCTCTGGTTATTGCGACTTGCAATGCTTTTCGGCCTTTCTCTCTCTCTTCTCTCTATCTCCCCCCGTCCCGAAAGCCCTAAATTAAATCCAATCGGAGAAAGCCATGGGTTTGTAGCGCCGATTTTTGATCGGCGAGAGAAAGAAAGAAGGATGGGCTTCAGTTTTGACCAGAGAGAGTTTGGGTTTGTAGCGCCGATTTTTGACCGGCGAGAGAAAGAAAGAAGGATGGGCTTCAGTTTTGACCAGAGAGAGTTTGGGTTTGTAGCGCCGATTTTTGACCGGTGAGAGAAAGAAAGAAGGATGGGCTTCAGTTTTGACCAGAGAGAGTTTGGGTTTGTAGTGCCGATTTTTGACCGGCGAGAGAAAGAAAGAAGGATGGGCTTCAGTTTTGACCGGTTGTGATGTCCGCTGACGGCGGACAACGGTGGCCCGATCTAGGTGCCGGTGGTGTGGCGATGAGACCGGTGGTGATGGGGCGAATCCGTGGGTGTGTGCAGCTTTGGTGGTAGTGTGGCAGTGCCGACTGGTGGTGGTCCGCCGGTGGTCTTGGTGCCGGTGGTCTTGTTTAGGATTAAAATGAGCTAATGTTGGTTGTTAATCATTGTAATGTTGGAAAATTATGTTTAAGACATTATAATATAGTTGCTTAATTACCTTTAATAATATTTAATTATGTAAAAATGTATATTAAAAAAAAGAGCAAGCCAAAAGAATTGTCCTGTCAAACGCTTGCTCTTTTCTGTTTTTTGAAAAAATCAACTCTGTCAAATAGCCACCAGTTTTTTAAACTGGTAAAAAAAAAAACCAGAACTCTTCTCTTTTTTTTTAGAAAAAAAACTGAAAACTGACAGTCATACCAAACAGACCCTCTATAAATATAAATACCATATCCCTAAAATAGGTTTTGGGAATTCATAAAAGCATGCCATAGTTTCTTCATTTTAAAACTGGTGACAATTTCACTGGGGATACTATACACATTTATACTTTATATAAACAAATCATGCTTAAGGAAAACCCTTCCAAAATTAATGCATAACAACTATATTTAAACTTCGAGTGCAATTCTAACTCTTTTCACAGTGTGTTGCAGTCAGAATCCCTCCTTTAATCGGGATAAACGATATCGTGGTCGCAGGGACGAACTACGGGCAACAGTAATGTGTGCCAACTTATGGTCCTGCTGACCCGGAGCTGCAATCCACTTTTTTTCCATGGACATGGGGCACAACAATCAATATTAACCGTACGATAACACGATTTACACAGAGTTCTCAAAAACCAATGCAACACTTTCCACAACAATTATTATTCATTTTCTCATCAAATCAGTTACACAAAAGCAGAAGTATCACAATTACTTAAAATATTTATCTGGTAAAATCACGTATATGTACACATATTGAAAAATATGTTGTATGGAGGAACATGGCAGGAGCACATACTCGGAGTACTAAGCGGTTATGTTCTTGTTTGTAAGCATGTCCTAGCTCTTGTCTATTCAAACCTAAATAATAAACCATAAGGATGTTATTATTGACGTTCAATCATGCCTAGCTGCTACTAAATTTCTTAAACGTGGCTTACTTCGACACTCTCAACAGAGCACATACTTGGAGTACTAAGCGGTTCTGTTCTTGTTTGTAAGCATGTCCTAGCTCTTGTCTATTCAAACCTAAATAATAAACCATACGGATGTTATTATTGACGTTCAATCATGCCTAGCTGCTACTAAATTTCTTAAACGTGGCTTACTTCGACACTCTCAACACAACACAAACCAAATCCAAACGGATCCCTAGAACAGTCAAACCTAGCTAAGAAGCCCACACACTCCTCAAGGCATTAAAATACCCCAAAATTCATAGTAATTTCTCACAAAATATATTTATCGCTTAAAAAAGTATAAAGAGTTTGAATATGAATTTTATGAATTTTTAAATATTTTTGAATTAAAATAATTCTCTTAAAAACCAGAAAAGCCCAAAAATAGCAATTAATGCTTCTTGCTCAAATCAAAGTCTCATAATTTTTATGATAGCTTTGCAATACATAGGAAAACTATTGAAACTAAATTTAAAATTTTAAAAACATCAAAATTATTTTAAAATCATCCATATTAAATACAATACGAATTTAGTACCAAACCAATTCTAAAATTTGTGAAACCCAAATTGAAACTTCTTTATATCATAAAAACATTACAGTAATTTTTTCAGAATTTATTAAGAATTTTAAGGGCTGAAAACAAATTTTATAAATTTGAACTTAGAAAAGATAATAAAAATACAAACGATTTCAGAAAATTAGAAAATTTTGTCAGAAATTCTAATGTAATCTAAAACAGCCTACTGCAAAATTCCATATGTTAACATTCATTGTGCGCCACCCAACACGCCTGCCGAACATAACGCAAGTTCGTGGTACACCTGTGCAAGCATAGGGTACCACCCACTGCACAGACCCACAAAACCCACTCCTTTCTTCTTCTTTCCATCTCTACAACATACCCATAATACACCCAATTTCACCACAGGTTACCTAGATGTCTTTTACACCAATAAACACACACAATGCACTCTCATCACATACACAAATACACCCAAAAATACAATCTTCACACATTACACCTACTGCCTCATGGCAGTGGTGTTCTTCCTGATATCTGCTCATCACTTACACCCACGCAGACTCCCACAAACTGCACTCACCTCACATTTGTTGAGCACCCTTCCCCCTTCCATTTATCACATACTCGCACATACAACACACCTACACTTATGGACACATACATTAGCACACATTCATGCACTCATTTCATACACTATTACACACAATATACACACATGCACAACATGTTACAACAGCCCCTCCTTTATTGTTGCTTACACCCATACACACAACAAATACATAACACACAAACCCATCACAGTTACTGCCATAAACCCATCACGACAGTAGCTCATCTTGTCCGAACCATGGCAGCACCGCAGACACAAGTTCATGGCAGCCATGGGTGCTCACAGCAATACCCATTTTTTCTCTCTCAAACACCAGAACACCCACCTGTTCAAACACTGAAATCCCCCCTCTTGCACACTGTTACACCCATATAAAACCATTTGCACACAGCCGTATACCACCACACCTTAGCTGTTCTATTTCAGCCCCATTCACATAAACAGGGTAGCCACCATGACTGCCCAAATGGAGACCCTCACTTCGACAATAAACATACAAACAGGCTAAGTAAATTTGTAAGAGGGCTTACTGAAAGTTCACTTTGTTGGATTCCGATGAGTCCTTGTTCGGTCCTCTCTCTCCCTCTCTTTTCTTCTCTGTTGCTTTCTTTTCTGTAACCGAGAGAGTAGAGTTCTCCTTCTTTACTGTAACTGAAATACACTTAAGGTAAGATTAAAATTTTCACAAATCTTCTCCTTTGATCCCTCATTTTCCAAAGTTAGACAATTGGTATATTTTTTAAAATAAAATTAGATTTTTTGAAATCTTTTGGTTATTCAGTTTTCCCCAATTTAAATGTAGTTTATAACTATCCTCGCTTCACTAATCGTCACTAATAAAAATATCGATGCTAAAAAAAACTATCACTAAACAATTTAATTTAACCGGCTAGAAAAATACCAAGGTTTGGGCTATTACAAGTTTAGTCCAATTTACCCTAGATTGTATCTTCTTATGAGGCGTTTGGTCACCTTAATAGCATCAGAATTGAGCATTTTGGGTGGTATAAAAAAATCATTCTTTGGTTTTGTAACGAACCACCTCGAAAAAATCCCCCCGAAAGGAAGATTTTAGGGAGTCATGATCTTATTTAATGAACACAAAGGAAAATAAGAAAAACGTAAAAATGACTGAAAATGTCCAAAAGACTGACTAATCTATCGAAATCACCTAAATAAGTTGGGACAAAGTTATACGACTGGAGGTGCTAGGCACCAGTCATACCCTTTCGGTCTCTACTCATTTTTATTGATTTTTGGTTTTTTTAACACATAAAACATAAATATGCAATAAAACAAACCCTAAGTGTTTTTTTTCTAGATTATTGGCTTGAACTCGACATCGTAGGTCGAATGGCCTACATATCTGGTCAGATAATCAAAATCAAAACCATCGTAGTTCGACTCTAATCCTATGGGGGGTGACCTACACTTCGGTCTTAGACTCCAACTAAGAAATAATAAGACTTCTATTCATGTTTTTAATACTATGAAATTCTAGACCAGAAAGTCGTAAAATATATCTAGCGAGTTTGCCTATTTATAGGACTCTGGAACGCTTTATAAAGGATCCACAATGTAAGGGGCCAGGAACCTTTTTTGAAGTAAAATATGAAGGGCTAGTTTCTCTTAAGAGATGATACACCATTCTTGGAGAAATGGTATAAAAGCTCTAGGGAGAAAAAGTTGAGATCGTTGAAAAAATAGGCTAAGAGTCCTATTATAGAGCTCTGGGACACCACAAATGATCAAAATGGCCGTGCCGATCTGCAATCTGATGATAAGACTGAATATTTGATAAAAATAGCAAATTGATAAAAGTCAACTAATAGACCTATTTGTCGAAAACTAGTTGTTATTCAAGAATTTTGAGACATTATCTCATCCTAATTCAATATTTATATCTGATTTGCAGTTGGATGTACTAGATTCGACAATTATCTTCATAATTCACTTAAATCCATGATTTTATCATTTGCATCTGATAATTCACAAATAATTCCTTAAATCATCTAGACAAATCATAATCTAGACATGGACTAGACTGACATAATTGGACTAGACTGAGCCCAATTACTAACTGGACCATTGGATTGGACTAGACCAAACTGGACTGGATTAGACCAAACTTGACTGGATCAGACCAAACTGGACTGGATCAAATTAAATTAATCAAGTTATATTATCAGGCCTAACCATTAATACTAAACTTTATTTAATAATTAAGCCCAATAACTATTTAATTAAAAATGACTACAAAAAGGGGATGCCTACATAGCCTTCATTGAAGGAGCTTGCATGTGAGCGAACATCACCCAAAATCAACAATTCTTGTAGCGACATAGGAAAGAGACCATACGACTTTATATACAAAAGGGACCACAAGACTTTAAACATAGTCATGGACCATAACATAGATATGAGGTCGGGCCTTTACACGGCTTCCTACGTATCCTTCAGGGAAGAATCAGACAAATATAAATATGGTCCGAAGTTGGAGCCAATAGTAACAATGATTGGTTGTCGAATAAGGGAATGTGAAGTAGAACCTTATCTAGAGTCGGGGCCAATAATAACAACGATTGGTCACTTGGACAAAAAAGTATATCTAGAAGCCAGAGTCAACAATAATAACGATTGATCATCTAGATACACTAAAAGCCTATGACTACGAGTTGGGGCCAATTAAAATGACGATTGGTCATTTAGCTATAAGGATATATCCTTGGAAGCCAGAGCCAATAGTAAAGATGATTGATCATCTAGGAATATGGAAAGCTCACACTGCCTAAGAGCTGGAGCCAATAGTAACAACGATTGTATGCTTAGGCCTATGAGGGGTAATTCATTTTTAGAAGTCGGAGCTAATAGTGACGATGACTAGTCTTCTAGACACAATGAAGGCTTATGACTAAGAGCAGAGCCAATAGTAACGACGATTGGTTGCTTAGCCATAAGGACATATCCCTAGAAGCCAGAGCCATTAGTAATGATGAGTGGTCATCTAAGAATATGCAAAACTCACTGCCTAAGAGCTGGAGCCATCAGTTGGTCACTTAGGCAAATGAGAGGAAAAACATATCTAGAAGTCAGAGCCAATAGTAATGATGATTAGTCGTCTAGACACATCGAAGGCTTATGACTAAGAGCCAGAGCCAATAGTAATGACGATTGGTCAATTAGCCATAAGGACATATTCTTAGAAGCCGAAGCCAATAGTAACGATAATTGGTCATCTAAGAATATTAAAAATAGGAATTTTGCCTATTACTGGAGCCACCAAATCAATTTAAATGGTCGAAAGACAAGATAAAGGCTTGACTAAGAGCTGGAGGCAACAATACGTTGAAGCAATTAGTCATTTAGCCCAAAATTGGACTTAAATTTAAGACCTAGAGCCAACAACGCATCAAAGCGATTGGTCGCTTAGATATAAGGAAACTTTGAAAATATCACTTAAAGCCAAAGCCAACAATGTCCAAAGACTGCTGGTCGTTGAGTGCCGATTAGTTTATCCGTTCAAATTTGTGCGCGTTATTAGGGTTTTTCCCTGGAATTTTAATCACATTCTATTCACTCTCTTTATGAAAATTGGCCATAAGGAGGACTTTTCTCTCTCAAATCCTGCCGTAATCATACTACCCCCAATAAATTCATAGAACCCCTCTCTCTTTTTCTCAAATTTCTTAGATAAAGATGGAATTTTAACGACTAGGAGAAGGCAAGAAGGTGGGCCCAAAATTTGGCGTGTTTCGTTGTTCTGACCACAAACACAGATGAATGATCACTCGATCTTCACTCTGGATTAGCAGGCCACATTAGCCATCACTTTTTTACCGACAAGGTACATTTTCTACCGATTATCTTTCAATTACACACACTCTTTAACATTTTTTTTAACACACTAGGCATTTCCTTGTAAGATAGGGCCCATAATAATTTTGTTTCTAGTTTTTCATGCACCCCATGTATAAACCGAATGGCTCTTGAAGCTCTTCCCCATTTTTCTTGCTTTTGTGCAGCCATTCCCCACGAACATCCATTGTAGGGCTTTTGAATCTGGTACAAGATTAATGGTGGGGGGAAGATACCGGATTAGATGGAGAATAGGATAGCAGAGACCGGCTTTGACCTATTTCTAAACGGATTACTTGTTTTTAACCAGTGTAAAAAGCATCTTTTTGTGATTGGAAGGGCGTTGGTGGGATTCCACCAACATGTTCCATGTACCGTTCAGGGAGGGCATGCTTACACCGTATGATTTCGTGAATATCACAAGTATTTGCATTCGAGGGAGGCCTATCTCATGAGCCTATGATTTTGGCAAGGATCGTGACCTCATGGTGTGCTTGCTTGGTTTTGAATTGTCTTATGAAAATGGCGGTTCCGTTTTGCTTGGTACCCTTCGTTTCCACTACGAGGGTATGATTATGAAGGATGACGATGAGGCGTCCATTGGCCAGTATGTCTGGGGGTTCTTTTTATAGGGTTCGAAGGAGATATTGTTTAGTAATAGGGATCACTTAATGTAGCTTTGGTGCTTGAGAGTTCTGGAAGGGGTTGGAAAGATATGAGAGTATGACTGGGGTACTCTAGCCATGGCCCACCTATACCACTCGATAGGCTCGGTATCCCGATGGTAGTCCTCGAGCTTCATGGGATACTGTGATGTTTATGAGGTATCTCTTAGCTCCTAAACCTATTTGATTTTTCTTATTTATGCGATGAATCTATTGTTCATAGTTTATCTCTGCTCATATATATATATATACATATATGTATATGCATTCGAGGTTTTAGGGTCGCGTGCACAGATTGGGGTAGGGGCACATTGATGAGACGGAGCTGACAATGTACAAATGGAACTTCTGGTATGAGTGAGTTAGGGCCATGATGGGAGCTTACTGGGATAGTTTCAACGGGTTGACTAAGCACCTAGTTATTACTTATTCATTTATACTTTAGCTTTTGGATTTCCCTTAATGCTCATTCATGAATACTCATATTCACTTTTCTTCTAGGCATCCCTGTCCAAGTGGGAGAAGGCGGAGGATTACTGGAAAAGTTATAGCTCTCTGGGCCAGGTTCTGCTGGTAGGGTACTCCCAGGAGGAGTTGTACTTAGGGGAGAGGTTGTTTCAGCACCATATGGATGTTAAGGCTCGCATCCTGATGACCCCTCATATAGAGATGTACCAGACGGGGACTTTGGACTGGAGGCTGAGGTAGAGTCTGACTCAGGGGACTGTTGTATCCTCATTGAGGTGGCCGAATGATCCTCGTACCTAAAAGGCATTTGTGCGATAGGATCTAGCCTTTCTTTTGATTGCGGAGTGGGCAAAAAGGGTCCAACGGGCTAGGGTGGCCTAGGACCAGAAAGAAAAGGGCAAGAAGGAGGAGAAGTCCACGGAGGATATTTCCTTCCCTTCTTGGATATATAGTGCTGGTGTATTTGAGGGGCAAGGGACACGAGACGGAGCCAATCCCCGGCTAAAGAAGGACAATGAGGTGCTCGGGGTGAAGGAGCTTGCTCGCATTAAGATGGTAAACTCGAATCTTAGCTGCATAATTTGACTTTTACGGCTTACTTTTAGTCCTAGGATTTTCCGTTCATAGGTTCTGAGCTCGTTACTAAAGGATGCCTACAGGATGATCCACAGTTTGAAGGACATGGTATCCACCTTGCAGGACTTACTAAAGGTGTATAGGCCATCTATATGGATAATGAAAGTGCCTAAATCTACGTTCTTGGGGCCACCCATAGTTATTAAAGGCGCAGGCGCACCTAAGGCGCAAAGGTCCCTGGAGCCTAGGCACAGGCACGTGCCTTTTCGAAGTGAGGCGCAAAATAAAAAGAAATAGATAGTAATGCATTAAACCAATAAAATTAGATAAAAAATTTTAGAACATGGTAATTTATGTTTTTCTTCAAAGGGGAATCATAGGCTCCAAGTCTGGTAGAAATACCTTCTCAATTTCATCTTCTTTGCCTACAAGATGAAGTGAAGGAGTATATTTACTTAAAGAAGATAAACAATCGGAGACGGGACGCTAGCACAATGAACAATAATATGACAATCGATTGATCAGGGATTTGAGATTTTAGGATTTTTTTGTGGTTTAGGTATTGATTTATTATGTTATGAAATAAAGAATAAAAAATAATGAATGGTTGAGATGATACCATGACGCAAAAATAAAAAATTAGGATTTTTGGGCTTTTCTTTATGCCTCCACCGCCGTCTTGCGCCTTGCTCTTGGGCGTCTAGGCTCGTAAGGCGCGCACCTTTTCGAAGGGGCTGCGCCTAGCCATAGGCAAGGTGTAGGGAGTGCACCTTGCGCTTAGGCGTGCCTTTGATAACATTGGTGCCACCTTTGAGAGGTGGATCGAGTGCCGGACAAAGCTTTATAGAGCCTATAGCCTCTGCTGCTCAGACTCTTACGGGAGGAGCTCTCGTACCATGAACTAGAGGCTGGAGGAAGATAAGAGCGACCTCCCCTGAGGCTGGTTCACAAAGGAGAGTCCATACCGCCCAATTAGAAAGAGGCCACTAGCGCGAGCAAGGAGAAAGCCTCTGTAACGCCCCAGATTTTTTTTTTTTTGGAATACTTATATACGTACGAATTAGAATGTATAGTGACTTTAAATTAAATAGTGGGCCTAAAAATCAATTTTAATTTTTCTTCCCAGAAAGTGGGTTATACTTTTGGGATTAGATGACCCAATTTAAATTTGGGCGTTAGTTTGACCCATTTATTAATTTAGAGAATTTTAGGACGTAATGGGTATTTTACAATTCTTATTATTTTAGGAATATAATTACATTCCTTTTAGGCTAATGACTTATGTACTATAATTCCTAGGAGCACTACAAACTTTAGAAGAGCCTCCAAAGAATCTTTAGGAAGAACACTCTTGATATTTAGGTCATTACATTGAGGTAAAAGCTTATTTTGATATTGGAATTGAGGTTTGTGATAAGAAGCACATAAGCTATTGTAATTGATGGAGTTTAATTGAAATTTTGGGTATTATTATACTAGAGTTTTTCATGATTCTATAAAATAGACTTGAACATTGTTATGCTTATATTTCTGCCAATTCAAATCAGCCCCTTTCAATTTGTTCTGTCTCCTTTATTTCTCATTGATTTTTCATGATTCTATACAATCTAGAAACCTTAAAGAGTCCTCTTAAGCTTCTTAGTTTTGTGTTTTTATCGGAATCCATATTTTTTCTGAGCAAAATTAAGTTTGAAAGTTATTCGTTAGTGCAAAAGTTGCTGTTTTACACTGCAAATTAGCTTACTTTGTCTTGTTCCTTCTTATTCGTTTCTTATTAGTTTTTGATGATCTTAGACATTACAAAAATAGTAATGAGTTCTCCTCAACTTTTAGGCTTTGTGTTTTCTTAGAATTCGTTCATTTCATTGTTGAAGTTAGCCCTTGAATAAAACTATTCTGCGTAGAATCGTGTGAACAAGAATGACTTTGTCGGCTTCAAACTCTTGGTGTTTATTAAGTTGATTTGGTATATGTTTTTATAATCTGGCGAGCCATGTCACAGTGTATGTGACTTATCTATTTCTGACTTACCCACGTGGATTGGAACGTGGGCTAGTTCAGTGGGGATGAGTTAGAGATCGCAATCTAAATGGGCTAACTAGCATGCCTAAGGTTCAATGAGCAAAATAAATGTGACAAAAAAAATTACGTAATTTTTCGGAAGCTATGAATTGGACCCTAAAGTGTACCCGAACAGGCCCTTCGTAGGATAACCCAAAAAATAATGTGTCTCATTTTTTTCCGAAATTGATACAAATGGGCTAACTAGTGTGCCTAAGGTTCAATGTGCAAAATAAACGTGACAAAAAAAAATTAATTACGTAATTTTTCGGAAGCTATGAATTGGACCCTAAAGTGTGCCCAAACAGGCCCTTCGTAGGATAACCCAAAAAATAATGTGTCTCGTTTTTTTTCCAAAATTGATACAAATGGGCTAACTAGCGTGCCTAAGGTTCAATGAGCAAAATAAATGTGACAAAAAAAATTACGTAATTTTTCGGAAGCTATGAATTGGACCCTAAAGTGTGCCCGAACAGGCCCTTCGTAGGATAACCCAAAAAATAATGTGTCTCGTTTTTTTCCGAAATTGATACAAATGGGCTAACTAGCGTGCCTAAAGTTCAATGAGCAAAATAAATATGACAAACAAAATTACAATTTTTTTTAGAAGCTATGATTCCACAAACCAAATCACAAATTTAAACATTATAAAAGTTCAATTTATACAACTGAAACATTAACCCTAACACTGATCATCATCATCGTCCTCCTCGACCATACTGCCAGGTTCGATACCTAACACTTTATAATGGTTTCTCTTGTCATGATCAGTCATCTTATTACACAACGCACACTTTCGCAATTTTTTTTGACCCGTTGCTTCTTCAATCGGATTCTTCATGCGTATTGCTCGTTTTCGCCCTTTTGTTTGAGAAATAATCGGATCAAAAATGTCGTCCTCCTCACCTTGCAGGCTAGTGCCGTCAATGACTGGCTGTGAAGCTCGATTGAATCTACCGGCTGGAGTCGTCCGACTAGTCGGAGTGTCCCGTCTTTCTGGTAATGCCATCCTAAACTGTGCAAGGTTAGCCTTATCCCGTGCGGCTGCTTCAACTTGATACCTGTACCCATCAAATGTTGACGCTGCATCCAATGATAAACCGTGCATGATGTTACAAAGGTGATTATATCGCAGCGTCTCAGATTGCTCGAAATCAACTGAAACATTGGGCACGTAAGGAATGTGACCGTGGACTCTATTGGCTTCCTTCGTCCACCGTTCCAAGATATACTGTGGAGGGATTTCACGAGCATTCTTGGCGCTAAAAACCCTCAACGCGTGTCGACAAAGTATACCTTTATGCTCAAACAGTTGACAGTTGCAATTAACCAACCCGGTGTCCATACAAACTGCTACGGTAAAATGTCTTCTGCTCCTCGGAGCCGACGAAGAGCACGGATTGGCGAAATTCGTCACATTTGTCAAAGCATAAACCTTGATCACTCTGGTGGAATACTCGTGCAACTTTGTCATGCTATATTGATTCGACTTTAGTAGTTCCTCTTGAAACTGTCTAAACATTTCCTTGGTATAGACTTGAGCCGCATGAGCCTCCAAAGGTGAAAAAACTACTATGGCTCTTTCTCTGTAAACTGTAGCCGCGTCGGCTTCTCTCTCAAGGAAAAATTGCTTGTCAAGGGCTTTCTGCATCTCTAGTACGAACTCTGTTATACTTGAAGAATGGCCTACGTACCCATCAAAGAATGCATTCATACCTTCGCTTCTCGAGGTCGTAGTCATTCCGGCTGCAAAAAACTTCTTGGTGTAGGCACCGACCCACTGTGTCTTGATCTCATACAACGATTGTAACCATTCATGATTGTGCAAATGGTAGTCATCCATTAACTTGGCCCACCTCTCCTCGAACACGTCTACCGTCAACGATTTCTTCACACATGTATTAAAGTCAGTCTTGAATGTCGGATGGTTTGCATATACATTGTGAAGCCGTTCGGGATATTTGTTGCTTATGTGCCATGTGCACAGGCCATGGTGAGTATCTGGAAGGACCTTAGCGATTGCATTTTTCATTGCCAGATCTTGGTCGGTGATGATGGTCTTTGGAGGAATATGATACATTGCTTTAAGCACGTAAATGACTCCTCCGTCTCATCCCTAAGCAGGGCAAAGCCAAACAAGATTGACTGATAGTGGTGGTTCACCCCGGTGAACGGAGCAAAAGGCATAGAGTACTTATTTGTGCGGTATGTGGTGTCAAACGTCACAACATCCCCAAAATTTTGGTAAGCAGCTCTAGAACGGGCATCTGCCCAAAATATAGTACTAATGCGGTTCTCATCATCCAGTTGGAGACTATAGAAAAAGCCAGAATTCTCACTCTGAAGGTGCCTGAAGATATCAAGTGTAGCTTGAGAATCACTCTTACCGAAAGACTCTCTCCTCTGAGCACGAAGTTCATTTCGAAGGTCTACTTCGTTGAAACTCAACTTGTCAATCCCCCCAGACTGGCTTGAGAAAACCCCCATCATTCTAGAAGGTGGAATTTTAGCCTCGGCCATTGTAAATATCAGTTGTCTGTGTGCCGCGCTTATTTCTCGGTGTTGATGAATTTGACCAATCTTACTAGGGGTCATCAACTGATGATTATGGCTCAACTCCACTCCCGTCACAACCCAATGGTTTTCATTTTTCTGGTGTACTGCATACACATTTTTCCGTGAGTGAGGGGGAACGACACCACGTGGCATCACGGGAGGGGGAAGGGGGGCCATGGGGAAGGGGCATCACGGGGGGAAAGGGGCCATGGGGGGCATCACGGGGGGGGGGAGGACACCACGTGGGGGTGGGGGGGACATCAACACTTTGTTGCGGTTGGGCATGGTGGGGGGACGAGGCCACGTGGCGGGGGAAGGGGATGCCACGTGGCGGGGGAGAGGGGGACGGGGACACGTGGCGGGGAATTGGGAAGGGGGACCGGGGAAGGGGGCCAATCGTAACAAAGTGTTGCGGTTGGGGGCATGGGGGGGGCCATGGGGGGAGGGGAGGACGGGGGAAGGGGGGCCATGGGGGAAGGGGACGCCACGTGGCGAGCGAGGGGAGGACGGGGAAAGGGGGGCCATGGGGGAAGGGGGAGGCCACGTGGCGGGGAAGGGGGACACCACGTGGGGGAAGGGGGGCCAACCGCAACAAAGAGTTGCGGTTGGGCTGGGGGGAGACGGGGGGAAGGGGGGAAGGGGGAGGGGGGCCATGGGGGGAAGGGGGAAGGGGGAGGGGGGGCCATGGGGGCGCAACCGCAACAAAGTGTTGCGGTTGTGTATTTGCAAGTAATAATAACAACCGCTACTCTTTGTAGCGGTTTGGTGGAGAAATTTTTATTTCTCCACAGGTGGGTGTGGATCGGCTCCCTATATATATATATATATATATATATATATATATATATATACTGTATGGATAATCAACACGAGTATGAAGTCTACTTTGCCTCCACAACATATTTGTGTTAGGAAAGTTTCCCAAGGATATTAAATTAGGTCCCAAGAGTACCTACCTGATTGATTCACCACATTTACACCATGGTTTGCACTCGCCAATCAAGACAATTGCCAAACTTGATGATCATTTATATAAAAGCCAATCCATTCCAAAGAGCCAATTGACTTTTGTGCCGCAGCAAAATGACCGTGAGGCTTCATGACTAACGCAATCTACTGCGCGCGGTGCCATGAACCTCCTTCTCTTATGCAATGTAATACTATTTTCTCCGGGAGCATACGGGTATCAGCCTCGCACAAAATTATGCCCATGCATGTTGATGACCGGAGACGTATTGAAACATCTTAATATGGTCGCAAGAGACTACGCACATTGATCTTGTCAATCAAGCATGTCAACACTGCCGTCCAACCGTTAAGCATGTTGAACCAAGGATGATGCTCACCTTGGTTCATGGTGTGCAAGCACACCAATAACCCTATGCATGCCCAATATAATTTAGCATGACCAGGGGCTTAAGGAGTGCATATATACAACCTTGGACCCACGAATAAGGCACACAGTCTTTTGGTATCCACCTAGAAGGACTTTCTCAAATGGAAGGTTTCAAGCATGTCTTGAATGCTTTCTAAGCTTGCTTCAAGTTCCCTCGAGTCCTTCACTCACGTGATGGCCCATGGTTACCCATGAAAGGATAGGGGATAATGGAGTAAGCGCCTGCCTGCTACCGTACTCCCCCTTATAGTACCCTTAGGAAGATAAAACAAAGTGACAATAGTAGCGTTAACCTGCACGAAGAGTCATAGTGACCCTTTGAAGACTCTAACACGTTGATTTAATTCCATGTCATAAAGTTTTATGTAGTCATAACGATCCACATTATAATCTTCTTTTCTGTCCGTGTCCATCCGACGCTCGCACAAAGAGATTCTTGCCAAAAATTGATTTTCATTTATATGCACCAATTTCCACCGTATATAAATTTTGTTTAAAAAGCACATAGGGTAGTCTCTCCTGTTGCAACCAAACCCCTGAGGCCTTGCCTCAAGGAGCCGCGTTAAGTTATGGTGGTTATCATATCACATAGAGACAAAAGCCATATCGCCAAAAGGTGGGTGGTTTTGGTCTCCAGTGTACTTCTCCCCCCTCCAAACCCAACCACATAAAATAATAACAAGGAAAGAAGGAAACCATAAATCTCGCGTGTTTCACATTACTTTTAGGCATAGCCTTGGAAGAGAAAGAGTTGAAAGATAGACTTTAATCTTGGCAATTTGTATCTCCACGTAGTACGTTACGCAAGACTCTCTAGGGCTGAAATTAAATTCTTTGATGTCCAACTAGTGCCCTGGCTTACACTTTGGTTCTTTGTTCTCCGTTTGTGTGTGTGAGTGTGTGTGTGTGTGTGAGAGAGAGAGAGAGAGAGAGAGAGAGAGAGAGAGAGTTGTACGTACTACACATTTAGGTAATGATATGAACTCACTAACATTTGGAATTGTATTCTCTTATAAGCAGATTCTTTTCCAACCCTTGTTTTTTCTGGGATAGGAAAAACAAAAATCACATAACAAGAAACTTATACGACAAATGCATTGCATGCTAAACAAATACAGAATAACGCAGTGGTGAACAATGATCTAGATCACACTTTACTCAGTGGGATCTCATTAGAAGCATCAGAGAGATGATCAAATCTTAGAGTCTAAAGCCATAATGGTGCTGAGATTCATGGGATACATGTACTTGGTTGAACCGGTCATTAGTGTCTCCACAATCAGCCTGTTTGCCTTTTCAGATGGATGAAAAGGATCCCAGAATGCGTACAAATCTCTGTTTGGGCACAAGTTTGACGCTCCTGTGCAAAGCCCAATTCCATTGTATGGCCCTTGCCCGCAGCATGCTATCTTTGACGTAACAAATCCTGCCCAACCATAACGTTTAGCTCGAATTATTGCAATATTTGTGAGTGACGTAAACATTTACCGGAAACTCTTTGTTAGATTTCACTTTCAGCATCTGAAAGTTTTGATTGTTTGAAACTAGATCCCTACTTTTGCACACTTTTTGCAATAGTTCGTTGACCATATGTCTGTATACATATTTGCTTGACAAACAATGAGGAGGAATTTGGAGCCTGGTTCTTCAAAATTGTTTCTCAACTTCGGTGCATGTGGTCACGTTGTCGTGGCGGTCAAATTGAAAATGAAAGGTTGCAATTAAGGCTTGCGGGCTTTTATTCTCTCAGAGAGAGTCGCTCTATGAGTCTTAGAATGTGCAAAACTCTCTTCATTGAGTACATTAGTCAAGTAAGTAGTTCATATTTTCCTTCTTTCAAAGAGCAGTTACGATTTTCATTAACTCCAGACACTGGAGTTATTATAGGATGCGACCACAAAGACATTCTCGAAACGAAAAATGTAGTAGTTATTGACGTACCGAATGCTCTAGGATTATTGATGAAGTCATTCTGCATTCCCATTGTGTTTGCACCGACGAAGACATCACTACCTAGTTCGCTATTGAGCCCGTTTAGCATCTGAACAAGTTGCGGGTTAAACAAGGCTGCAGCTCGCTGCAATTCGGCTGAACATTCACCATTTCTGCTACGCATTGCTAGCTCTGCTGGGACGCAACCAAGTGGTCCTGTACCTGTCACAAGAACCCTTCGAGCCCCATATTTGTAGAGCGTCTGCAATGATACTAGAGGGTGTAAGTAGACCCAGAGATATGATTACATCAATGAAAGAAAATCAAATTTCTTTAGCTTTCTGCTTGAACGAAAGAATGTGAAAGCCCTCTTTGATTCAGGATACTTATGGAAAGGAAAGCACAAAAAAAAAAACTGATCTATGCTCGTTGTCTTGATTTTTCAGAAATGTTAATCTCACATTTTGGTTTGAGGAAGGGAGAAAGAAATGTCTCCCCTATTAGGGAAAATGATGTAGCATAGATAGTATACATATATTGTAATCAGTCTAGAGACTTGCAACAAATAGAACAGCAAACTTTGTCACACCCCAGGCGCATTAGAATGGCCTATTGTTTAAAGAGCAAATCAGTTAAAAACAGAGATTTGGACTTCTCAAGTCAGTAGGAATGTCTTTCAAGTCTAGGGGTTTTTCTATTATATAGAAGGATATACGGATGGCCTTTTGTTTTGAATTTGGGGGAGTTGATCTTAGTTGCACGAGGTGGAAGCAGGTACTGGTGCTAGGTTCTGGGGGGGGAGGGTGACCAATATAGAAGGGTTTTGTATGGGAGCTAAAGACAAGGCTGTAGCTTGGTGTATAATTGAAAAAAAGATCAGTTAAAAATGTGAACTGAACTAGTGCTTATTGAAGCATAATTTATATTGTTTTCCCATTCTCTACTAGCTGAGCTTTAGATCAGGTCCCTTACATGGTACTGGAGTTTTGCTTTTCAAAGGGTTCAGTTCAAGTCTCTCGGCCTGCATTTCGTCTGCCTTTCTGTTAGAGATTGTTGCACCTCATGTTTGTGAGCTACTGAGTGTTGGAGAATGATATAGACTTTAGCTAGTTCCGTTCTAGCTTAAGCCTTTTATGGTTACTAAACAGTGTGGAATTTGGAGGCACTTCTCGAGTCTCTATAAAAAAGTCTTTGTTGTGCAGGAGTTCGTATTTCTTTCCAAAGGAGCTTGTGACTTGTGAGGGTTAATTGAGTTGGCATTTGGAGTAACAGAGCTAAATATTTCTCTGTAGTATTCGCTGTCAGCATATGTGCCGCTGAAAGTAAAAAAAATGTAGTTGTTTTTTGGTGACAATTTAAGAAATACATTGGTGAATATCATCATTGTAAATGGTTTTATGTCCCGTATATATAACATGAATATCTCTTTGTATAGATGACAGAAAGAGATGAAAATCAAGAACGACTAGAAAGTATACCTGTAAGATCTTTCTGTATTCGGAGATTAGAAAGGGGATGTAATCTGGTATAGAAAATTGACGTGATCTTGCAGAGAAAGGGACGAGGTAGTAGTTGTTAACAAAGTCGTTGCCACCCAAAGTAATGAGGACCAGCGCTTGGTTTACAACTTGCTTAGCCTTTTGGACTCCTACGAGTGCACTCAAACGTTGTTGGTAACGTCGGAAGTATTCCAATTGCAAAGGCATATGGATTATGTTCACCTGCAAGCATTTATAGCATTTTTATAGGCCATTCCTCATTAGGTCACTAACGTATGCTACATATGTAGCACGTTTTATGATAGCTAGGGGTCTTACAAATTGGACTCCGGTGTCATTGAGTATACCAATCCCAGCTGATGCGAAGTTCGCGCCAACAAGTAGCTTTTGTCCTGTGAGCTCTGGACTCAAGTACGGTAATGTGGGTTCTGAGCCGATCCTCTGACCTGAAAAATCAGTATCCGTTTGTCAAGAATACTCTCACAGGGTTCACTCTCTAGCCCTTCTATTTTTTTACAGGGAGGAAGGAATATTTTTTTTAGGCAAAGCAAAAACATTACGCCTTTCCCCTCAGGAGCACTGGTCTCACAGGGTGATTAGTCAAACTAAAATCAGTTATAGAAATCACAAGGTGGTCCGTGTTTGACAACTTGATATGGGCGCTTGCCGTCCAACACCCCCCACCCCCCCAAGAGGGTTTGCGCATATACATTGTGAAGTGGTATTGTAGCCATCTCATGGGCAAAGCAAAAACATTAGTATCCATGTACAAGAATGGTTAACGTAGAACTAGCCAAAATAGCTTTGATGTATGCACACACACACACACACCCGCACAGAGAAGTGACCAAATATGCATGTATGTTAACTTGTAAATGTTGCATATTATGTAAAATGCATGATGATGTAGTCTCAGATGGCTCCAAAAATTGTAGAAGTTTTCTAAAGAGCACGCGCACAAGTAAAAATTTGCTCGCCGCATGCTTTGTCATATGAAAGGACTACTAGTACTCAGCACATGCGCCTACACAAATGCGTGTTGAATGTAAATCATGTGCAATGAAGAGAAGAGCAATTTTAAGTTCAAGAATCTCAACTAATAATGTCAGGGATGTTAAGGCCATTTGAGAACCGGCCCGTAGGCTGATGCGTAGGGTAGTCAATGCCGTAAGGAGGCGAGTCTGCACGGGCAGTAGTAAGTAAGTAGTTATTGTTGCCATTGTCAACAAGTGAGTCTCCGAACACGAAGAACGCACGAGCTTCGGCCTGTGGAGAAACACTTCCAAGTGCCATGAAAAGGCTCAAAATCAGCCATACACTAGCAATAGGAGGAGCTGATGAACTAGCCATCATGGTTATTGTGGGACTAAGGAGTTAATACCTCTCGAGGGCTATACTTGTAGAACAAGATGTGCATGATTTATATATACACTGCGTTTGGCTTGGGACCAACTAAAAAGCCTCGGCGACCACAGTTGGAAAATAAAGCAGGACCACTGATAATAAATAACACAACAAGACATAGTATGTCAAGGTAGTTCCGACTTCATATGCAATTTAATTTTACAGTTGTTTGGCAGAAATGCGTGACTAGCATTAGGGCAGTTTACTCGTCAATCCCATCTACATGCACAAAGTTTCACGTAAGGTAACATCCATGTTTAGGTTATTATTTTACATGCTTGTGTTTTTGGGTGTGTCTTTTTTTTTTCGCGTCACTATTAGATGATTCTTAACCATTAATTTCAATCCTCTAGGACGGTTCGATCAGAGAGGGCTAAGGTGATAACACGAGGGGCTACAGGAGACATAAAATTACTTTATAACATATCCAACTGTCCTAGATAGTCCAAATCATTAGGACCACTTCATATATATATATATATATATATATATATATATATTATTTTTTGTCTTTCGGGTGTTATTTTATCGTAAGGTTAAATGTACCCATCTCCAATCTCCAATTGCTTAAAGAACCAAGCCACGGATCTCTTTTAACGGGGGAGCTTGTCACGTGGAGGAAATGACAGGATGCCTCAGATAAAGGTTTCATGTGAGCAACATTAGTAAAGGCCAATAAATAGCATGCCCTCCAACTTGTGCCTATTACATATCGCCCTTAATCAGTTTTTAAATCAGACGTAGCTAGTGATGTCAAATTTTTTTTGTAAAACTCAATGACGTCCTATTATGTTCGAAGTATTTTCTTAACAAATCTTGTTCGTAAACTTTGGGCACCAACACCTTTTTTTTCCGGGATATGGTTAGTAGCAAAAGTTCACTTCACATGCTACCATAATGGAGAGGTCAGTTGCATCACCAGCTTTTTCCTGGGAAATTCAGGAAAAAAAAAACTTTTTGTACCTTTGATTTGACTTTTTATGAAAACCTAAAAGAGCGGCATAACTAAGGGCCTCTTTGAGCTTTGAATTTTTCAAAGTAATTATCAAATGGACGGTTCACTTAACGTTAGACATTGCGTACATAGATGTACATGTGAAGGAATGTGAGTGTCATCGATGAACTTTGAGTGCCAGAGTCTTATATATCTTCTTGTGGCCTGAGAGGGTGGGAGTGTTACTTATTCGTGTCATCATCTTATTGCTCCTTCAATAATAAGTGACTATTTTTAGGCTTCTCAAAATTGTACCCTCAAGTTTATCTCCAATACAGTTTTAGCACTGAAGTTTGAAGGTGCGCCAAAAAAAGTATCCAACTTTAAAAAAACGTATAAAATCAGTAACTCAGCTGACGGAGAACGGATGCCGTTAGAAGAGGGGTATCACTGTCGTTATTAAAAAAAGCCCATAAAAATCTGTCCCCATGGCCACGTGGACTGCCTTTTCCCTGACCTTTTTTTTTATTACGTTCCCAAGGCAAATTCAAAATATTTGTAAAATCGTAACCGCCAAATACAAGACATGCTTTCATCCCCAAAATTCAAACCAAAATGTTTTCAAGGGTTGAACACGATTAAGCATTCGTTAATCAACCTAGTAGAATATCGATTATTGGATATTGGTGATGGGTGGGAAAGACGGTAGATGGAATGGGAAGACAAAGGGAATCCGGTGCGTTGTAAGTCGTTTGAACCTAATTCACTGTGTAAATTTGGCTAATTTCAACCCTAAAACTTTTAAATCTTAACTCGCTGTTATGGGTGTTTGTGATAATCTTAATCTGAACTTGCACTGTGTAAATTTTTCGTATTTGCAAGGTGAATGGAAGAACATGCTCTGTATGTTGAAAGTGTGATCCCAGACTAATCCCATGCTTTTAATCTTGGCTCAATGATTCATTGTATAGTAGAATAATAATATGGTCCCCTTTTCTTGTTAATTGTGCAGACCCGATTGGTACATTATTTACTCTGAGAATCAACCATGGGGGGAAATTTAAAAATATTCCATAGAAAGTGTATGACCTATGTCATACTAAATTTGTGAATTTCTGTGACATTGATATTCTTTGCACGAGTCTGTTTGAAAATTTTGTAATGGTTTAGGGCTAATGGTTTACATGGATATGTTCTATTTAGTGCCAAGGAAGAGGTTAGAGGAGGACTAGTTAAATTAGAGGGTGACAGTTCATTTGAGCAAATGTGGGAGCACATGACTGAAGATAGGGTCTTTGACATAATCTTGTCCAATTAATAGTAGATTAAGTGGTTAGTAGGGAACAGTTTAAAGCTGGGTGGATTTAGAATTGGCCTAAGCAGAAACCTGGCATTGTTATAGAGGAATTAGATGAACATGGTAATGTTGTTCAACCTAAAGTTGGTCTATAGCTTGCTTTATACCAACCTACCATTACAGCCCAAAACAGTCAAGAACAATTGACTATGAGGGCATTAGAAAATTTGTCAAGGGGAGCTGACACTGTCGTTATTAAAAAAGCGTATAAAATCAATAACCAGGCTGATGGAGAACGGATGCCGTTAGAAGAGGGTTATCACTGTCGTTATTAAAAAAGGCCATAAAAACTTGTCCCATGGCCACGTGGTCTGCCTTTTCCTTGGCCTTTTTTTTACGTTCCCAAGGCAAATTCAAAATATTTGTAAAACTGTAACCACCAAATACAAGACATGCTTTCATCCCCAAAATTCAAACCAAAACATTTTCAAGGGTTGAACACGATTAAGCATTCGTTAATCAACCTGGCAGAATATCGATTATTAGATATTGGCGATGGGGTGGGAAAGACGGTAGATGGAATGGGAAGACAAAGGGAATCCGGTGTATTGTAAGTCGTCTGAACCTAATTCACTGCGTAAATTTTGTCTAATTTCAACCCTAAAACTTTTAAATCTTAACTCGCTATTATGGGTGTTTGCGATAATCTTAATCTTAACTTGCATTGTGTAAATTTTTCGTATTTGCAAGGTGAATGGAAGAACATGATCTGTATGTTGAAAGTGTGGTCCCAGACTAATCCCATGCTTTTAATCTTGGCTCAATGATTCATTGTATAGTAGAATAATAATATGGTCCCCTTTTCTTGTTAATTGTGCAAACCCGAATGGTACGTTATTTACTCTGAGAATCAACCATGGGGGGAAATTTAAAAATATTCCATAGAAAGTGTATGACCTATGTCATACTAAATTTGTGGATATCTGTGACATTGATATTCTTTGCACGAGTCATTTTTGAAAATTTTGTGATGGTTTAGGGCTAATGGTTTACATGGATATGTTCTATTTAGTGCCAAGGAAGAGTTAGAGGAAGGACTAGTTAAGTTAGAGGGGGACAGTTCATTTGAGCAAATGTGGGAGCACATGACTGAAGATAGGGTCTTTGACATAATCTTGTCCAATTAACAGTAGATGAAGTGGTTAGTAGGGAACAATTTGAAGCTGGGTGGCTTCAGAATTGGCCTAAGCAGAAACCTGGCATTGTTATAGAGGAATTAGATGAACATGGTAATGTGGTTCAACCTAAAGTTGGTCTATAGCTTGCTTTATACCAACCTACCATTATAGCCCAAAACACTCAAAAACAATTGACTATGAGGGCATTAGAAAATTTGTCAAGGGGAGCTGACACTGCAAATGAAGGGGCTAAAAATGTAAGCTCTAGCCAGTGCATAGATACACAGTATGATGTAGGGGCTGAACATGCTACTGATAGTGAGGGGGTAACTAGACGGCATAATGAAGGGGCTGAGCCTGTTGCTGGTAGTGAGGGGGTGACTGCACAGTATAATGACGGGGCTGGGCCTGTTGCTGGTAGTGAGGGGTGACTGCACAACATAATGAAGGGGCTGAACATAGTGTTGTTCATAGTGAGGGTGTACTTGCAGAGACATTGAAGGCCCTGAACACAGTGCTGCTCATAGTGAGGGTGTACCTCCAGAGCACAATGAAAGGGATATAAGTGCTGCTCATAGTGAGGTGTACTTCTAGAGCACAATGAAGGGTTTGCAAGTGCTGCTCATAGTGATGGTGTACCTGCAAGTGAAGAAGAAAGTGATAGTGATTTTACTACTACATATGAATCAGGTATGGATAGCTTTAGTGAATAGGATACTGATAGTGATAGGTCACACCCTGAAGAAAACTATGATAGTGACTATGAGGGAACAATTGATGAAAGCTTAAAAAGTGCTGAGCTTGAGAAGGATGGGTTGCAAAAACAACGCAAAGGGAAAGAACCAATGGGTGAGAAGGCTAAATCTAAGGGCAAAGGGAAAGGGCTAATGGCTGAGGGGGGTTAATCCAAGAGCAAGGGCAAAGGCAAAGAGGTAGTGGCTGAGGGAGGTAAGTATAAGGGAAAAGGGAAAGAGCCAATGTTGGATGTAAACACTGAAGATGTTCATGAGTGGTTTAACTCTGGCTCTGATAATGAAAGAGCACCAGACTACCCTGAGTTTAACCCTGAAACCCAGGGGGAAAAGAGACATTTTGAGGTTGGAATGATCTTTGCTAAAAATAAGGTCTTCAAAGAAGCTGTCAAGCAATACTCAATCAACAAAGCAAGGCCAATTAATTTCACAAAAAACATGAGAACCAAAATTAGGGTTGTTTGCAAGTCAGAAGATTATGGGTGGTTTGTATATGTATCAGAACATGATAAGTCCATGTTAGTGCAGGTAAAGACAGTAGGGGAAAAGCACACATGCAGTATACAACACATTAATAGGGCTGCTTGTACTAAATGGATTGCACAGAAGTACATGGACAATTTTGTGGTTAACCCAACTATGTGTGCGAATGCATTGAGGAAGACAGTCTATAGGGAGCTCAAATTGAAGGTTAAAAGAACAACTACTTACAGGGCTAAGAAGTTGATTGAAACATTGATCAGTGGGACAGTATAGGAACAATACAATAAGCTTTGGGATTATCTGGCAGAATTAAAAAGGGTTAATCCTGGAACCACTGCTATGATGAAACTGGATGAACATAGTATCATTGATGGGAATGACATGTTTGAAAGGGTTACGTATGTCTCAAGCAAAAGTAGGCCTTAGGTATCCTTAGGTATTGCAAGAGGGTTATTGGGATGGATGACACACATCTAAGGGGGACAAATCCAGGTCAAGTGTTAACTGCTATAGGAAATGATGCCAACAATTCCATGTACCCTATAACATTATGGGCATGTGTAGAGTCTGAATGTCAGCAGTCATGGCTTTGGTTTTTGGATTTACTGCTTGATGATGTGGGGATACAAAAGTCCAACCCGAAAGAATGGAATTTCATATCAGATAAGCAGAATAGATTGGTTCATGCACTTGATACATTAGTCCCAAGTGCTGAACATAGGTTCAATGTTATGCATTTGCATGCTAACTTTAAGGATACATGTTTTAGGGGGAAAGAGTGGAAAGATCTTTTATGGAATGCTGCTTTTTCATCAAACAAGAAATATTTTGAAAGGGTAATGAAAGAGATGAATGATGAGGACCCAAACAGTGTCCAGTGGCTTGCTAATAAGCCACCATCACAGTGGGCTAGGTCACACTTTAGTACAACCCTTAAGTGTGACCTCTTAGCCAATAACTATTATGAAGCTTTCAATGGAGTAATTGCTCATGACAGAAAACAACCTATTTTGACATTACTTGAGGTCATCAGAACTACTGTGATGAAGTGGTGGTGTATGAATAGAAAGACAACAGAGGGGCAACGGAGAAGAGCTTTGTGTCCCAGATACTTGCCATCTTAGATAAAAATGCCAAGTCTGCAGGAGACTGCATTGCATATCACTCAGGTGCCTTAAAGTTTCAAGTTCAATATGTATGGGGGAGTACATTTGCAGTAGATGTGGTTAACACTACAAGAAAAAAGGCCTTTAGCGACGGGGAAATCCGTCGCTAAAAGCCTAAAATCCGTCGCTAAAAGTCCCTCGTATAAAAGCCCGTTACTAATAGTTTGGCGACGAAATTTTCAAATCCGTCGTGTAATATTTAAGTTTTTGCGACGGATTTATTTATTAATTAGCGACGGAATATCCGTCTCTAATTATATTTTAAGTATTTTAATTAATTTCTTTTTTGTTAAATTAGCGAAGGAATAAATATTTTAGCGACGGAATATTCCGTCGCTAAATGTCTTATTTTAGCGACGGAATAATCCGTCGTTAAAAATGGATAGTAATAAAAAAACTTTTAGCGACGGATATAATCCGTCGCCAAAAGTCAAAATTTTTTTTATTTTTCTAATGCCCAAACCTGTAATAAAAAAACAATCCTCAACAACAACGCGCAATAATCAATACACAAAGAAATATGTAAAATTAATCATAAAAAAGACTCATTATGTACAAGCTGGGAACCGGATACAGCTGGTTAGGGGAGGGGAGAAGAGTACAAGCTGGGTACGGGGGCCTGGGGGGGGGGAAGCTGGGACCGGGCACGAGAAGGGGCTCATCAGGGGTTGCCGAGTCCCGGATCTGGATCCTGCTGATTCGGGGCCGGCTCGGCATGTCCAGCTGCGGTACCCTGCTGATCCTGCTCCCTGATCATCCTCAACACCACCGTAGCAATGCGCGGATCTCCTCGTCGTCCAACGGATGCCGAGGAGCCGGTGTCTGTGGAGGGGCAGTGGGGGGTGAGGACGCTCCTATCACGGCACGAGCAGTCCGACTAGGCAGGCCGCGTATGCGGCCTTTCGGCCGATTGACGACCTCCGGCGTATCCAGCCATCGCTTCAACGCCCCAGTACTCGCACCCGTACTAGTGGACGCTGATGGCTGTCCGGACTGCTCCTCGGACTCCCTAAGCTGTTCATACGAGGCCTGCAAAAATAGTGATTTAAAGATATGTTAGGGCATTAATTAACGCAACAGACATTGAGGATAGAAAGACAAAAAATTAACAACTTAAACAAATTGACTCACATCGATCCGCCGGGCAATATCTGAAATATAGTCGCCCGCCCGGTGCGCCTCGTCCTTGTCCTTCTTCCGCACGTGCGTCTGATTATACGTCAGAGCTACGACCTCATCGTCCTCCAGATCCGGGTGCTCGACCGCATTCTTGTGTCGGACGATGTCGTGTGGCACCGACCCCCCCGTGTGCGTCGAATCTCTGTTCTCAGCCCCGCTCTTACTCTTGGCGTCCCAACCTGGATCCGTAGCCCACCGATCTATCATCTCCGTCCATACAGTCGGAGATATCCAATGTGGGGGATATCTCGTCATCTCCGTCATGGGGCACCCTCGGGCAGCATCTTCTTCGCCCGGTCCCTTGCATCGTGGAGCCATCGGCGGTAATTCTTGCCGATGTAAGCAAAGAAGGCCTGCTGCCCCAGTGCCTGCTGCTCAGGCGAGTCAAACGTGAACCCCTCCTGTAAGGCATTCAATAACACAAATTAACTACAGAAAACAAACTCTAATTAAACAAATACTATCGCTGAAAAAAATACTTCACCGTACCAGCCACTCCTCCCATAGGGACTCCCTCGCAGCGGCATCCCAGTCCTTCCAGTACAGGCGTGGCTCGAAGAATCGGCCCTTCACAAGAACGCCGATCTTCGTCCTCGCCTGATTCTCCAGGATCCTGCCAAAGAAGTAAATAAATAAATTAATACAGTTCAAATATAAATTAACACCCCAAAATTTTAAATATAAGGCATGATGTGATATTTTTTTTACTTACAGGCCCTCCTGGGTGAGCGTAACTCTCTGTTTACGCTGGGGGTCGATGCGTACCCCGCGTGTCGGACCACGGCCTCGTCGAGATCCTACAAAACACAGACATTAATACAGTTCAAATATACTTTAAATATAAGGCTAGCGAAAATGTACTAAACACCGTTATCAACTATACCTGTGGTAGAACCCACGGAAGAAGGAGAATCAACGCGCGTGTGGGATGAATCTGCGTCGGGCTGGGGCTGGGGCCCCATCTGCTGTACACGATCACTCTGTGCCTCGTCATCAGTGGGCAATGACGAGGTGGGACCCACCGGGGAGGAAGCAGCTCGGCGTCCAACCCGGCCACGAATAGCCCGTATCCTATCCATATCTGACTTCGTATAGATAAATTACAAAGACATTAACACATTAAAAATAATAATTTGGCAGAAATCATCATCGGCACTATATATATGAACGGAGGTGCAAAAACACATCAATATGAACCAAGTTCTAAAATGTTACTACATTTTTTCCCGGATGTTACAACATTACAAGTCAATCATTTTCAGTTTGAGAATCATCATCATCTTCATCACTTTCCTCGTCGTCCTCTTCTTCGTGGGACTCGTCGTCCTCTTCATCTTCTAATTCATCCTCTTCATCAGTAGACTCGGTCACATCATCTCCAACACTTTCCACGTCTTCCGCGTCATCATCTACGACTTCTTCTCCTACATGAAGTGTTGTTGGAAGAGGAAGATCGTCCTCCTCGTTGTTGACCTCAACAGGGAACAAGACAGGTGGTTGGTCGGCTTGAAAGGAGTCTAGCTCACTGTCATATGTCACGGGCAATTTCTTGGACTTGATAATTGTATACCAATGAGATTTGGGATTGGCGACGTCCTCCGCGTAAAAGACTTGTACAGCTTGACTAGCAAACACAAAGGGCTCGTCTGATGCAAGTCTTGACTTGACATTGACATCTACAATCCCTTGAGAGCTAACACGGATTCCTCTACTGCATGTGACATCGAACCACGTACACTTGAACATTACCAGGCGGTTTTGGGAACCCAGATATGTTAGCTCAACAATCTCATCTAGCTCTCCGTAAAAGTCCATGCAATTCTCGGCATAACAGTCGCCGTTGACCAAGACTCCACTGTTTTGGGTTTGTTTTGTTCGGTCATCATCTTTTACGTTAAACCTAAACCCGTTGATGATATAGCCTCCGTAACAGGATGTTTGTTTGTTAGGGCCTTCAGCTAGTAATTTCAAGCAGGAGGCCACTGGTCTATCCATTGACTGAACCTATTGTAGATGACGGTAAAAATTAAGGATAAATCAGTATACTAATTGGCCACAGAACTGTATATAACACATAATATAATGTTAACAATCTTACACGCCTTTTGAACCACTGTACAAATTGTGATTTCCGATGAGATTCAAGTCCAGCGGGATTAGTGATTAAAGATTTCGCATCGAACTCACTGCAAACCAATATATATAGTTGACTCGCTTAACACACACTTTCAATTATGTAAAGCAATGTAAGTGAATTAAGACTTTAACTTACTCAACGAATGCCGAAACTTCATCGCAATTTAGAAGGGCATATATTGTTGCAGCACTGTATTCTTCATCCGTTAGCCATCGAGTATACGTTCGGCCGAACGGACTACCTGACTGCTTGAATATTGACAATTGCCCTTCCAAATTTGTGCCTTATTCGGGATCATTTTGGCCTAGTTGATTTAACCTTGTACCAACATCAGGCCCGAAATATTGACTACAAAAGTTTACAAGTTCTTCCATTACGTAAGCCTCCGCAATTGAGCCCTTAACCCGAACCTTATTGTGGACTTTTTTCTTTAAATGAAACATGAACCTAGAAGTTTAGCGAATCAAGTTAGGTGGAATATCAATGATAACAGGTGTCGCATTAAGTGTAAACGAACAACTGTAATTTAAGGATTACCTCTCGAAGGGATACATCCACCGATATTGCACGGGTCCACCCATCTTAGCTTCATATGCCAAGTGAACAGGCAGATGCTCCATTGAATCAAAGAACGAAGGTGGGAAGATTTTCTCCAGCTTGCAAATCGTCACCACAATGTTCTTCTCAAGCACTTCCATGTTACTCACCCGGATCGTAGAAGAACATATATCTCGAAAGAAATGAGATAATTCAGTCAAAGTCTCGCAAACAACCCGTGGCAACAGTCCCCGGAAGGCAATAGGAATGAATCTCTCCATGAATACGTGGCAGTCGTGACTCTTCATCCCTTGGAACTTGCATTCCGATACATTGCAACAACGAGATATGTTGGATGCAAACCCATCCGGAAGCTTCAAATTCTTAACCCACTGACAGACCTTCTCCACTTGTTTCTTGTCTAGACAGTAAGGTGCTTTCAGAAGTATCGTCCTCCCACTGACTGTCCGAGGATGCAATTCACGGCGTACACCCAACTGTTGTAGATCCCTTCTCGCTTTAAGGTGATCTTTCGATGTGCCATTATAATGGCACATGCAGCTGTAGGAAGTGGGATTTGAGTGGAATACCTTATTTTCATGCCATAACTTATATGTGGTTGAAAGACTTACAGCCTGAAGACTATGTCTCTCACTAGTACATGAGGGAGACATACTTGAAGGCATTGGATGGAGTGTTACCTTCATTGTATAAGCAAAAGCCAGGAAGGCCAAAAAAAATGAGGAAGAAAAAAGTTGGGGAGGAGAAGGATCAATGACTAGGTAAATTGAAGAGGGTGAAGAGCAGTGCTTAATGTAGCATATGCAAGCAGAGAGGGCATAATAAAAGAAACTGTCCAATAAGACCTTTGGAAACAAGCACTACATGAATAGAACAAGCACAAGTATACTTTATGACCTGCATGTGCATTTATTCCACTTTTGAATTTTTACTTTTATAGCTTTACAACACTTTGGTATACTTTATAATAGGTGCAAGTGGATCTACAGGTGCCTGAAGGCCAACCACATGTCAGTCCAAAAAATGCACCTTTATCAAATACTGTTGCATTGTTAGTCATACCTAACTTTTTTAGTCAAAAATGATATCTTAATCATTTATGCAAGGTACAAGTGTTAGAAGAGAGGGAGGCCAAGGAAGGAATCATTGAAGAAGAGGAAGAAACAGGTGCCTGCACAAGACCCACTACTCTGATTGAGAGACAAGAACAGGTGCCTGCACATGACCCCATGCAAGTGAGTGACAGACAAGAACATGTGTTTGCATAGGACCTTATAGAAGTAGCTGAGAGACAAGAACAAGTGCCTACAACAGAACCCAGTGCAGTAGGTGAGAGGAAGAAAGGGGTACCTATAGCAGAACCCAATGTAGTGGGTGGGAGGAAGAAATAGGTACCCTATAATAGAACCCAGTGCAGCAGGTGGGAGGAAGAAAGGGGTGCCTGCAGCAGAACCCAGTGCAGTGGGTGGAAAGAAGAAAGGGGTGCCTGCAGCACAACCCAGTACAGTAAGGGTTAGCCTAAGAAAGAAACAAGCATCCCTTTTAGAGTCAAGTTAGGGTCAAAGTGCTATGGACACTCAAACTGTGCCAAAAAAGAGGGGAAGACCAAAAATACATAATCTGGGAATGTTGACAAAGGGAAGAAGACCAAATGACGCAAGTATAGCCTTGGAGGCCCTCTACCCATACCAGTTCCTGTAGGAAACAAGAAACTTAGGTTTGTATTTCCTGAGACTAGGGCTTCCACACCAGCAGAAGGCAATAGGAATGAATCTCTCCATGAATACGTGGCAGCCGTGACTCTTCATCCCTTGGAACTTGCATTCCGATACATTGCAACAACGAGATATGTTGGATGCAAAGTCATCCGGAAGCTTCAAATTCTTAACCCACTGACAGACCTTCTCCACTTGTTTCTTGTCTAGACAGTAAGGTGCTTTCAGAAGTATCGTCCTGCCATTGACTGTCCGAGGATGCAATTCACGGCGTACACCCAACTGTTGTAGATCCCTTCTCGCTTTAAGGTGATCTTTCGATGTGCCATTATAATGGCACATGCAGCTGTAGGAAGTGGGATTTGAGTGGAATACCTTATTTTCATGCCATAACTTATATGTGGTTGAAAGACTTACAGCCTGAAGACTATGTCTCTCACTAGTACATGAGGGAGACATACTTGAAGGCATTGGATGGAGTGTTACCTTCATTGTATAAGCAAAAGCCAGGAAGGCCAAAAAAAATGAGGAAGAAAAAAGTTGGGGAGGAGAAGGATCAATGACTAGGTAAATTGAAGAGGGTGAAGAGCAGTGCTTAATGTAGCATATGCAAGCAGAGAGGGCATAATAAAAGAAACTGTCCAATAAGACCTTTGGAAACAAGCACTACATGAATAGAACAAGCACAAGTATACTTTATGACCTGCATGTGCATTTATTCCACTTTTGAATTTTTACTTTTATAGCTTTACAACACTTTGGTATACTTTATAATAGGTGCAAGTGGATCTACAGGTGCCTGAAGGCCAACCACATGTCAGTCCAAAAAATGCACCTTTATCAAATACTGTTGCATTGTTAGTCATACCTAACTTTTTTAGTCAAAAATGATATCTTAATCATTTATGCAAGGTACAAGTGTTAGAAGAGAGGGAGGCCAAGGAAGGAATCATTGAAGAAGAGGAAGAAACAGGTGCCTGCACAAGACCCACTACTCTGATTGAGAGACAAGAACAGGTGCCTGCACATGACCCCATGCAAGTGAGTGACAGACAAGAACATGTGTTTGCATAGGACCTTATAGAAGTAGCTGAGAGACAAGAACAAGTGCCTACAACAGAACCCAGTGCAGTAGGTGAGAGGAAGAAAGGGGTACCTATAGCAGAACCCAATGTAGTGGGTGGGAGGAAGAAATAGGTACCCTATAATAGAACCCAGTGCAGCAGGTGGGAGGAAGAAAGGGGTGCCTGCAGCAGAACCCAGTGCAGTGGGTGGAAAGAAGAAAGGGGTGCCTGCAGCACAACCCAGTACAGTAAGGGTTAGCCTAAGAAAGAAACAAGCATCCCTTTTAGAGTCAAGTTAGGGTCAAAGTGCTATGGACACTCAAACTGTGCCAAAAAAGAGGGGAAGACCAAAAATACATAATCTGGGAATGTTGACAAAGGGAAGAAGACCAAATGACGCAAGTATAGCCTTGGAGGCCCTCTACCCATACCAGTTCCTGTAGGAAACAAGAAACTTAGGTTTGTATTTCCTGAGACTAGGGCTTCCACACCAGCAGCAGCTATTACAGAGGTAGAACAAGAGCAGGAGAAGAAAAGGAAGGTCAGGGCAAGCAGTAGACAGAAACAGGGCAATTAGTTGATGTATAGGTCATTCACCTATCTTGACAATGTAGTTGATGCCATAGGATGTTAATATGTTATGTATTCACAATAATGGAACTTGTTGTAATTTGGGGTACTTATTTTGGTGCAAAATTATACTTACATACATTTTTTTAGTGTATTTAGTAACATTTTGTACTTAATCAGTGTGATTAATATAATCAAGGTACTTATTTGGTACACCTGATTTAGGACAGGTACTTATTTGGTACAATATTATTCTTCCATTTCAAATATGCCAATAACTCTGCAAAGTATGTTTATGGACTTCTTTTGTACACCTGATTTAGGATAGGTACTAATTTGGTACAAAGTAAGTCAAGGCACTCATTTAGAACTGAGGATTGTCCAAAGAAGTCTGCGCTTTTCTTTAGCCAGTTCAGGTCTGATTTGGTACGATTTAGTTTTTAGAGGTACTCCTTTGGTATGTTTTACTTTTGATACTTGTGCTTTTCGACAAGATCTGCCAGTGTCATTACATAGCCCAAAACACCAAATCCATGCAGCAAATCTAAGCATTGCACAAATTGATATTTTGAATACACACACATTCTGACAGCTACAGAATCCATATTTGTCATTAGCTAAATGATTTCTCAACAGGAGAAAAGGAATTAGATTTGATGCTCTGCTCTTGTTCTTCCTAAACAGAGCCAGATCTACATATTACAGTCCTTCTTCAATAACATTCCTCCTACTCCCACTCAATATTCGCAGCACTATTACAGCCCATGTCAGTGCAAGTGCAGCCTTCAGCCAACAATTCGTCCTTCTGGCTCGCTCTAATTTCACGTTGACCACTTATGGGTCTCGCCAACAAAAGTAATCACAGTGCTGGAGCTGTAAAATCAGTGAGTTTTTGAGATGTCTGCAAAGTGAAAATTGCGACACTAAGTACTGGGTTTCAAGCTGACGGAGCTCCAAAATTAGGGTTTTGCAACACTTACCCCACTGTTCCCACAGCTCCAAAATTATCTCCCAGGGTTTCGAGCTGTCCACGAAATCTTGCCCCTTTTGTGCACAGTGACACAAAGGTGTATCCATGGACTTCGTGAAAAACTTGCACTGCTATGGACGGATGAAAAGCATTTCTTGCGTTGTATTTCTTCTGCAATTGATGGAGGAGAAAACCCAATTTGGAGGGAATTAAGAAAGAAGAGAGAGAAAGGGGGAATTGGTTTTTGGAGGGAAGGAAGCTATGAATTTTCCTTAGGAACACAAAAAGGGGTCAGGAAAAAGGCAGGCTACGTGGCCATGGGACAGGCTTTTATGTCTTTTTTTAATAAGTCCTACCCCTTTGACTTTTTAACGGCATCTATCCTTCGTCAGCTGAGGTACTGATTTTATATACTTTTTCAAAGTTGGGTACTTCTTTGGCGCACCTTCAAACTTGGGTACTAACAAAACTGTACTGGAGGTAAACTTGAGGGTACAGTTTTGGAATTAAACCCTATTTTTATACTTTTATATGCTTGTCCACAACTGACTTATCATTAAAGTACTATTTTTTGATGCACTTTTTAGTGACAAATGAAAGTTTTTCCAACCATATATGGTACGTAAAGAAACGCTTCTCTTGCTTGAATGTGACAATTATGCACAGGTTTTCTCACAAGAATTGCTAACAAGTAATCGTGATGGCTGAACTCCCACCTATTTCAGGCCTCATGCCTACTTCCATCTAAGGCGAAAGTTGAGCAACATTTGTCTTAAAGTTTTTATTAGTGGGAAGCACCTAAAGGAAAAAAAAAATGCTTTTGTCAATGAGCCTTATTGTTTTCATGTTCCGAGTATGTGATGCAAAAGGTTACACATAATACAACTTTTTGCAAACAGAGGCACATGTAAAGAAGTACATTGTGCTGTAGCGTAATAAGGTAATTTTAGAGGGTGGTTTATCATGTATGTGCAGGGTTGGATAGAAGTGTAATCGTAAGATTAAAAAGACAAACGAAATCATTGACTACGAAGATAAAATAAATCAATCCATGTACATAAGATCTGTTAACTTGAAATAATAGATAATAATCTTTCTAACTCACAACAATCGATCAGTTTTCCATCTTGTAGTGTCCATAAATACTGCCCACTTTTTAAATTATGAAAGATTTTTTTGTTGTTTTTCCATTTTTGCCCTTTCTTTATTTTTCTTTACTCAATTTATGTCTCGTCATTGACTCATGCTAACCAATCCTATTTTCTCTCTCCTTTATTTAGACTCTTTCCTCCCATCTCCCTCCATAGTCGACTCATCGTAGTCCTCTTCCTTAACCAACCTCTGTCCTATCTGCTTTGACCATCACTACCTTCGTCTTTGACCCACCACCACCACCACCACTATCATTGTCGTATCCAAGGTTCAAGATTCAAGAATGGATTTGCTTTTTTGACTACTTGTTAGATCGAGATCTAATGTTCAATTTTAATTTCCTCAACAATTTGATCAAAGGTCATAGAGGGTGATAACATTGCGTATATCAATTGATTAGTAGTGATGGTGATGGTTGCTAATGGAGGTTTGAGGCGGAGAAGATTTGGTGGTTGTGTTCAAGGACAAAGATAGCCTAATGTCACGGACAAAAGACTTTACTAAGTCGATGGTGCGGTACTTAGTTATTCAAGCCACGTTAAAACGCTAAGTCAGCCTTTCCCTTGGGGTGGACATGATAAGAGCAATTGAACAAAGAGGAAACAAGAGTTTGGGAGAATGATTCACTATATTGCTTGGAGAATGTTTGTGCACAACAATGCTTGGATACAAGGGTCACTCCATATATATGATCTTTAGCCCTCTAATATCACTCCTATATTCAAGGATGCCTTGGCCAAGACATGGCGTAGCTATTTATACTACTCCATCTCCTTAATAGACGGTGGGAATTTGTTCTATCTTACGGTCTACATTCTATGTCTAGAACTATCTACAACAGTATATCACTACAAGAAAAATGCTTATTAGCTACAGAATGTAGCGATGGACTGCATTCCATCGCTAAAGGTCACCTATACCGACGGAATTGGGCGATGGAATAGATTCCGCCACTATGTTGACTCTAAAAATGTTGGAGGGAAAAAATGCACCAGAAGCAAAAATGGGCAACATAATTTTCCATCACAAATAATTTATCGACGGAATTTAGTGACGAAGTGCATCAACGTAAGTATTTCCATCGCTAAATTAGTTATTTTAATTTTTAATAACAAAAAAAATTCTTTTACTAATTATTGAAAAATGGAAGAATATACATATAAATAAAAAACCAAGAAAAAACATTAACTATTTCGGCCAAAAAAATAGAACAGAACAAAAGAGAAGCTGTGGAGGCAACCTTCGCACTCGTCACGCCACCATACCTCCCACCCCCGTCGCTATTGTGGAGGCAGCCCGTCGCGCCACCATCCTTCCCACTCTGAAGGTATGTGCAATGCCCTCTTACTCACTGATGGAATTTTTGTAAGGCTGAACCGTCTTCTTCTCACTAACTAGGGCTCTAATTTTTGGTATAATCAAATTAGGGTTCTTCTTTCAACCGTTTGGGTCTTCAATCTTCTGATCTTCCTCTGACTCTTATCTCCTTGCCGGGTAATTTTTTCCTTTTCCTCTTCCTCTTCTTCTTCTCACTCTCACTCTCACTTTCACATCTCAACTCTTTCTCTAGTTTTAATTCATCTCTCTGCAATTGTATTTAATTAGGACACTGATGTCATAAAACATGATTGCAATGTAGTAGTTAATTTATTATGTGCATATGTATGTTTGCTTTTCGTGTTTGTTTGATAAGACTTCAGATTTTGTTCATCCATCTGGGCTGCTACTTCAAAGTGACGGAGGAAGTGGGTTTCAGGCATTAAACAAACAAATACCCACTCAGTTTACTTAAACTGAGTGGGGATGTGTTTGTTGGTGAATACATCGAGAAATAGGTTGAGAGCTTGTGCTGTAACAATTTAAGAAGTTATACTTCTAGGTATTTCTGGGTAACAATTTAAGAAGTTATACTTTTGATGGTCACCAAAAGAGCAAACTCATGTCCCCTTTCTGTTTCTTCCTCCTCTGAAATCTAGCATTCACAAATTGTTTCACTGGTTTCACGTTGTGCATTGGAATATGTTAAATAGATTGATAGCTTGTGTTATTATGAATTCATGTAGTTAGGAAGCCGCGAGAGTGCTGAGACTAGCCATTTGGCACTGTGTGTTTCCACACATATTTTGATGAAAGTTGACTTGGCTGAACACATTTTTAACTAAAAATTCTGCCAGTTTTAATGGAAATAAAACCAGTTAAGTGTGAAGTGAAAGAACTTCATGTAACCTCAAAGCAACCTTCAAACCTCTACTTTTAAACTGAAATGAGTTTTGCACATTAGCGTCCCTGCTGTAGCTGTTTTAAAAGAATTTTAGTATTTGGGTCTGTTTCCAGTAAGTTTAGTTAAATGAGTATGATCACATAAGACCACTTTGTATGCATTTTCAATGTCATGCGGTTATTCTGAGTGGAAGATTGGTTTCCTTCTATTTCTTTGGTGAAAATTGATCTTCTGCACAAACTACTGAGAACTTTTGATGCCACTTGCACTCTGATTGGGCATATGCTCTTCATGCATCTCATGCCTTAACTTTGCCTTGGGAAAATTGCTTTGCACTATGTATTTTTTTTCTAATCTTTAATTTGCACTCTAGGACTAACCCCGGGAGTTTTAAGGATGTCGGCTGATCGCAGTTGGATGGAAAAAAGATTGGACGATCGTAGGGGCAAAGTGATGAGTTTCGAGCAAAAGTGAGAGTATTTCTTGAATTTGCTTTGAAGAACAAAGCATTTGTAGATAATCAAAGGATAAAGTGCCCATGTAGGGACTATAAATTATTGCATTGGGGAGAGGCTGATGAGGTAAAATTGCATCTTTTTCGCAAAGGATTTATGCGTAACTACAGAACATGGACTCATCACGGGGAATCAATTGATTTTTCATCCCCGTGTTTGTGCAAGATAATGCTTCACAATATCGTAATATAGTAATAGACGCTGGGCGTGCAGAGTTTGACATAGATGATTACCATGACGATCCTGACATTGATCTTCCCGAAGAGCCTAACTTGAAAGCTTAGAAGTTTTATGAGTTGTTAAGGGATGCCAACAAGCCATTATGGGATGGTGCAAAGAAGCACACCAGGTTGTCTGCCGTGACACGGCTGTTACACTTGAAGTCAGAACATGGGCTAAGCAGTAGAGGATTTGATGGTTTTTTAACGCTTATTAAAGAGCTATTACCAAATAGTGAGAAGTTGCCAGGTTCGTACTATGATACAAAGAAAATGGTGATGAAACTCGGGCTGGGTTATGAAAAGATAGATGCATGTAACAATGATTGTGTGTTATTTTGGAAGAAAAATAAGGATAAGTTAAAGTGTCCGATTTGTAATCATTCGAGGTACAAACCAAGAAAGGGGAGTAAGAAGAATGTGGCTTGGAAGACATTGAGATACTTTTCGATAACACCGAGGCTTCAGAGACTGTATTACTCAACAAAGATAGCTGAACATATGACATACTATAGCACTTGTTCCAAAGAAGATGGTGTGATGAGACACCCCTCTGATGGAGAGGCATGTAAGGACTTTGATCTGAAACACCTGGACTTTGCCCAAGAAGCTTGGAACGTTAGATTGGGGTTGGCGACTGATGGTTTCAATCCATTTGGTCACTCCAGCACCCCCTACTCCACATGGCTCGTAATTGTTGTCCCCTATAATCTCCATCCCAACATGTGCATGAAACAACCTTATATGTTTCTGTCACTTCTTATTCCTGGTCCGAAGAGCCTCGAGAGGAACATAGATGTGTGTTTGAGGCCATTGATTGAGCTCAAAATGCTTTGGGATACTGGAGTTTCCACTTTCGATGTCTCTCAAAAATAGAATTTCCATATGCGGGCTGCGGTGATGTGGAGTGTCTATGACTTTCCTGTATACGGAATATTTGCAGGGTGTAGCACACATGGTAAGTTAGCATCCCTTTGTTGTGGACATGAACTAGGGTTTCACATTGAAATATGGAGGTAAGGTCTCATTTTTTGGATGTCATAGAAAATATGGCCAGAGAATCATTCCTTTCAAAAATAGAAGGACAAGGTTGACAAAACAGTTGAGCGCGGTGGGATAAAGCAAGATCGTTTGTCTGGTGATGAAGTGTGGGAGGACTTGAATAAGCTTGATGTTATACCTTTTAGTAAAGGTTTTTCTAATCAAAAGATTCCTGGCTTCGGAAAGACACATAATTGGAGGAAACGAAGTATCTTTGGGAATTACCTTATTGGAAGATCCTCCTAGTTCACCATACTTTAGATGTAATGCACATTGAGAAAAACGTCTTTGACAATATAGTCAACACCGTGATGAATGTAAAGGGTAAATCTAAGATCATTTAAAGGCAAGGTAGAATCTGCAAAAAAATAGGTATACGGCCAGAATTACATCCAAAAATTATCAATGGTAAGACGATATTGCCAAATGCATCCTATACCTTGGACAAGAAGCAAATACAACAAGTGTGCGAGTGGGTTAAAAAGTTGAAGCTCCTAGATAGTTATGCGTCAAACATATCCCGTTGTTGTAACCATTCAGAGTGTAAGTTTTATGGGATGAAGAGTCATGATTGTCACGTGTTCATGCAAAGGCTCATTCCTATTGCCTTTCGTGACTTTTTGCCTAAGGCAGTAATGGATGCCTTGACAGAACTTTCTCATTTCTTTCAGGATCTTTCAGTCACTTCAGGAGACTGACATGAAGATTCTCGAGAAAAGTATCATAGAAACAATATGCAAGCTCAAAAAGTTCTTTCCTCCGTCATTTTTTTATTCGATGGAGCATTTGCCTATTCACTTGGCCTACAAAGCTAGGGCTGGTGGACCAGTGCAGTATCGGTGGATGTATCCATTCGAGAGGTAATATTTATGCGATCTACTCTCGTATACCTTAAATTTTTTTTAATATACTTTGATTCTAAAACTCATTCGGTATCCTTTAGGTTTATGTTTGGATTAAAGAAAAAGGTTCACAATAAAGCTCGAGTAGAAGTTCAATTGCAGAGGCCTACATAATAGAGGAACTTGTGATGAGTTTGGAGTTGAAACAAGGATGAATCGATTATATAGAAATTAGGATGCTGTTGACACAGATTCGGAAGGACGTTTATCCATATTCACACATTCGGGTCGTCCTTTTGGATCTTACACTACCCGATGGTTAAATGATGAAGAATATGATGCCGCATCGTTATACATCCTTCTCAATTGTAAAGAGGTCATCTCTTTTATCAAGTAAGTAGTTATGCAAATTGGCTTGTTTTTTATGTTGCTTAATAGGATAACATACTTAGCTTATTTATAATGAATTCGATAACAAAGCATGACTTGCCAATTCTACAATCTCTGATAAAGAACTTGAAGAGTTGCGTAACCATGAGTTCATTACGTGGTTCAAGCAACATGTAAGTTTGAAAAGTAGATTATGGTTGTCTAATTACTACCGTTATATGACTAACATAATACTATTATATTGGACATTGTTGCAATAGGTTGACAAGGGTTGATCAAGCGGTGGATATTTGTTTGAAAGAACTTGCTTGTGGCCCTAGTAGATTGGTTAGATGCTACAAAGGTTACATCGTGAATGGCTTTAGGTTTAACACGGTAGATATTGACTTGATTAAGCAAACTCAAAATAGCAGAGTTTTAGTCAATGTCGATTGTTATAATGACAATTGCCTTGATTTTTATGGGCAATTGGATGAGGTTGTTGAGTTAGATTATATGGGTAGTAGAAATCAACTAGCAATGCTCAAATGTCATTGGTTTGATATCACATCTAGAGTTGGAGTGCGTGTTAGCCGACATGGGATAGTAGACGTCAATCTCAAGTCAAGACTCGAATCAAATGAACCTTTTGTGTTTGCTAATCAAGCTTCACAGTTGTTTCATGCAGAAAGTGTATCAAAAAAGAATTTACAGTTATCAAGACCAAAAGATTAGCAGTTAGCAACTACCAAGAAGATGTGCTTGAGACTTATCAAGAGGACGCTACTCCTGTTGTGGTATCTATTCCAGTTGACGACGACACATATGACATACCTCTTCAAATAGTAGGTTTGCCGAAAGAACTAATGGGAGAGGAAGTTGATGTTGATGACCTTCAAGCTGTAGAAATCATAGACAATCACCGGAATGCTAAAAATGTGAGTTTTATGAAGATCAAGACAAGGACGACGAGGATGAGGACAGGACGGGGACGAGGCTGATGATAGTGGTGAAGAAGAAGAAGAAGACGATGATGAAGAAGTAGACTTGTCCAGTAGTGATAACGATTAATACTTTATTTTTTTTCATTTTTGGTCATTTGTCCATGAATTTAGTTTAATGTAGCTTAGAGCTTATGTGAACCCAACATTTTATATGCTTTGGTTACATATTTAAGCATGATTAGATAAATCACTTTATGTGAAATGGTGAAAACTCTAGCTGTGAGTAATCGATTGTTGATCGGACTGCCTGTGAAGTATTTTGTTTTTGTTTTTCAAAGAATTGTGCCACTTTGTGCTTGTGACATGTCAACATATTATCGTGACATGTCGTGGTTCGAGCCTCGTCGTGCTTTGAGCCTTGTCGTGCTTGTTAAGTGGCACGACCGTGTCTTGCCACCTCGTCCTTTGAGCCTTGTTGTGCTTGTTAAGTGGCACGGCCGTGTCTTGCCACCACATGCTTAAAGCCTCGTCGTGCTTGATTTTTCCACCTCTTCACCTCCACTTGACACCTCCTACTTGCTTCTAATTTTATTTAAAAGACCTAATTGACATGCTTGAATCTTCTTACCTCATTTTTGAGAGAAAAGTGCAAGAAAAGCAACCAAAAACCTCACAAAATCTAGAATTAAGGCTTGTTTTTGAAAGGGAACCTTAAGCTGTTGATTTGGAAAGTTTATATGAGCTTCAAACAGTGTTTTGAACGTATTTTGAGGAGTATTTTGAAGGTGTTTCAAATCTGAAAATTTGGTTCTTTCATCTCTTATTTAAGGTAAGATAGTTAAAGCTTTTTAATGGGCTTTTAAGACATGAATATGGATATATGCCATGTTAGCGTAATTCTTTAGAATGTATTCTTGGTCAAATTTTTGAATACCTATTAGAGACTTGTTCCTAAGTGAATCTATTCATGTTTAACATATTAGAGGTTATGGAAGACTTGAAATAGGTTATGATACGTGTGAATTATGAAATTATATCAAACTAGACATGGTTAGAATATGGTTTTGGACATGTTTGTTAAGTTCTATATTGGAAGCTAATTTGCTGAATATAAACAATTATATTACATGGCAAGATGTTACGAAGATGATGTTACATGATGAAGGTGACTACATATTTGATAGTTGAGTTATATAGTGCAAGTAAATGAAGAATACAACAACCACATGTATGCAATGATATGTTTTCTTGCACATGAGCATGTTGCATCCCTTAATCGTAAGGGATGGTTGATATATTGTTGATTATTATTATGTTACCCCATTCAATGATTGGGGGTTGATTTGATTGTGTTTGAATAGCGGTGCGCCGTATGAGCAGAACAATTGTATCTCTGACTGTTACCCGAGGCAGTATCGGTGTTCGATTGTTTTCGGTTACTTTGCCTTTGGCCAAGGTAAAGGATGTGATATTATATCCCGGGTGTTGTGACATAAGGGTGGTCTATTGATGGGATTGAATTCGGGAATGGTAAACTCTTGTGATGCTCAACTAAGTGTGAACATGTGATATCTATTATGTGCACATTAAGAACTGCTTAATGTGATTGAATTGTAATAGCATGTGTTATCAATATCATTGTTTCCATTCTACTTTATTGTAACACTCTTATTTTTTGTGTATTAGCTTCATTGAGGACGAAGCATGGAATACCATAGGAGCTACCTTTAGGGCGAATATGAATTTCCCTAATGTGGTGTGGTCAAGCTAGAAGAAGCACCCTGAAATGAAAGAGATGCTTTGGCAAAAATTTTTGGTAAGCTTATGACTGCAGGATAAACTAACCTTAATGAACTATGAACTGAACTTAATGAACTGTGGTAGCATGTTTTTAGAGCCTGCTTATGCAATAAACTTCATTAGTAACTAGGCAAGAAGTGCATCCAGTTTGAAGCGAAAACCTAAATCTTCGTTCTTGTCTCGATCTTAATCTCCTTTTGCATGTTTTCAGAGCCTGCTTATGCATCAAACTTCATTAGTAACTAGGCAAGAAATACATCCAGTTTGAAGCAAAAAACTGAATCTTCATTAACTAGTGAACTATGGTAGCATGTTTTCAGAGCCTGCTTATGTTTTAAGGATCTTTGATATGGACATAGAGGCTATGAACCTGAAGGCCATGCTGTGCTATTTGGCATGAAAATCACAAAATTACTGGTTGCCTCTTCAAGTAGGGAAAGAGAATAATGATTTGATTTGGCATGAATTCACAAAATTCCTAATTTCAGTACAATGTATATCATTAACTAGTGAATTGTGGTCGCATGTTTTCAGACCTAAATTCAAATGACATTGATCCAAAGTTGATAGTTTCTTTATTGGTGATAAGAATGAAGCACCGGGAAAGGCTAATCTCTGGGGGTTGAGGATTTGGTATTTGGTGCTCATTGATTGCTCTCTCTTAGTAATAAATCTACACCTGTTGCAGTCCTGCCTACTGCCCACCCCCCACCCCCCCAAGCCCTTTTTTTGCGTTACCAACTCATTGATTGATGCCAATGTGATATGTGGTAGACAAGTAGTACTCTAAATTTAGTGGTGTAGCCTACTTATGCATTAAACTTCATTAGTAACTAGTGCTATCCTAATTTTAGTTTTAAGGATCTTTGATATGGACATAGAGGCAGTGAACCTAAGGCCATGCTGTGCTATTTGGCATTAAATTCACAAAATTACTGGTTAACTCTTCAAGTAGGGAAAGAGAATAATGATTTGATTTGGAAAACTATACGAAGTACAATCATTTCCTGACACACTCTTCAAGTTGGTTTAGCATGTATACGTAGCAGGTATTTGAACTTGTCCAAAGCTGTCTTAGTGCATCTTAAGTGAGAACGAGGTAATGACTTGCAAATGGCTCACTACAGTTCTGTTCTTGATGTTATGAATTTTAAGAAAGTCATCTTCCTGGGTAAGGTGAGGTGGGGTGGGGTGGGGGAGGGGGGAGATATTCCATCTCGGTCCCTTGAACTCATTTAAATTATATGTTTCTAATTTTTGTGTGTGTATTACTAGTTCGATTACATCTAGCCTTCTTACTCTCCAATTTACCGCATTTTGATAAACTAATTCTTTATACTTTAACGTGGTAGGGGTACTTTGACTTTGAGTCTCCTGAGCAGGAAGCAGCAGGGAAGATTGCTTTTTTCCATCACATTTCTACCAACTATGCAAAGTGGATGGAAGGAGCTAGAAAATTTGCAATGAGCAAGGTAAGAGAAGATGCACATCCACATCTATGGAGGAATCACCCACCCGACTGGATCCATAATGATATTTGGCAAAAGATGGTGGATGTATGGGTAACCAGTAAATGGTAGGAAAAATCCATATGTGCAAAGACAAATCGATCTGCAAATGATGAGGCATCTCACACAGGTGGTTCTGTGCTGCATGTTATTATTGGAGTTGAATTGAAGGAAAAGAAGCCAGAAATTAGCGAAGCAAGGCTGAACCTAGAGGTGTACGAACTGACACATAAACTTAAACATGATTCTAAAGGTCAGTCGTTGGAGGACCAAGACCGTCCATATGTCTCAAAGAAGGCGAAGGCTATCCGCATAATTTTGTTTTTTGCTGCTGATTTTTCATCTATCTAGTTTGAAGAATCTCTAACTCAACTTACACTTTGTATGCGTTATAGGATGCTTATGTTGTGAGGTTTGATGATATTAGTTCTTAGGACCCAACTCTTCCTCGGTAGATTATGATGTAGCAGAATTATGGCTAGAAACACCTGGAGTTCGTGACAAGAAAGGACGGATACATGGTACTCCCAAAACCGCACGAGATACCAGGGCATCAATGCGTATTTCAATAGATCAGCCTTCGGCACCTCCGAGAATTGGAAATATGATATTGCTAAGCTTGTGGAGCTTGAGGTGCAGAAGATGAAAAAGATTGAAATTGCTAAGCTGGTAGAGATTGAGGTGGAAAAATGGATGAAAAAGAAAGAACTCCTACAGGTAATTCATCACCTTGTTGCATTGTATATGTGCTTGGATGCTTGATAGTTTCTTTTTACAAACTTCCCCAGTTGGTGTAGAAATTTACTGCTTGTACAAACTATAACCAGAGAAATTTTACAACCATTTGAGACTTGCACTTTTTTTTTGGGACTTGGGAGTTAGCTAAGCTTGCACTCCCTACTAGTGAAATGTTTTGTATAACTATTCTGGGTGAGTTTGTTTTGGGAGTTGGGTGGGTGAGCATGCAAGCAAGTAAAGCCGTTCAAAGATGGTACAACGATCTTTGGGGTGTGTTTGTGTGTTGTGTTTGCTTGTGTTTGTGGATGATATGCAATCAGTAGTAGTGGATCCTCTGCTTTTCCCAGCGAACTTGAACCTAAGTAGATAGGTGAGCACTAAAGCTAGGTACTTATCATGTATGACTTGTGTTGGCAATGGTGAGAACCATCCAAGCTCAAAGACCAAATCACTGTGTGATGAGTTCTATGCGTCTTAGTGTAAAGTTGTCTTCAGTGTGTTGTGTGCACTTGTGTTTGCTGCAATCTAAGCCACCCACTTGCCCTTACCTCCCATTGTACTTCTTTTAATGGAATTAACTAGCTCAAAATCGACACTATTTATTTGATACTCAATTTTGATAACTCTATTGTTAAGGAATCACTATATTTATTTGTGTCTTGTGTGTTGTGTGCGCTTGTCCAGTAATCTTTTGCTCTAACATTCCTTCAACTGCATGTTTAGTATTAATGCGTACATGCTTAATACTTTTAACAATGTCCGTTAACAATATTAAGCATGAATGTTTGACAGTTCTCTTTGGAGTTTGATAGGATTATGAATATTGGATAGTTTGTTATTAACCAAATTGCTTAACATGCCTTTAATTGCTTTGTACGTTATAGGCTAAAGTTACCGCAACTGATGCAACTGAAGATGGCAATGATGAAACCTTCAATGAGCTTGGTGGATGACTGCAGTATAATGTGTCCAGATCTCACATGTTACATTTGAAGGAGAATATGTGTTCATTTTGGTATATAACCAAGCAACTAGTGGATTTAGATGCATCAATGTAACTGAATTGTTAACTTTTAGTGGTATTTAATATATGCAGAATACTTGTTATCTTCAATGAATTGTGGGATATGATGCCGGATTATTATTGTCACAAGTTATGGCATCAATTAAGAACAAGATAATTTATTATGCATATTTAATTGATTTTTGTTTTCGAATCTTTTAGCTCCAAATTATGGTTTTTGTGATGGAAATCTGTTAATGTTTCTAAATATGGTTTTTGCGATGGAATTAGCGCTGGGTTAGCGACGGAAAATCTTATTTAGTTCCTAAATGTGCTTTTTGCGACAGAGTTAGTTTCAGATTAGCAACGAAAAATATAATTTAGTTTCTAAATATGATTTTGCGACGGAATTGGCGTTGGATTAGCGACGGAAAATATCTGAGTTATGAAATTTAGCAATGAAAGTTTTTAAAATGTGCTATTAATTATTTTTTGAAAATATTAATTCTGAAAACTAAAAAAAAATGATAGCAACGTAATTTCCGTCGTTAAATCATGCTTATTTCCGTCGCTAATGAATGAAACATTACTGATGGAATACTAATTCCATCGATAAAACCTTTAGCGACGAGGATTTAGGCGACGGGACATTTACGACAGAATTTCCGTCGCAAAAGGATTTACCGACGGAATTTCTCCTTTTTGCGACAGAATTCCGTCGCTAATTGTTGTATTTCTTGTAGTATATAGATATTTACAAGTTTCTTTAACATTCCTTGTCATTCTAGAGTTCTCCTAGAACTCTATTCTATCTCTCTAGAGTTATCTTCTCTCTTTCTAGAATATGTTTCCATTTACAAGAGCAAAGTATAGAGTATTATGGAACCTTCGGGAGACCTTGCTCAATCATCGCCAAGTAAGTGTCCCATGAGAGCCCATTGAGTGCCTAGAAAGCGCCTGTGCAGCGTAACCGCTAAAATTAGCCCTCTCCTTAAACGGTGCGGGGCACTAATGTGAGCCTAAGCGTTCAATCAGGCTACCCTAGGTTTTTTACTAGGCGATGTGGCTTTTGAAAAGGCGAGCATAGGTGTTCAGACCTTTTACGAGGCGAGCCTAATTGTTCGATGAGGCAGAACCAAGCGGTTGAGCCCATATTTTTCTCTTCTGTCTTCTTATTTATTGGAGCAAACAATTTATGATTGTGATTGTGTCTTGTTCTTCGTGTTCAATGAACACTAACTGAGCATAGACTTGATTTTGGTATGGTTTGAGATGACTGAAATTTAGATTGAAAAGAGTCTGAGTTAAAGGCAGAGGTTGGGATAAAAGCCTTATGAAAATTGATGGAATGTATTGTTTTTATGGGGATCCAACCAACAAAACAAAAGAAAGATGAAGAAGGGCTTTAGTTTCAAGACGTACGATCATGGGAGATGGGAAGAGGGAAGAAGAGAGAGAAAAAGAGAAAGGGAACATGGGGTACCAATCACGAGGCGGAGACTTGAATATTATAACACGCAAAAGTAGGGTCCAAGGGTTGTAATGGAACTTTCAGAGTTTTACCAACTTTCTTAACTATTGTAAGTCAAAGGTGATCAGTTTATGTGGGACAAAAGTATAAATTATGATCTGATCAATATGATATGTTGTCGTGACATGATTCTTTGGTGTATTTTTAGCTTTCTGCACTATAAATATATATATTGCTCTAATTGTATGTGCTTATAATAGATGAAGACCGTGTATTTTGATCATGGGATGTCATGATCTTATAAATAGCTCTAAACACGTAAATCCATGCAGCTAAGTCCGTAAACTCTTAGGATAATTCCTTATTAATGTTAGTCTCTCATTACTAGAAAAAAAAAGATGGAGCGATAAGTCATCTACGACTCTACCATCAAATAATGTTAATTACTATATTTGAGAATATTAAAAACCTTTAAGATGCCAAAATATGATGTATCATCGCATTATGCTTCAAATATAACACAAAATTACAAACATTATAAGTGTCTTTAAAATATTCAAATATTATCTTGGATGAGTTCTTTATTTCTTGATAAGTTAATTTTCATATTAGCAAGTCTTATCTAATTAAAAAATTAAGGCCTAATTTCAAAACTGTACCCTCAAGTTTACATCTAGTATAACTTTAATACCCAAGTTTGAAGGTACGGCAAATAAGTACCCAACTTTAAAATAACATACCAAATCAGTACCTCCACTATAGACGACGTTAAAAAGTTCAATGAGCAATATCATCATTATTAAAAAACAAATGCCATAAAGTATGTCCACATTGTGACATGAGACCGTCCTTTTTTACATTCCCGATACAAATTGATTATTAATTCTTTCTCTTTCTATGTATATACACATATATTATATATATACATATTATATACACACACATAAGATATTATATATACATACAATATTATATATGCATATATTATAAATACACACCCCCCATCTTCTCTCTCTCTGTGACAACACACACAGTCAATGGCTTGGTCGTGTGTGGCCATAGGTGGGACGGTTTCCGGCGTGATTGTTGTGGGTTTGCCGGTGGTTGTCGTGGGACCGATTCCGGCATGGTGGTCATGGATCTGCAGGTAGTTGTCATGGGTCTGCGTGGTGGTCGTGAGTCTGTGGTGGTTGTCTACGAAAATTATCATGGGACGTATTCTGGCATGGTGGTCGTGGGTCTGCGTAGTGGTCATGGGTCTGCCGGTGGTTGTCGTGGGATAGATTATGGTGTGGTGGTCATGGGTGGCCATTGTAATAACCGTCATCGGCACTGATGGCCCTGGTAGCGGGACTACCTCTCGGTGGGGCTGGTGGCTACTGTACATAATTGTTGATGAGCGTGGTTTGTAGCAGTTGGTTCGCGGCTGGATGTGGCATGGCTGCTAGGCCATTCCTTTCCTCCACTGGTGATGTAGCTGTGGTCGTCAATCTACCAGTAGTGTTGCTCTGGTCTCTGTTTATTTTTATTTGTTTCTTTGGGTGTTATAACTCTACGGTGATCCGCAAGTAGGCGTCATCGTCGATGTGGGTGATCGGAGAAGGAGGTATCGATTGCGGCAGCCTTGTTTTGGTGGGTGATGGTAGTAAATGGGGTGATAGGATAATTTTTTCATAATGACGGTCTTACCCCTCAAATTTTTTAACGTCGTCTGTCGTTCATCGGCCGATGTACTGATTTGGTACGTTATTTTAAAGTTGGGTACTTTTTTGGCACACCTTCAAACTTGAATATTAAAACTGTACTAGATGTAAATTTGAGGGTACAGTTTTGAGATTAGGCCCAAAACTAATTCTAAACATTCTGAATGTCCAACTAATTAATAAATTAACTTATGTGAATATAATTTTACTATTGTATCCTTGAAACCACTTTCTAATTTAATTATACAAATTCATATATCTAAAAAATGAAAATAATATATTAGATTTAGAAGAGAAAATAAATGATGTTACAGTAGAGATTGAATTAAACAATAAAAATAATGTAAAAATGATTCATGATTATTTTATTTTAATATATGCTTACCGAATTGATATAAAGAATTATCAATATGACAGAGATAGTTTTTAAATCCTTTTGGCAAATTAAAAAAATTTGTCAACATTTGGGTGTAGGACCACACGACCAATAAATAAGCTTATTCGTAAATCTGATAGTTGAAAAGTATTTAAGACTATAAAGTATGCAAAATTTATTTTGGATGTGATTGCTATTTTTAACTTTATTTGCAAGAATTATATGAGGGTTATAGTGGAAGCCTTATACAATTTATAAATTAATTCCAAAATTCTAAATATACGAATTTATTAGGATCTAATTTTGAGTATTGTGTCCTTAAAATAACTCTCTTGTACTTAGAGAAAGTCATGTATCTAGAAACAAAAATACACATGAGATTTAGAAGAAAACAACTATGTTACAAATAAATAAAGTTTGTTATAACATAATAAATGTATTTATATTTACATACGAATAATCATTATAAGAAATTACAGTATCTATTTAATATATAATATCAATGATAAATTATAGGACATTATTTTGTTTTGATAAGACCGCACAATTAACAAAGTGGTTACATCACATAATGACGAGATTCTGAAAATAAATCACATATGTATTAGAAAAAAAGGTACAACTACATCAGATAATTCTTAATATTTGAGAACATTTAAACTTTTAAGATGTAAAGAAATGTCCATGTAATTAGATAAAACTAACGGTTAACGAGTTCGTTTCTACACAAGGCCTTACGATCAATAAATAAACTTTTTTATTTACATTTATTAAATTTTATGAAAAATAAGACTAATTGGTATATTAGACAAGTTATAAGCATGAAAACTTTATTCTGATTATAATGGAATTGATTACAAGTGTGAGTGATCGCAAGTGGTTCATAAGTGCTCGCTTTATAATATTAACCTTATACAATGATGTTTATTATTCTTGACAAGCTCAGTATAGTTATAGGTATAACCTGACATATTTTAGAATATAAAAATAATCTCTGGATCGATCACAAGTTCCTTTCAATCGGCTAGAATCTCTTACTTGCAAACACAAGCTTAGTCACTTCAGCCCACTGATGCATAGTCTATTGCATTTCTGGATCTTCGCTTCTTAAAGGCTAGAATCTCTTAGGTGCTATTGTCTTGATAACTGCACCTAATGTGCCTATCATATAAGAATTAGCTCCTCTGACAAACACGTGATTCATTAATTGAAAGACGCTAACTGAATAGTTACAGAGGTCAACGTCTTCAATCTTCTTCAGGCACCATGTCATGAGGTTGACAGCCAAAGAATTATGGCTTGGCCCTATTTTTTATGGAAGGAGAAGTACCACAGGCTTGGGTGCCATCTAGGGGTGAGCACGGTTCGGTTTGGGGGTCAAACCGCAAACCGAACCAATAGACCTCGGTTCACAAATTCTTAAACCAAACCGAACCAAGACACCTCGGTTTGAATGGTTCGGTTTGAACAGTTCAAACGGTTCAAATTGAACGGTTCGAATCGGTTCATGTCAAAATTCCAAAGCTAATTTTCCCAATCTTAAATCTTAATATCTAACATGAATTGTATCTTATCATTCTTGAATCTACTATAAAGTACAGACTACTCGATAAATCTTAATATCTAACATGAATTGTATTTTAACATGAGTTGTATATTATCATTCTTGAATCTTATCATGTTTACATTTTACACTACAGGAGCTATAATATAAGTGATGCAATAGTTGGAAGATCCAATAGATTAGAATTAGAAGAGTTGTTCCATTTATGCGAATACCAACAGAACATAAGAAGCTCAGTTTAACGATCTATCTTATGTCTCTAGAGGCTAAAATTTTCAAATTTGAAATCAACAGCTAAAATTGAAATATCAAAATCAAAATCGAAATGGGTAAAAGCTAAAAAATTGAAATCAAAATTGAACTCACCTGCTCACTGTTTAGAAGCAGAAGACAGCACTTCAATCCGAGAAAACCCAATTGCAATTTGGGAAATAGAGTGAGAAAACTCTACTTCAATCCAAGAAAACTCGACTGCGGTGACCCTTAATCTTCCATGGCCAAGTCAGATGCAACAGAAAGAGAGAGAGAGAGGGCGCGAGGCCGCGATCTAGGAAAAAAAGCGGAAAACTGCAGATAACTGAATCTTGAGTGCCGATTGGTTTGGTTCCATCATCCGCGGTCTACAATTTGTATTATTTGTGGGTTTTTTGTCTCTAAAGAAGAAGATTGGAAGTATTATTTGTGGGTTTGTTGTCTCTGAAGAAGAAGATTGGAAGAGATCGAAGACCAAAGTAGCCATGGAAATTGGAAAGGAAAGAGGGGTGGCTGAACACTGAAGTCAAATCTGAAGGAGTTAGCCTTAGGGTGAGCCGTGAGCAAAGTTACTCTACCCTGATTATTAAGTTAACCAGGGTAATATATATATATATATATATATATATATATATATATATATATATATATATATAATAATAATTATATAACTTCGGTTCGGTTCGGTTTAACGACGGTTTGGAAATCCTGAACCGTGAACCGAACCGGCCTCGGTTTGAAAATTTCAATCCAAACCGTTCAAACTCATCAACGGTTCGGATTCGACCGGTTCGGTTCTATCGGTTTGAACGGTTCGGATCGGTTTTATCGGTTCGATGCTCACCCCTAGTGCCATCCGTTTGATGGTTTCAGTTGTGATAAAACAAGCTTATTTCATGGGAAAATATCATTAAATGCATCTAGTAGCTATATAAAATATAACATGGAGAAAATAATAATCATGGAAGATATTGATTTTTTTTTCAACACTTCAGAATAAGAACACGTCATCTTTATCAATTTAATTTCCTCATTACTAGCTTACAAGAATGTAAAAACACGCACACACACACACACACACATGAAAGTATTAAATATTATGTGATCGTTCTGTCAAATTTATTTTTCTCAAAAGAATAACTTATTTAAAATTGATAAGGTGTATTCATAAGTCCTATTAAATTTGAAATGCAACTTTATACATTTTTAATTTTAATTAATCATTATAATAATCTCAGAAATATATGTAACACCTTAAAAACCCTCTGAAGTTAAATAATTAAATTCATATATAACATTTACAATACGAAAAGGGATACGTGATAACGCAACTATTTTTTTTTATTACAACTACATTGGATTCCTTATTTAGCTCTATATAGCACCAACATGACTATTATACTACTTTAAGTGCTATGCCAATATTTATTTGAAATATTACTTGATAACTTAAAATAATAAACTTAAAGATGGCAACTATCTAGCGGCTCCACTGTGTTATATATTTTTTATCTTTCAAATTATAATATAAAGAAATTACAGGTAACCACACAAGTAAACCTCATAACAATTGCATGCAGCTGAATCAAACAAACAATGTTATCTTATTATCGAAAGTTAGGAATAATGCATTTGAATTCAATTTTTAATATTTTACTTTAGTTACTCTTAATTAATTTACTTAGGTTAGTTGACAATAATAATGTCTTCACAAAAAAGGCGTGCAGGTTAAGTCATATCCTATACGAATACCTTAATACGTATGGGTTACAATAATAATCTAGATAGATACTTCCTGAGTTTGAAAAAGGGAAGGAAAAAAAAAAAAAGAAGAAGGAAGGAAGGAAAAAGCAGCACTGGCCACTAGTTAGGTTTTACCTCCCAACACCAAAAATGAAGGAAGTGAGGCCACTTTATGTCAGAGGTTAAACACTAAAGATGTCACACATGCAATAAAATAATAAATGGGTACCACTCACAATAACAAAATAATAAATGGTGGGGCCCGCCCCATAACAGTTCCACCTTAGTATATCTGCTCTAATACTGAATGCATCGCTTTATCGTCTTTGACATTAGGGCTAATTACACTTATATCTCTGAGATTTGGGAGTAATTATATCCGAGGATAATAGTTTATAATAATTACACTTATTTCCGTTAGCCAAACGGAATTTAAAAAATCCTAACGGTTTTGATAAAAAGACTGTATTACCCTCAAGTTACAAATGTATTTATTCAAATGCCATTTTTCATTTTTTTTAATCTTTTTTTTGTTCTCTCTCCGATTAAATCTCTCAAATTCAATCTTCAAACTCAATCTCTCAGATTCAATCCCACGGCTTCCCCGCACTCACACCCCAGCCCACCTCACCCTGCACCTACCCCTCCTCTCTCCCCCCAGCTATTGCACACCCATGCTCCCCCACGCCTGCCCCGCCCCTGCTCTTCCCCCCACGTCGCCGCTGTCCCTCCTTCCCCACCATGCCGCAAGACCCCTTTCTGCCGCAAGACAACGCGAATCGCCCATCTTTTTCTCTCTCATGCCGTAACTTGGAATCACGGTAGGATGCCTCTCTTGGGTTGTTGAATTGATGGTGGGTTTTGATTTGGGAAGAAAGAAGTGGGTTATGGCAGTGGTGAGGGTGGTGGGTAACGGCGGTGGTGCCGAGTAGTTGGCTCACGAAAGTTGGGATGGTGGTTCGCAATGGTGTGTTGGTATGGTGGGGGGCGGCTACGGCGTGGGGGAGGGTGGGGCAGGGATGGATGGGGTGATGGAGCTGCCGGCCATGAAAACAGATTTCAAATTAGGTTTTGAAACCATAATTTGCAAATTGAGACCATAAATTTTGATGCAGATTAAGAAATTTCGATGAAATAGACTGTAAGCGGCAGATTCGCCATAAGGGACACTAGAAATTTTGATGAAATCTGATGAAATTTTGATGAAATAGACATATAAGAGCAAATTGAAAAGTTTTGAAATTTTAATTTAAAAATTTTAAAAATATTCATTATATACAGCACAAGGGGTAGTATTGTCAATTTTAAAATACGTATTGCTGACATTAAAAAAGTATACTTTTTGGACGGAACTCTGACGGATGGACACAGGTGATACATTCGAAACACTTTTGGTCACGGAATATTACATTTTGAAACTTTGTGTCCTTGACTGTAATTACCCCTAACCTCAGGGACATAAGTGTAATTAGCCCTTGATTATTAGGGGTGAGCACAGTTCCGTTGGTTCGGTTTGAAGAGTGAATGCCAAACCGAACCGACCAACCTCGATTTAGAAAGAAAAAAAAACAAACCTTAGTTGAACGGTTCGATTTCAACGGGTTGAACGGTTCTGTTTGGACAGTTTAATCTGTTTGAGACAAACTCAAATTTGGGCAAGTTTAGGCCGAAAAATTAATAAATTATATATATTAGTAAGCTCCAAAAAAACTGAATGTTTTTATCATAATTAATATCACTTAGTGAGATGTAGGCGGCGAGTGATAAATGTTGTTACGTTAAGGGATTTAGATTTTATCCCATTTTATATGAGTGGTTAGATAACTAGGATTAGTAAAAATAATTAGAATTAGGATTAGGTAAAAATATAAATATGTTATCTTATATATGGTTGGTTAGGATTATGCGGTTTCAAAAGATTCTGAATCGAACCGACTGAACCGAATGTACGGTTTGGAATGGAAAAAAAAAATTAAACCGATTGATTTTTAGATCGGTTTGGAAATAAACGGATTGGTTGGTTTGATTTTCAAGGTTGGATCGGTTTCAACGATTTAAAAGCTCACTCCTAGACATCATTAGCAATTTGGATTTGAAGCGGATAAATTTAGTGTGGAGGAGAATTTATCATTTTTCAAGATATTTTTCCTTAATGATAAAGATGGTAAAGTGATCTAAGTCAGAAGATGCTGTACGCACGCTGCAATATGATTTTCATCCTTTTTTCTCGCTTGATGCATGGTTATTGAAATTAATACCATTTCAACAAATAAAAGGAAGGAATAGTACCGATCGTGAAAAGGACACTTGTGTATTAATTTAGTAAAGTTTGATGTGGTGGATTAAGCTGAGTCATAATTAAAATACAAAAGGCCGACTGTCTGAAGTGACGCACGCAAATAAACGCGTTAAGTTCAAAAAGAAATTTTGCCAACTCAAACTCTTGGAATAAAAGAGACTGGTTTTGTACATGTCCATCTTAGAGTCAAGCTGCTAATAAGGGGAAAAAACGAGAGAAAAAAAATCAGACGATAGGTTTAGAATATGTGCACGTCTTTGTTGATTTTAGTCGAGAGAGTCGTGGGCAAAAACATGGTTACTACCAGTAAAAGATCATGTTATGATGGAAATTGTCACGTACATTTATGCAGGCCAAATATAAAAGGTCAAAGATGTAACTCGACCTCCACAAAACCTTCTAGACCCCCTCCCTAACACTGGACTAATGGGAGGATATCTAAGCCGGGCTTGGACCGAGTCTCTGTCCCTAAGTAAGGACGCCTACTATTACTAGGTTAGGACTCCTCTAATCTTATAGCTACTTTAGGTCCCAAGACTTCATACATACTTGGAAACCTCCATGGTACGCATAAGCTATCTCACACAACTATAAACGCGAACCCTATTTTCTCTCTGATGCCAAGGAAAGTGGGTTCGCAGTCGACGTGGAGGTGCCACAAGGAATGCAGTCCGAGTCAGATGCCAAGTGCGCTGATGTGAGACACGGCAAGGGCGGAGCAAGGGCAGAGACCAAGGGCTTCCCAGACAGAGCCTGAGGGTGGCAGTGCTGCGAGGGCGATGGCACAAGGTGAATACACGACGACAGTCACAGTCCGATGCTTAGGTCCGGAGTCAGAGTCTTGTATGTTTCTCTCTCTAGGATTCTAGAGTGAGAAAGTGAAAGTGTTCTAAAAATGTCCTCCCTTCCAAATGAATTCTAAAGACATCCATTTATAGAGGTTGAGATGATGATGTCATCATGAGTAGAGTTGTCAAACGGGCCGGGCGGCCCGTGGGCTGGCCCGGCCCCATCCATGAACAGTAGCGGCCCAGCACAAGCGGGCTTGGGGCCTGGGCCTGGACCAGGCCTTCAGTTTCTGCGAAAAAAGCGGCCTGGCCCGGAAACGGCCCGGTTTGGCCCGGCCCGAAGTCGGCCCGGTCTGGCCCGGTTTGGCCCGGGTCTGGCCCGGTTTTGGCCCCACCACTTGTTTGAATTTTTTGCTTTTCCCCCCTTTCTTCCACCCCTTTTCCAAAATTCCACTTTTACCCCCCCCCCCCAACAGCATTGTTATTTGTTAAGATTTTATTAATAAAGCTCACCAAGAAGAGTATGAAAATGTTTAACATATAATAAAAAATATAATGGCTAACAAATAAATATGTATATACATACATACATATATATGTATATTACTTATAATGAAATAAAAGGATAAAGATTAGGTTTGTTAAATTGTGAATATTGCCTAGAGATGAAATTTAAAATTGAATAACAAGAAAAAAAAAAAGGGCCCGGGCCCGGCCCAAGCCCGGCCCTAGATATTGGGCCTAGGGCCAGGGCCTGGACTGGGCCTAGGTTTGCCTTCGGTAGGCCCGGCCCGGTTGGCAGCCCCACTGGCCCGGCCCCGGCCCGGCCCCACAGCAGGCCCGATGGGCTTGGGCTGGGCCGGCCCAAGCCCGGCCCTTTGACATCTCTAATCATGAGACACGTGGCGCTCCCCGGGAGTGACACATCACGAGGAGTCCACAGCTGCCGGTGCACCACGGACAGTCGAATCGCATATTCACCCAGCCTACCCCGCACAGCGTCGCTCTGTCTATCTGAAAAGACTGGCTCCCACAGCGTCGGTTTGGCCAGAGAATGCCCTTGATCTAGCCTCCAATCCAAGCCCTTGCAGAGTCCCATAGGCCTAGCAGTGGTGGGGAAGACCCGACGCCCAACTGCCAGGCGGAATAGGCGCGATGCCCTTCGAAGACCTGCTCCCGTCTCGGAGTGACCCGGGGGTCATAGTCCATAGGGGTGCCGACGTAAGCCCCTAGTGTCGGAGCACGTAGGCCAGTCATGAAGACACCCTGGCGGAGACAGTGTTCGGGAGGAGTCGCCTATCCCGTGGGTGAGTCCTTGTGTCGGAGCACTCAGATTGCTTCAAGGTAGCATCCCGGAGGAGCCGTCTACCTGGCAGAAGGGGAGTTGAAGAGCTCCCTGACAGAGATAGTGTCCCGGAGGAGTCGCCTATTCCTTAGGCCGAGGTAGCATCGCGGAGGAGCCGTCTATCTGGCAGAAGGGGAGTTGAAGAGCTCCCTGACAGAGATAGTGTCTCGGAGGAGTCGCCTATTCCTTAGGCCGAGGTAGCATCCCGGAGGAGCCGTCTACCTGGCAGAAGGGGAGTTGAAGAGCTCCCTGGCGAAGATAGTGTCTCAGAGGAGTCGCCTATCCCCTCCGTGAGTCCTTGTACCGGAGCACTCGGAGCGAGTCAAGGTAGCATCCCGGAGGAGCCGTCTACCCGACTGGCCGAGGTAGCATCCCGGAGGAGCCGTCTACCTGGCAGAAGGGGATTTGAAGAGCTCTGTGGCGGAGATAGTTTCCCAGAGGAGTCACCTATTCCCGCGATGAGTCCTTGTGCCGGAGCACTCGGAGCGAGTCAAGGTAGCATCCCGGAGGATCCATCTACCCGACAAGCTGAGGTTGCATCCTGGAGGAGCCGTCTACCTAGCGGAACGGTAGTTGAAGAGCTCCCTAGCGGAGATAGTGTCTCGGAGGAGTCGCCTATCCCTGCAGTGAGTCCTTGTGCCAGAGCACTCAGAGCGCGTCAAGGAAGCATCCCGGAGGAGCCGTCTACCCGACTGGCCGAGGTAGTATCCCAGAGGAGCCGTCTACTCGGCGGAAGGGGAGTTAAAGAGCTTCTTGGCGGAGATAGTGTCCCAGAGAAGTCGCCTATTCTCGCATGATGTTGCACACTCCGGAGAGTGGGTCGAAACATGTTCCATGACCAAGGCAAGGTGCGGATGGTATGGTGAAAGGACGGACCGATGCAAGGAGCATGGTTGTGTGACAGAGACCCAGGGGGCGTGACTGTGTCAGTGGTGCAGCGCATGGGCGCGACAGAGTGAGTAAGGTGTTGGGGGCACTTCTTTGTTAGTGGCGCAGCGCATGGGCGTGACAGAGTGCATATGGTGCCAAGGGCACTGTAATGTGACAGGGAGCCAAGGGGCTCGACTGTGTTAGTGGCGCGGCGCATGGGCGCGGCGGAGTAAGTATGGTGTCCGGGGCACAGTGTGACATCCGAGCGACAAGGTCGCGGAGTGAGTTCCGGGCGACGGGGGTCGTGGAGTGACTTTCAGGCGACGGGGGTTGCTGAGTGACGTTCGGACGACGGGGGTCGCAGAGTGATGTCCGGGCAACGGGTGTCGTGGAGTGAGTTCCTGGCAACGGGAGCGCGGAGTGAGTTCCGGGCGACGGGGGTCGCGGAGTGACGTCCAGGCCCTCGAAGTGTAGTGAAGATGTTAAGTATGGAAGCCAAAGGCCAACCCTTTGGGGGAAAGCCAAGGCCAACCATCGGGGGAGGCCAAGGCCAACCCCAGAGGAAGGCCGAGGCCGACCCCAAGGGGAAGGCTAAGGCCGAGGCCGACCTCAAGGGGGAGGCAAAGGCCGACTTCCTTCGATTGACGCCAAGGTGTGCCGGCGGGCTAAGGATGAAGTGCGACGGTCGGAGCGTGATGAGCAGTCACGCAAGGATCAGTTTCTTGGTGATGAAGTCACGTAGAAAAGGTGAGAAGTGCACGTGACTTAAGCATGCACGTATTGACCGGTTGGAGGCGTTGAATGTTGCCTGTTGCTTGTGTGGACGTGTTATGCGAAATGGGACCCCAAGTGGGCCTTTGGGTGTGACCAGAATAGTTTGGGAACATAAGCCCCCTGCGTGTGGTGTGCGCGGAGGGGCAACCCGAGCGGGCACCGCACGCATATTCTCAAGTTCACACTTAGTAGAATTTCTGATGTTTGTTGGTTCGAGAGTTGTTGATGTTGTCACGGCATGATGAAGGTGAAGAGTAGGTGGCTCGAGCCACCTCGTGCACCACCTACTGAAGCCTGAGTATGAATAGGAGTTGACACGAGGGCAAGATGATAGAGTGCAGGGGCACGGGAGATATGGGATCGCAGAGATGGCGCCTAGGTACAGACAACAGGGGTCGGTTACGGGGTAAGTGGTTCGAGCTAGCTTGCGCACCACCTATTAAGCACATTGATGTCGGCGACATTGTCATGAGAGGCGCGACAAGGGCGTGATCGGGTGTCGTGATGATGGGGCAGTCCACGACGGGCGCCGGAGCGTGGGCGCTATCAGGTGTCGTGATGCTGGGGCAGTCCACGACTTGCGCCGGGGCGCGGGGGTGATCAGGCGTCGTGATGCTGGGGCAGTCCACGAGGGGCACCGAGGCGCAGGCGCAATCAAGCGTCGTGATGCTGGGGCAGTCCATGACTGGCACTGGGGCGACGAGGGTCGTAGATGTGGCACCCGGGCGACGGCGACGGGGGTCTTGGAGATGGCGCGAGGGCGTCGCAGAGTCGGTGCCCGAGCGACGGGCAACAAGCGTCGCACAATGAGTAGGAGTAGGTGGTTTGAGCTCTCTCGTGCACCACCTACCAAGGATGTTGATGTCGGTGTTATCATGACACGGGACGTGATCAGAATTGCAAAAAATGTTATAAGTGTAGGAGAGTACGAGATAGGTAAGGGTGCGCGAGGCGCGCGTTGGTTGTCAAAAATTTTATTTTTTGTTCATGCCTACGAGGATGGTGGCGATGATGTTTGGTGATGGTTGTCGGTCGTTGGGTGAAGGTGGGCAAGCCGAAGTTGTGTGTGGCGTCGGCTTCGGTGTGGTATGAAGCTGAGGAACGACCTTGGTGATGGAGGTCAAAGTGGGCATGGAGGATGGTCATGCGTTAGTGTTGAAGATTGGCCGCGGGTGAAGAAAAGAAGATGAAGGTTGAAGGTGGTAGCCTTTGTGTGGGGAAGGCCGAAATGGGTGGCCTTGGTTTGGGGGAGGCCGAAATAGTGAAGGGATGGAGGGGCTTGTGGGGCCGCGCTTAGGAAGAAGGAGAGAGGTGAAGTGGGATGAAGGTGAAGAAGGGGGAGGAAGGGGGATGGCGAGGTGCCGCGGTGGCCGAGGCCCCGGGGTAGAGGGGAGGGAAAGAAAGGGATGGGGGAAGAGGGAAGGGGAGAGGGAGGGTCAGGCCGGTCGACCAAGGGGCCGAGGCCGACCAAGGCCCCTTGGCGAGGGCGAGGCCGTACAGCGCGGGGGCGGGGTGATGGGTGAGGGGAAATGGGGGAATGGGAGGGGAAAGGAAGATAGGGGAGGGGGGAAGGCCGAGGGGGATAAGAGGCCGAGGCTGACAGGGTGGGGAGGCCGAGGCCAAGGGGGGCAGGGGAAGAAAGAAGGGGAAATGGGAAGGGAAAGGGGGTAGCAGCGGCGGCGGTGCCGCGGGTGGCCGGAGGACGGGGGGAAGGAGGGGCGGGGGAGAGAAGGGAGAAGAGAAGAGAGGTGGAGACCGGGGGTCGTCGGCGAGGCCGACGTCGGCCGTGGAGGGCAAGGCCGAGGGAGAAGGAGGCAGCGACGGCGCCTTTGGGGGCTGCGGCGGCGCATGAAGAAGGAGAAAGAGATGGAAATTAGGGTTAGATTAGGGTTTTGAGGGAGCGGGTTAGTTTCGGTTGGGGAGTTGGGCGAGGGGCTGAGAGAGAGAGAATGGGCGCGCGGGTCGGGCAAGCGGGCGGGTCTCGCGGGCAGGCTCTGTCCAGATCTAGAATGAAATTTGAATTTGAATTTCAAAATTTAATTAATTAAATAATTAAGTTTTTTTGACAAACCTAAAGAGGGAGCCCCCAAGAGAAGCTTCACAATTACAAGAAGATAGAGAGGAGTGGGATGGTGGGAGCAAAGAGAGGGAAATGTTAGAGGGAGAGTGAGGGGGTTGGTGGGAGGGGAGATGAAAATTTTGAAAATTTTTTAAGTGTAGAACGAGGGTGAGAGGGTGGCGACCCGACCGCGAGCAGGCCGAGTGAGAGGGATGAGTGCAAAGGGGGTGAGAAAATTTTCTAAGTATTGAGAAATTTTCCAAGAGTTGGACGAAGACTAAGGAGAAGGGGCGTGAAAAATTTTTTGTAACAAAATTTTTCTAAGTGTTGAGCTTGGACAAGGGTACCGAGGGAGACTGCTGAGGGTGATCATCGATGACCGGTTGTGAAAAAAATGAAATTTTTCTAAGTGTCAATTTTTTTTTTGATAAAGGGTGGTCATGCGACCGCAAGCACGAGAGGTTGAGATGAGCGGAATGGGAGACTCATGGTGATGGGCTTGCATTGATGACCGACTGAGTGACGGAGGTAGGGGAGGGTTGGTGAGGCGTGTTGCATGCATACCTGGCAGAGGCGGTCGCGAGACCTGGGGGGTGTCAATTGACAGAGTTGAGACTTAGTAACGTGGCTCGAGCCACCCCGCGCACCACGCACCAAGTTGGTATGGGATGTGAGGTTGAAGGGGTTGGGAAGGGGTGAAGCCCCTAAGGTAGTGGATGATGGCATCAAGAGTGGTGTTAGTAGGCCTGTGCAAGAGCCCTATGGCTTGAAAATTTTCTAAGTCTGAAAAATGACGGACTCTTGGATAGCTGGGTTGAGGCTATGACTGGTAGTCCTGGTAGCCCTGCGTTGTTAAGGCATGGTTGCTTGGATGTGTCGGGCACGGGACGAACTGCACTGCGATGCTCACCTCCCCAGCAGAGTAGCCAAAATGATGCCAAGGAAAGTGGGTTCGCTGTCGACGTGGAGGTGCCATAAGGAATGCAGTCCGAGTCAGATGCCAAGTGCACTGATGTGAGACACGGCAAGGGCAGAGACCAATGGCTTCCCAGACAGAGCCTGAAGGGGGCAGTGCTGCGAGGGCGATGGCGTAGGGTGAATATACGATGATAATCACAGTCCGGTGCTTAGGTCCGGAGTCAAGGTCCTGTATGTTTCTCTCTCTAGGATTCTAGAGTGAGATAGTGAAAGTGTTCTGAAAATGTCCTCCCTTCCAAATGAATTCTCAAGACCTCCATTTATAGAGGTTGAGATGATGATGTCATCATGCGACACGTGGCGCTCTACGGGAGTGACACATCACCGAGGGGGTCCACAACTGTCGGTGCTCCACGGACTGTTGAATCCCATATTCACCCGGCCTGCCTCGCACAGCGTCGCTCTGTCTGTCTGGAAAGACTGGCTCCCACAGTGTCGATGTGGCCAGAGAACCCCCTTGATCTAGCCTCTAATTCAATCCCTTACAGAGTCCCACAGGCCTAGCAGTGGTGGGGAAGACCCGACGCCCAACTACCAGGCAGACTAGGCTCGATGCCCTCTGAAGACCTGCTCTGGTCTCGGAGTAACCTGAGGGTCATAGTCCATAGGGGTGCCAATGCAAGCCCCCAGTGCCAGAGCACGTAGACCAGTCACGAAGACACCCTGGCGGAGTTGCCTATCCCGTGGGTGAGTCCTTGTGCCGGAGTACTCAGAGCTCGTCAAGGTAGCATCCCGGAGGAGCCGTCTTCCTGGCAGAAAGGGAGTTGAAGAGCTCCCTGACAGAGATAGTGTCCCGGAGGAGTCGCCTATTCCGTAGGCCGAGGTAGCATCCCGGAGGAGCCGTCTACATGACAGAAGGGGAGTTGCAGAGCTCCCTGATGGAGATAGTGTCCCAGAGGAGTCGTCTATTCCTTAGGCCGAGGTAGCATCCTGGAGGAGCCGTCTACTTGGCCAGTCGAGATAGCATCCCAGAGGAGCCATCTCCCTTGCTGGCCAAGGTAGCATCCCGGAGGAGCCGTCTACCTGACGGAAGGGAATATGAAGAGCTCCCTGGCGAAGATAGTGTTTCGGAGGAGTCGCCTATCCCCGCGGTGAGTCCTTGTGCCAGAGCACTCGGAGCCAGTCAAGGTAGCATCCCGGAGGAGCCATCTACCCGACTGGCCGAGGTAGAATCCCGGAGGAGCTGTCTACCTGGCAAAACGGGAGTTGAAGAGCTCCATGGCGAAGATAGTGTCCTGGAGGAGTTGCCTATCCCGGCGGTGAGTCCTTGTGCTGGAGCACTCAGAGCTAGTCAAGGTAGCATCCCGGAGGAGCCGTCTGCCTAACTGGCCGAGGTAGCATCCTGGAGGAGCCGTCTACCTGGCGGAACGGGAGTTGAAGAGCTCCCTGGGAGAGATAGTTTCCCGGAGGAGTCTCCTATCCCCGCGTGAGTCCTTATGACGAAGCACTTGGAGCGCATCAAGGTAGCATCCTGGAGGAGCCGTCTACCCGACTGGCCGAGGTAGCATCCCGGAGGAGTCGTCTACTTGGCGGAAGGGGAGTTGAAGAGCTCCCTGGCGGTGATAGTGTCCTAAAGGAGTTGCCTATCCTCGCATGATGTTGCACACTTCGGAGAGTGGGTCGAAGCATGTTCCACGACCAAGGTAAGGTGCGCATGGTGTGGGGAAAGGATGGACCGATGCAAGGAGCATGGTAGTGTGACAGAGAGCCAGGGGCACGACTGTGTCAGTGGTGCGACGCATGGGCGTGACGGAGTGCGTATGGTGCCAAGGGCACTGTAATGTGACAGGGAGCCAAGAGGCGCCACTGTGTTAGTGGCGTGGCACATGGGCACGACGGAGTAAGTATGGTGTCGGGCACAGTGTGATGTCCGGGCGACAGGGTCGCGGAATGAGTTCCTGGCGACGGGGGTCGCGGAGTGACGTCCGGGCGACGGGGGTCGCTGAGTGACGTCCGGGCGACGGGGGTCGCGGAGTGAGTTTCGGGCGACGGGGGTCACGTAGTGACGTCCGTGGGACGGGGGTCGCGGAGTGAGTTTCGGGCGACGGGGGTCACGGAGTGACGTCCGGGCGACGGGGGTCGCGAAGTGATGTATGGGCCCTTGAAGTGTAGCGAAGATGTTAAGTATGGAAGCCAAAGGCCAACCCTTTGGGGGAAGGCCAAGGCCAAGGCCAACCATTGGGGGAGGCCAAGGTCAACCCCAGAGGAAGGCCGAGGTCGACCCCAAGTAGGAGACTGAGGCCGACTTCCTTCGGTTGACGCCAAGGTACGCCGACGGGCGAAGGATGAAGTGCGACGGTCGGAGCGTGATGAGCAGTGGCACAAGGATCATTTTCTTGGTGACGAAGTCACGTAGAAAAGGTGAGAAGTGCACGTGACTTGAGCGTGCACGTATTGACCGGTTAGAGGCGTTGAATGTTGCATGTTGCTTGTGCAGACGTGTTATGCGAAATGGGATCCCAAGTGGGCCTTTGGGTGTGACCAGAATAGGTTGGGAACACTCTCTTACCGGTTTCCTTCGGTTGTCATGGCTTAGGCATTGGAAAGTCCCTTGTCAACGTCAATGCAATAGGCCCTTGCTTCTGAGGAAGAATATAGAAGGCACATGCGCCGATAGGCCATCATCACTGAGGTAGCGTCATTTGAAAAAAAAAGAAAAAATAAAGGCTCAGCCAATTAAATATCCTTCAAAACATAAAGGGCACCACAAAACAATCTTCGACTTACTTCAACCTAATCCTAAGGGTCAAACTCCAAAACTCAAGACGTTTCTGACGCTATAGATCTCGCCACCATCATAAGAGATTTAATTTGGGAAAAAATTTGACTGCTACCCCGGTTAGAGGAATCTTCCTCCTTCCCCCTATATAGCGACAATCAATCGTCTCTACAAGTTTTTAGTGGCTTTTATTTAGTGACGCTAAAAAAATGTTGTTAATAATTGTCCCTGAAAGTGTTAGAGGAAGATTCCTACGACCGGGGTAGGAGCCAAAGTTTGTTCTTTAATTTATGGCCTTCTCCCAGGAAGAAACATGCGCCAGCAAATCTTTGCAGCGCCATATTTCATGACAACCTGAATAATAGGATCCAAACTGATATGGGTAAAAAATACCCACCAATAGGAAGGTAACACTTGTTACTGCCAGGTGGCACCAAAACTGCTCTTTGATTATTGGAGAAGTGGGAGTGACCCTTGCCCACCTCTCCACTATCCCATTATTTTAATAATGAGCAATAACTGCCCATGAAGTCCCGGTAACCTCCCACTAATTAGAGTAACTCCCCATTAAAAGGACGTAATCGACCCTTTAATACATTCTTGTAAAAGGGAAATGAAAAGGGAAAGAAGGTAGGTTCTGACAATCTAATATTTTCAGATACTTTCTCAAAATTGTTTTCTGACTTAAGCATCGGAGGCTCTCCGCTGGAGCCGCCTACGGGTGTTCTGACGCGTCACCGTTTGTTCGTGTTGTGCTTCGCAGGTCTGCTCGCGTGCTCCGCAGGTCTGCTCGCGTGCTCATTTGGTCCCTACCGATGTTTGTTCGGTCCAGGTCAAATTTTTACCACAACATTTTGACGCCATCCGTGGGATCAACTTGCCAGGCAGATCGCACACAATTGTTTATGTCCGGCGATGCTTCGGCAGCTTGGACAACACCTCGCACAGTGATAAGTTCACCCCAGCCGCCGCTAAACGTACGTCCACGGAGTCACGACACTGTCGCCCTTTTTCCTACTATCTAATAGTAGCCACCGCAAAATGGGAATCGCCCCGTTGCCACGCCACGGCGAACCACAAATTCTCTGTCACAACAGAGCGGCGAGTTGTCGGCACCACTCCGGCTTACTCCCCGTAAATTCCATTCCGTCCAACTCCACGCCACAATGGACGCATCAACCGACCACACAAGCTGCGGCCATCTAAGATGGCGCACCATTGCAATAAAAAAAGAAAAGAAAAAAGAAAGACGGAGTTCGGAACACTAGACAGATACTCATCCTCAGCGCCGGCCAACGGCTCGTGGAACACTCTATGAAGAGTTTTAAGCCAAGACTCATGACGAACAACACTAAAGTTGTCGCCATCAACAGCCTAGGTGACACAAGCTGCTAACAGATCATTGGCCATCAATGGCAACATCGCATCTCTGCCGCTGTGAAGTACTCTGTACAACAGTTCGCTGATAACATCAACAAGCATTAACAAACATCATTTTCGACTCATCACCATGAATCGATAGACGATAATCCAGTTGCCATCAAAGAATCACAGTCCGTAGCGACATTGTCGCCGTCAATGTACCGCCACCGTCAATGGACGGCTACTATAGGTAAAAGAAGCCTCGGTCCGTGACAACATCGTAACAACCTCCCCAATCGAGCGTCTCAGTAACTACCACGACCGGCGTCCCCTGATCTGCTGCCCCAAAGAGGCAATCGTAATGCCTCATCTTTCTTCAATCATCTCCGACTCAATCAGCAGCTCCACCGTCTAATCAACAGAGAATTACGATACCAAAAAAAAATAGTATCGCTGCCACCACCATGGGCTTCGACCCATTCGACGCTTTGCCGCCGTCGTGACCAACTGTCATCACCAAATGATAGGCTATTACAGCCACACCAAACAGGCCAACACTGTGGGCCTTCGTCTACAAGGGCTGTCGCGGAGCACACGCGCCGCCACCTTCACCGTCACAGCTACCGCAGAATCACCATGGAATTACAAGCTCAAAGAAGAGAGAAAGAAAGAAGGGAATTGAAATCTGCAAAAATCGACCACCGCGTCGCTGCCCAAATCTCTAATGCCGCACGAAGCGGCCCTGTCAATCTCGAATTCATAGTGCCATCGATCTCCGACAATCAAGCACCATAGCCACCGAGTGGCGTGCTTTCGCCATCGCTCTGGCAACTTACTATCGTCGCGCCCGATATCAATTCCACCACAGCCATACCCCACCATCGGTGGCCGCTTTCGTATCCAATTACAGCGCCGTGGCTAAACGCCGAACATACGTGACTTCAACCGCCAAGAAGAAGAGTCACAGCAGATCCATCATAAATCAGCTACGCCAATCACAAAGAAGATCGACCACCGCGTCGCTGCCCAAATCTCTAATGCCGCATGAAGCGGCCCCGTCAATCTCCGATTCGCAGTGGCATCGATCTCCAACCAACATAACAGTCGCCTTTCTGACCAAATTTCAGCAGTCATAATTAGGAAAAATATGCTTGACGACAACGACGCCCCGTTTGGCGACGCACCAGTTAGTGGGCCCTTCCTAACCAGCATTTTGACCTCGAGGCGAAGGCATTCTAGTGCTGCTGTTGCATGGCCGGAGTACTCGCCGTCTTGGCTTTGCTTCGACGTCGCCATGGAGAACGTGATCAGAGGGGCGGCGCTGCGGAGAAAACGGGGCACATGCTTCTGTTTAATCAGGTCATTTCTTTCTTTCTTTGTAGAATAAAGTTTTTAGCCCCACGAATTTGCATATTTACACTCGAGCCCAAAAAATCTTGTTTCTTAGATAAATGCAACATACTTTTAAAGCCTACATACGTAGCCTTGACTTTTCGTGTCATATGTTCGTCACTGAAACTAGGTGCTATTCGCCCTTGTAGCCTATTGTCGGCAATTGTAGGCACCAATAAGCTTTACACATGCTGCATCTGATGCCTTTTATTTTTATCTAGATCTATTCATTTTTGAGGTCTAGCATAGTTCAATTCATTAGATTGAACATGCACGATCGGGTCTTCCGAGTGCTTATAATTATTTATGCCTCGCTTGCGTCACACAATATGACACACACTAACTATCTAACCGACAAAGTAGTAATGGTGTCACAGAGTATGATTACTACTCCCGGTTAAGTGCTTTAGTGTTAAAATATAGTTGCCTTAATCAGCTCGTACGCTCTCTTGCCATATTTTTTTGTGACATGTTTTTTCTGTTACGAGGGTTTATACTGCACCCCACTTTATACTTGAAGAAAATTCACAGCCCCTATGGCTTTAATTACGCTAAGAGCTTCAAAGGCAGCATCCTGCCTGCTAAGTGTCAAATGACTTGTGTAATAGAAACACACAAGTTACCACTAATCTGATAACCATGAGAGCGTCACAACCTATGATTATAGCTTTGCTAGTATTCTCACTTGCCACACTGTTGCACATCGTTGCACAGTGTATCGACAAAATGTTGCAACGTCTTTGTTAGTCATTTAGTGGTACGGACTCCTCGTCTGCTAGTTGCTTGGATAGACCATGGTTCCCTAGCTTTATTTACTTGTCTCATCTAGCCGACAAACAACGGTTCTTTTTATGAACATGCCCTACACATTGACTCAGAAGCTATCATTGTATCTATACCTTCTTGTATATGAGACTGCGACCATTATGGCATGGAGCCTGCACTCCCCCTCATACGATGGCTGAGCAGCACGACCTGCTTGTCACCACTCATGTCATTTAAGAATCTATCAAGTAGTTGCAAGCCTTGGTTAATCATCCGTCTCGGATGTATTGAGCACCGCAAACCACAACCTGTCAAAGGCAACCTATTCAATGATGCCTTCCTTACTTAACCTCCTCATCATGACGCTAAGAGATTTTGTAAACAATGTCCAAGGTCACCCAATGATGAATTCAGAAATACTCTCACCATTGGCATCACAACAAGGACCAAGTCCGTTGACCGTTGTAACGACCACATCACTTTTCTAAAAGATAAAGTATATGGTCATTTCAAAGAGATATTACGAGGCTCACTCGTTAGTGCCTCAACCACGCTCTAGCCACTGTCATGACCGACACATTGAGAAGTTCAGCATCACAGTGTCAATCATCATCCGACAACCCTTCATAGAGAACATTTATGTTGGTCTATCCGAGAATCCGTGCTCATCTCTACAGAGTCACTTAAACCTTGACCCATCTAAGCACTCATACTCCTTTCTCAAGGTATCACATAAGCTTTGCAGAGCAGAGATCCTTCGAATTCCTAGCTCAATGATCGCCAGACCGAGTTGAAGAATTACGGTGAACTCTTACCTCGCCAGGCCAAGCAAACGAGCTCCTTTAGGCCTCTCGGAGTCTCTCTTGCTCAAAATGAAATAAAGTTCTCCTTATATAGAGATATTGTTGTAATTTAATAGCACAATCTCATGACCTTTAGGACAACTAACACATGGTGCCATTCAATCAGCATAACAGGGGGGCAAGTTACCCTTTGTACCCATTGATGGAAACGACAAAATCGAGTAGACATGCTACTCCACTTGAATCCTCTATAAAGCCTCTGCTCCTCAGACCGAGTAGACGAGCTTCTTTAAAGTAAGCCTCTACTCTCCTAGCCGAGTAGATGAACTCTTTTTGAGGTCTAGCCTCTGCTCGCAAGCCGAGCAGACGGCGCGTTAGACCCATAAATACCTCTACTCGCCTAGCCAAGTAGACAAGCTCCGATGGTCTTAGCCTCTGCCAAGCAGACAAGCGCATTAGAACTATGCCTCTGCTCTAACCGAGTAGACTAGCTCCGATGGTCTTTGCCTCTGTCGAGAAAACGAGTGCATTATACCTATGCCTCTGCTCTAGTCAAGTAGACGAGCTTCGATGGTCTTAGCCTCTGTTAAGCAAACGAGCGCATTAGACCTATGCCTCTGCTCTAGCCGAGTAGACGAGCTTCGATGGTCTTAGCCTCTGCCACCAGACGAGCGCATTAGACCAATGCCTCTGTTCTAACCGAGTAGACGAGCTCCAATGGTCTTAGCCTTTGCCGAGCAGACGAGCACATTAGACTTATGCCTCTGCTCTAGCCGAGTAGACGAGCTTCGATGGTCTTAGCCTCTCCCAAACAGACGAGCGCATTAGACTTATTTCTCTGCTCTAGCCAGTAGACGAGCTCTGATGGTCTTAGCCTCTGCTGAGCATACGAACGCATTAGACTTATGCCTCTACTCTAGCCGAGTAGACGAGCTTCGATAGTCTTAGCCTCTGCTGAGCAGAGGAGCGCATTAGACCTATGCCTCTACTCTAGCTGAATAGATGAGCTCTGATGGTCTTAGCCCCTGCCGAGCAGACGAGCGCATTAGACCTATGCCTCTGCTCTAGCCGAGTAGCCGAGCTTTGATAGTCTTAGCCTCTGCTGAGCAAACGAGCGCATTAGACCTATGCCTCTGCTCTAGCTGAGTAGACGAGTTCCGATGGTCTTAGCCTCTGTCGAGCAGACGAGGGCATTAGACCCATGCCTTTTCTCTAGTCGAGTAGAAAGGCTTTTAGCGACGGGAAAATCCGTCGCTAAATGTTTTAGCGACGGATTTACCGTGGCTAAAAGTCCCTCGTATAAAAGCCCGTCACTAATAGTTTGGCGACGGAATTTTCAAATCCATCGTGTAATATTTAAGTTTTTACGACGGATTTATTTATTAATTATTGACAGAATATCCATCTTTAATTATATTTTAAGTATTTTAATTAAATTGTTTTTGTTAAATTAGTGACGGAATAAATTTTTTAGCGACGGAATATTCTGTCGCTAAAAAATCGATAGTGATAAAAAAAATTTAGCGACGGATATAATCCGTCGCCAAAAGTCAAATTTTTTTTAAAATGTTTATTTTTATTTTTCTACTGCCCAAACCTGTAATAAAAAAAATCAATCATTAAAAACAAAAGCAAAAATCAATACACAAAGAAATATGTATAATTAATCATAAAAAAAACTCATTATGTACAATCTGGGAACCGGATACAGCCGGTTAGGGGAGGGGAGAAGAGTACAAGCCGGGGCGCGAGGGCTTGGGGGGGGGAAGCTGGGACCGGGCACGGGAAGGGGCTCATCAGGGGTTGCTGAGTCTCGGATCTGGATCCTGCTGATTCGGGGCCGGCTCGGCATGTCCAGCTGCGGTACCCTGCTGATCTTGCTCCCTGATCATTCTCAACACCACCGTAGCAATGCGCGCGATCTCCTCGTCGTCCAACGGATGCCGAGGAGCCGGTGTCTGTGGAGGGGCAGCGGGGGGTAGGACGCTCCTATCACGGCACGAGCAGTCCGACTAGGCAGGCCGCGTATGAGGCCTTTCGGCCGACTGACGACCTCCGGCGTATCCAGCCATAGCTTCAACGCCCCAGTACTTGCACCTGTACTAGTGGACACTGATGGCTGTCCGGACTGTTCCTCGGACCCCGAAGCTGTTCATACGAGGCCTGCAAAAACAGTGATATAAAGATATGTTAGGGCATTAATTAACGCAACAGACACTGAGGATAGAAAGACAAAAAATTAACAACTTAAACAAATTGACTCACATCGATCCGCCCGGCAATATCTAAAATATAGTCGCCCGCCCGGTGCGCCTCGTCCTTGTCCTTCTTCTGCACGTGCGTTTGATTATACATTAGAGCTACGACCTCATCGTCCTCTAGATCTGGGTGCTCGACCGCATTCTTGTGTCGGACGATGTCATGTGGCACCGACCCCCCCGTGTGCGTCGAATCTTTGTTCTGTCTGTTCTCAGCCCCGCTCTTACTCTTGGCGTCCCAACCTAGATCCGCAACCCACCGATCTATCATCGCCGTCCATACAGTAGGAGATATCCAATGTGTGGGATATCTCATCATCTCCGTCATCGGGGCACCCTCGGGCAACATCTTCTTCGCCCGGTCCCTTGCGTCATGGAGCCATCGGCGGTAATTCTTGCCGATGTAAGCAAAGAAGGCCTGCTGCCCCAGTGCCTGCTGCTCAGGCGAGTCAAACGTGAACCCCTCATGTAAGGCATTCAATAACACAAATTAACTACAGAAAACAAACTCTAATTAAACAAATACTATCGCTGAACAAAATACTTCACCGTACCAGCCACTCCTCCCATAGGGACTCCCTCGCAGCGACATCCCAGTCCTTCCAGTACAGGCGTGGCTTGAAGAATCGGCCCTTCACAAGAACGCCGATCTTCATCCTCGCCTGATTCTCCAGGATCCTGCCAAAGAAGTAAATAAATAAATTAATTAATACAGTTCAAATACACCCCAAAATTTTAAATATAAGGCATGATGTGATATTTTTTTTACTTACAGGCCCTCCTGGGTGAGCGTAACTCTCTCTTTACGTTGGGGGGTCGATGCGTACCTCGTGTGTCGGACCACAGTCTCGTCGAGATCCTACAAAACACCAACATTAATACAGTTCAAATATACTTTAAATATAAGGCTAGCGAAAATGTACTAAACACCATTATCAACTATACCTGTGGTAGAACCCACGGAAGAAGGAGAATCAACGCGCGTGTGGGATGAATCTGCGTCGGGCTGGGCCGACATCGATGGCTGGGGCTGGGGCCCCATTTGCTATACGCGATCACTCTGTGCCTCGTCATCAGTGGGCAATGACGAGGTGGGACCCACCGGGGAGGAAACAGCTCGGTGTCCAACCCGGCCACGAATAGCCCGTATCCTATCCATATCTGACTTCGTATAGATAAATTACAAATACATGAACACATTAAAAACAATAATTTGGCATAAATCATCATCGGCAATTATAGCTAATATAAAGAAGGCAGGGTTTGTAAACAACGAGTAATTGAACCATCTCTAGGCAATATGGAGTAATTATGGGATGTACAAGGGCTAAGTAGGGCTAACTGGGTTATTAAGGTTAATTACGAGTATTAATTATAGCTAATTAGGGTTGATTAGGACTAATTAGGGTTATTTAGTCATAATTAGGGTTTAATTGTGTCGAGTAGTGCTGATTAGTCCTAATTAGGGCTAGATTAGGCTTAATTGGGTTATGTTAGGGCTAATTATTGTTAATGAGGGCTAGTTTTGGATAATTATAGCTAATTAGGATTGATTAGGACTAATTAGGGTTATTTAGTCCTAATTAGGGTTTAATTGTGCCGAGTAGTGCTGATTTGTCGTAATTAGGGCTAAATTAGGCTTAATTGGATTATGTTATGGCTAATTATTGTTAATTCGAGCTAGTTTTAGATAATTATAACTAATTAGGGTTGATTAGGACTAATTAGGGTTATTTAGTCCTAATTAGGGTTTAATTGTGCCGAGTAGTGTTGATTAGTCATAATTAGCACTAATTAGGCTTAATTGGGTTATGTTAGTGCAAATTACGACTAATTAGGCTAACTATAATCAATATGCGCGTAATTGGGTTCATTTGGGCTAATTTGGGGCTATTACAGCTAATTTGATTTTCATTAAGTTCTTAGGATTAATTAAAACTAATTAGGCTCGTTAGAACTAATTAGGGTTAGTTGATTTATTAAAATATTGTTACTTAGGACTAATTAGGGTTAATTATAGCCAGTGCTGGAGCAACGATGAGATTCCAGGGGGTGCATGCTAAAAATGTCTCGTTAACCTAATTAACCTATATTTAATGCACAGTCAGCAATCTCAATTCTGACACCTCATATAGGGTGTCGATATGGTGTCCGATAGGTGTCTGACACCTCCGGACACGTGTCCGACACATACCGACGCCTCCGGACGCGTGTCCGACGCCCACCGACACGCACCTCCGGACACATCCGCATATGTTGATTTATTTTGTAAATATCGGACACCATCAATCAGACGTGGTGTCCGTGTCTGCGCTAACTAACAGGTATCTCAATCCAATTGGGTCCCATCCTCCGTCAACAATCTCAATCCTCAATTCTCAAATGCTCAATGCAATAAAAATTAATAAAAATCACACATTCAATCCAATTGAAAGCCAAATGCTTTATAATCAACAAATTCAGAAGACAAAATAATGGCCAAACGTCCAAATTAACAACAAATTCAGATTATGCATGGCAGAGAAGACAAATTCGAATGTTTTATGCACGTACATAGGAATTCAGAAGAGCTTACACAAGTAGAAGTGTGATTATGGCCAAATGCTTGACAATCAACTTTGAAAAATAAACAATAAGATTAATTTAGGGCAATAGACATACAGATCTCGAGGTGGGTACGATGACTGCGGAGTTGGTGGTGCGGTGGCAGTGGTGGGCTTCGTGGTGTGGCGACAGTGGAGGGCTTTGTGGGACGGTGACAGTGTAAGGCTTGGTGGTGCGGCGTCAGGTGAGGGACGAGGGTGTCGCCGGAGGTAGGTAGCCGTAGAGAGGGGTCACCGGAGGTGAGAACGGCGGTGGGTGGGTGAGAGAAGAATTTCAGAGAGAGAAATGGGGAGAGAGAAAGAAACCAGATCTGGTTATAAATCGGATCTTTAGCGACAGAATAACACCGTCGCTAAAAATCTGTCGGTAAAGGTCTTATTATAAAGACTTTTACCGACGGAATTTTTAGCAACAGTTTTAAACCGTCGCTTAAATAATTTAAAAAAATCCTAAAAAAATACTAATTTTCTAAAAAGTATTTAGCGACGGTAATTCTGTCACTAAAAGTCCGTCTGCAATACTTTTACCGACAGTATCTTTCGTCGGTAATAGTATTAAACGACGGACTTTTAACGACGGTATTTTCAGTCGCTTAAAGACTTTTTTAGCGACGAAATACCTTCCGTCGCTAAAAATCCGTCGCAAAGTACATATTTTCTCGCTAGGCCGAGCAGACGAGAACCTTTTAGAACTTCTGCTAACCAGGCCTAGCAGACGAACCCATTAGAGCCTCTAAGTCTTTCTGCTCGCCAAGGCAAGCAGACGAGCACCTTTAGAGACTAAGCCTCTATTCTCCATGCCGAGTAAAGGAGCACATTATAGTCTCTTTGCTTCCCAACCCTAGCAATGAGCACCTTTAGAGACTAAGCCTCTGATCCCCAGGCTGAGTAGACGAGCACATTAGTCTCTTAGTCTTTCTGCTAGCTAAGCCGAACAGACGAGCGCCTTTAGAGTCAATCCTCCTCTCGCTAACCCGAGAAGACGAGCGTATTCGACTCAAAGTTTCTCTGCTTACCCATCCAAACAAACGAGCTACTTTAAGTCTCTTAAGCCTCTGCTCGCTAAGTCGAGCTGACAAGCACATTAGTTTCACTCTCTGCTTGCCCAGTAGAGCAGACGAGTGCATCCATGCTCTTAACTCTGCAAGCAATAGGCGAGCACGTTTAAGGCCTCTACTCAGCCAGCTAAATAGACAAGCACATTTAAAGCCTCTACTCGACTAACCGAGTAGACGAGCACATAAAGGCCTCTACTCGGCCAATCGAGTAGATGAGCCCTTCTAAGCTTGTATTCGGCAAGCCGAGTAGACCACCCCGCCTTAGCCAAACCAAAAGTTTCTGCAATCTACCAATGGGTGAAAGATGTCACCTTTGGTTTAAATTCCTAACACGGAGCATCCCTTTAAAAAGGGCCCAAAATTCGATGCTACGACAATTATCCTGATTCTGCATTCTTACTCCCAAAAGAATACGGAATGGGGGGCAAATGATATGGGTAAAAAATACCCACCAATGGTAAGGTAACAATTGTTACTGCCAGGTGGCACCGAAACTGCTCTTTGATTATTGGAGAAGTGAAAGTGGCACTTGCCCACCTTTTCACTATTCCATTATCTTAATAATGAGCAATAACTGCCCAAGAAGTCCCGGTAACCTCCCACTAATTAGAGTAACTCCCCATTAAAGGGACGTAACCGACCCTTTAATACATTCCTATAAAAGGGAAATGAAAAAGGACAGAAGGTAGGTTTTGACAATCTAATATTTCCAGATACTCTCTCAAAATTGTTTACTGACTTAAGCATCGGAGGCTCTCCGTCAGAGCCCTCTCCGGGGGTTCTGGCGCGTCATCATTTGTTCGTGTTGTGCTTCGTAGGTCTGCTCGCGTGCTCATTTGGTCCCTACCGATGCTTGTTCTGTCCTGGTCAATTTTTTACCACAACACAAACCATAGAGTTCACACTATTCGTGAACCATTGGCTGAAGAGGGCCCAAAGCTTATGAGGAAGAAAAATCTTCATTAGAAGATTGAATTCTTGAGAATAATCACCATGGACACGGAAACATGGATTGAGTCCCCCAGAATTGGTAAGGAAGCACAGATACCTAGTTGTTCCAAGTGGTAAGCAATGAGCAGGGGGAGCAAGACTTCCCCCACCTTTAGCCTTAATTTAACAGGATCTGAGTAGAAAGGTTGAAGACATTTAAGATAATTAAAAGAGAATTGGAGAGTACTTGGGAAGCAATCAAGGAGCGCCATGTTCAAGGGGACACCAAAAAAAATCAATCAGGAAGGACCTCAAAATTACCGTAAAATTAAAAGTTTGTGTCAACCCTTTCACCAACATTCTCCGGCTTATTTGACCATATTGTAGCTAATTTTTTAAGCTAGCCCAAAAGGAACTTTTGATGATTCCCCAATGAGGAATCCAATCATTTAAGGATTTTCCCAAGTTGCATGATGTGGTTCTACGTGAAATTACTTCTCTTCTCTTGCTCCCCCGTCTCCTTTTGTCCCTACTTCTGTCACATTAACCTCCTAATCCAGCGATTTTACATGATCAAGATCAATGATCTGACACCATCCAAGATTTTTTTTCGCGTTGAGGGGGGAAGGGGAGTACTGGGGTGGGGAGGAAAGTCGAAAAACATGATGTTGTTTATTGTAGTATACTAGCGCTTTAAAGCAAGATGTCTAGTTGATTTGAAGTGTTTGCTCCACAGCTTTGGACTGTTAACTTGTGGTGGTGGGAGTTGACGTGGGTTTGGGCAGATGGTGGAGGGTGACCGAGGAAGAGGAAGAAAAACAAAATAACAAAAGATGAGTTGGATTAAAACATTCAAAATTGAAGGGGTTATCCCTTTATTTTGTTGTAATATTTTTGCAAAATTTTTTTTACTGCACACCAAGAAGCAGCCTCTTCCTGCTATCCCGCCACGTGGCACCATTCTTATATGTCCAGGAAACCATCCATCATGGAGCTTGCACGTGATATAGCTGGAGAAACTTAACTGACTCTCACCATTAAACACATCCCTGAAATTTGGTCTCTCTCTCTCTCTCTCTCTCTCTCTCTCCCCCCCATCTTCTTCCTCCCTACTCCGAAAACTGCTCTTTGCCTAGTTCCCTCAGCGTATCTTCATGTCTTGCCAATGCTGCATGATTGCCTCGTTGTCAATCTTCTTAAAAACTTCTTTCTCAATATAAGTGGTCATTCAAGTGATCTCCCCCTTCATTGTGCAACAGATCTTTCACTATAACCATTGTAAAAGAGGCACTTCCAACCATGGATATTGTAGCCGGTAAATCATGCCAATTGTTATCAGTAGATATACTAGTGGACATAATACATGAGGAAAAACTCTACCTCAGATCGCATGTCAGTGATGAATGTTTCAATTTGACGATCAATAATCATCTGTTCTACAACAGAAAATTCTTTTGGATAAAGTGGAGAAGAAATCTGATCAATTTTTCCTTGTCCTATACGGCGAACGAGTCACTTGAATTTAAGCATGCATCACAAAGAAGCAATTATGTATCCACCTCGTTAAAGCGATCTTTAAGCTCCTGAAGCTGTGAATTAATAGTAGCAACTAAAGTTCCCTTTGATAATAGTGGGGATTTTTAACCGGATTGGGTTTGTGTCATGGTTTGCCCGGAGGCCAGAAGTCTTCATCCATATTAGGAACTACAATGTCGGGTTTGAAACAAAAAGAAAAAACTTCTTGAATTAAAAGATTCCATCCACTGTCTTGACGTTTCCCAACTGTCCCTTAAGTCCCTTTGACATGTTAGCTAATTTCATTACAGCTACTATTTCGTGCCCTTTTTGCTGAAAAGCTATGTTGTCTCTAAAATTGTTCTCATCCTGTAGACTGAATGCAAACTCAGAATTCATTAATTGTAGTACCACATATGTTTTACCTGCTTGTTCTGGATTGAAGATGGGAAAGAAGAAGCAGTTTTCGGAGTGGGGAGGAAGAGAGAGAGAGAGAGAGAGAGAGAGAGAGAGAGAGACCATAGTGATTACCGTTCCCACCCAAATTTTAGGGATGTGTTTAACGGTGAGAGTCCGTTATGTCTCCCCAGCTATATCACGCGCAAGTTCCATGAAGGCTGGTTTTCTGGACCTATAAGATGGTGCCACGTGGCAATGTAGCAGGAGGACGCTGCTTCTTGGAGTGCAGCAAAAGTTTTTCCTATTTTTGCCGCTCAGTTAACCCTCATGCAAGGCACATGACAACTTAATGGGGTTGGCCCCAAAGTTAATACAAGGACCCGATTGTGCCAATAAATGGCTCCAATGATCAATTTGACAAAAAGTTAAATCTAGTGACCAAATTGGTACTAAGAGCAAAGTTCAGTGGTCATTCAGTATTTTACACACTTAAATTGTAAAAGCTACGACATGAACCATTGTATATGCCTAGCATTACTGTACGTGTTTCAACGGTGCATGCTAATGACGTTTTCCGATTTGAATGGAACAATTTAGTCTTGGAAGAGAAAGTATCATTTGTATATGTGAATACGTGCAGTAGCCGATATGGAAGAAAGATCACGAGAAAGAATAGTCTAAAACCTCCCTTATAGCGACCGTTAATTGCTGTTGACATTCTTGTAAACATCTTTAAAATAATTCTCAGCTGTACTTCTTTAACATCACTATTGTATAGGAAGTTTAGGTACTTCCTATAGCATCACTAATTAAAAGTCAATAAGCATATTTAGCGACCATTAATCACCGCCATATAGAACTCTTCCTCTGTGTGTTTGTGTGTGTGTGTCGGGGAGGGAATTACTGCTATATATAGAACTCTTCACGCGTGTGCGTGTTTGTGTGTCGCGGGGGGGGGGGGGGGGAGGGTGAGAGAGAGATTTGAAAGCAAAGACTTGTTCAACACCTGCTGTGAAAATTACAATTTAATTAAACTTAGTCAAACTGGTCATTAAACTGACACTCCAAAGTGACCAGTTTTTTATCTCAATGGCAGAATCATCACACTCAACACTCAGAAGAAGAACACACTATCAGACCTTGGAATCTAAGGCCATGATGGTACTGAGATTCATGGGGCTCATGTAATGAGTTGTGCCGGTCATGATTTGTTGCACAATCAGTCTGTTTGCTTTCTCAGATGGATGGAATGGATCCCAGAATGCGTTCAAGTCCCTGTTAGGACACAAGTTTGACAACCCTGTGCAAAGACCAAGTCCATTGTAGGGGCCTTGCCCACAGCAAGCTATTTTCGACGTGGCAAATCCTGCCCAAGAAAAATTGAGTAGAAATCATCACTTAGCGTACAACTAATAATGCAAGATGTACAAATACTGCAATGGACAGCCAGACGGCTAATCTCTGGCAATCGATATTTATGTAACTTTCTCTAGGTGGTGGAACAAATAGGCTTACCGAAGGCTCCAGGATTACTGATGAAATCGTTGTGCATTTGGTTTGTGTTTGCCGCAATAAAGACGTTGCCACCAAGTTCACTGTTGAGCGCGCTCAGCATTTGAACCAGTTGCGGGTTGAACAAGGCTGCAGCTCGTTGAAGTTCAGGTGCGCATTCGCCGTTTCTACTATGCATGGCTAGCTCAGCTGGGACGCAACCCAATGGCCCCGTACCCGTCACCAGAACCCTGCGTGCTCCTAGGTCATGGAGCTTCTGCAAAGATTATAGCACAATCATAGACTCCTTGTGAGCGCGTGTGCGAAAATGAGGGACAGCAACATGGATCAGCGTACCATGAATGAGAACTTTCGTGGACTTCAATGCGCAGGGAAAGTGTTGCTGTCCACTATGGTACATAAGGGACGATAATAGAACTTCAGACCTGGGTACCTTATTCCCTAATGTCTGTTCAATATGATGTGGTTTTGTGAGCCAAGTATGTTCGAAACTTACTGTTTCAAAGAACTTGGATCGGTCGCATTGAAGTCTCTTTGCGTATTAAACCCTACACCCCCACCAGGCTAGGTTTTCCTATTGCTAAACTACTTGTTCCCTTTAACAGAGGTGTACATGAACTTTTATCACTAACTCGTCGTGCTTTTCATCGCATGTTACTCCTAGTACCATTATTTACATATTTAATACAGTGGGTCGCAAGTGCAACCACCTTATCTTCTTTTTCTGCCTTGTACCTGCATCTAACAATTTCTTGGCTTCCAATACAACTGCAATAATGCATGTAAAGTTATCCTCCTAAAATGCACTAGGTCTTTTAAGGTGTAGGCGTGTCCTTCCAGCTTGAGACCTATATTTTACGGATACTCGATCTGTGCCCTAAAAAACCAGGGAAATGCCAATAAATTTGGTCTCTGCCTCATGTGACACAATGGTTGCTTCCATTTAACTACAACTATTGGCTTTGGCCTAGCACAAAAACAAAAGAAAGAAAACTATTGCCTTTGGCCTAGCCAAACAGAAAACTATTGCGTTTGATTTGAGTAAAAAGAGTTTGACCGCGCTAGCGCGAAAATATGATTCGGTGTGTGCAGATTAGAGAAACACCAATATAAAATCATATGCCTCGATACTCTTGAAATGAAATTTTAAATTTTACTCTGACAATGTTATTGGTCTTGAAACACATTCCTAAAAAATTGCATACAATTCTCATATTTTCGTAGCCTTTTTACTCTGAGTGAACGATATAAAAGACTTGTATACAAGTTCCATACTCTCGCAGGATTTTCACTCTGACTACGTATATGATAAGCACTGATACTCTTGAAACTAGAATCTACACTGAAATTGTTATTGGTTTGGAAACACAATCGTAAAGAATCGTATACAAGTTTTGTAGGCTTGTAGAGTTTCTACTCCAAACGATTTATACAAAAGAACTGTCGTTCATCAAATGCAGCATTGCTGCATGTTATGTAGCTGCGATCAGAACATTGTTGAAAACGACATCACAAAATGCAGCACAGATCATTCAAGTGTATACATACGTAAAATGACAAGATGCTTAGAGGAAGGAAGGATTACGAATTTATGAAAAAACACACCCACCTTTAAGATCTTTTTGTATTCGGAAATGAGATAGCGGACATAATCAGGAAGAGCAAACTGACGTGATCGTGCAGAGAAGGGGACTAGGTAATAGTTGTTTACAAAATCATTGCCGCCCAGAGTAATGAGGACCAGCGCTCGGTTTACTAGTTGCTTAGTCTGCTCGGCTCCTATAAGTGCAGTAACTCTTTGCTGGTATTGCTGGAAGTACTGCAACTGTAAAGTTATCCGAATTATATTCACCTGCAAATAGGGTCCATTGCTTAGTTAGCCTAGTTACGAGGTAAAATGGTAACAGGAAGAAGATATTGGGTCTTGGTGGTTGAGCTTACAAATTGCAGTCCAGTGTCATTAAGTATACCAATCCCAGCTGATGCAAAGTTGGCCCCAACAAGTAGTTTTTGCCCGGTGAGCTCAGGATTCAAGTATGGCAGTGTGGGTTCCGAGCCAATCTTCTCACCTGAGAAAAAAAGAGTGTTTTATAGTGTGTATTCAATCGTACAGATAACACAAATTTTAAAGCGCTTGTACATTGTTATTGCATGCGGCATTTTGTGAAACTGCTTGTGTGTGCAAGCCGGAGTATTGAAGTCTTGTACAAAAAGTTATTTCAAGAACTTACTTGTAAGAATTCAAAGTAGCTTAAAAAGATAGCAAGTTGTCTCAATTTGTGTTCCTAGTCTACGTGCAACCGTAAAGATAACAAGAATCTTAAAGAGCTCCTATTTTATTCATAAGACAAAATCGACATGTGATATGAAAGTAGAAGCATTTAAAACCCTTATAAAAATAAGTTATTAGGCGTTACGAAATGCAATCCCCACCATGCAATGTTGTTTAGTTTTAATAGAGAGACATCTTTCCAAGTATACATGCATCTACGAAAATGCACTGCTTAATTTAAATTTTTCACACAACAAATTATTCGTCTAAGCCATACACCGTCATGAAACCGAAAAAAGGTTGAAGTTTACATGTTTATGTTTCACACTATTATTCATTGTATCTACACATGTGAAGCATATTCTACGCCATTCTTATGCAGACACGAATAGTTTTGTGACTAAGTTCTTCTACCCGTATGTTTGTAATAAAAAGAACGCGATAAAGAACACAAATTCAACACTCTACTGATAAGGTCAGGAATGTTAAGGCCGTTTGAGAAGCGCCCGGTCGGGCGGTGTGTGGGATAGTCAATGCCATAAGGAGGTGCGTCTGCGCGAGCAGTAGTAGCCAAGTAGTTGTTGTTGCCACTGTCAACAAGTGAGTCCCCGAACACGAAGAAGGCACGAGCCTCAGCTTCACGAGCAACAGCACGCAAAGCCAGTAAAAACCCCAAAATAACCCAAAGACAATCACCTGATGCCCTAGACATGAAGAAATCAACACTAAAATCTGTTCTCTGCTTTGCTTAGACAAGTTTAAGTGTTTTTTTCTCTTTTGGCTATGCTTCTAGGAAACAAGCGAGCTCTTTTTATATACACTTTCAACATGTGTCTTCTAACATGGGACTAAGTTGATAATGCTGCTACAGTGGACAGAAGGGAAGAAGACCCACAAGCAATACAACTAAATTTGGTACATAGTACAGCAAGTAGGTTAAGTATCTTCAATTGGACAGTTGTTTGTCGCAGTTAGATTTATCATCATTCTCATACAATTATTTACTTATTAGCTTGCGGAGGAGTTAGTCCTTCTGAGTTCTGACTTGTTCACATGTGAAAAAGTTGACAGTACCTTAAAACTTATTAACTCTCCCTCTTCTTCCCTGTCCTTTTTAATTTGGTGTGCATCAGAAAAAGATAAATTAAGACAAAAATTGACAGTACCTAAGAAGTTACAACTAGGCAATAATTGATTTCTAAAAGCAAAAAAGCAAAAGTCATGCAAATAATTATACCCTCTCGAGACAAATGCAGAAATTGCTATGAGTTATTCAAGCTATCAACATGGTTAGGGCTAATTATACCCATGTCCCTGAGGTTTGGGGGTAATTACACGCGAGGACACAAAGTTTCAAAATGTAACATACGTGACAAAAAACGTTAAAAAAGTAACACTTTTATCCAACCATCAGTATTCCGTCCAAAAAGTATAATTTTCGTCATTACGTATTTTGAAAATGTCAATACTACCCCTGTACAGTATATCGTCACAAAAAGTATAATTTTCTCTCTTCACAATTTAAACCCTAAATCTGAAGTCACCGCCGGCAGCCTCCCTCCGCCGCCCCATGCCGCCAGCAGCCCCCCTCCCCACCACCGCCGGCCACAAACTCAACTGATCAGACCACCATGACCCAACAACGGGCCACCACCGTAGGCACCAGTCTCCTGCTCGACGCCTTACACCATTTTCGGCGAGGGCAGATGGCAAACAACAGCCACTGCTATTCTTCACCGGCGATTGCCACCAACCAAACACCAATGTACATCCCCATCGATCGGCCCACCCACGGCCGGCGACAGCACAACCACAACTGCTCGCTTCCACAGATCGGCCCACCCACCGTCGCTGTCGGAGCAGACCCACCACCAGGCATCGATCTCACCGGTGGGCACGATGGTGCAAGCCCATCGTGGTGGTGATGGCGCTGCCTTGCTGGTGGTCACGGTGGCGCGCATCTCGATGGAGGAGGCCGGTGTCGCGACGAGCTCGGTGATGCTTGCGATCTCGGACGGCGCGGGGTACGGAGGTATGGCGACGCGCGATCTATGGCGACAGCGCGGCGCCGGTGCCTCGCCGGAGGGCCTGCTACTGCTCTGACGGGGAAGGGGAAGGCATACGGCATGAGGGGGGTATGGGTGCTGGGTGTGGGGAGAGGAAGAGGCAGACGCGTGGGGGTGAGGTGGGGGCGTGGGGGGGTGGGGGTGGGGGTGGGTGCTGGGTGTGGGGAGAGGAAGAATAAACAGTAAATTAAGTGGGTAATTGATTTTAAAGTCAGGGGCAATCAAGTCTTTTTGTTAAAACCGTTAAGTATTTTTGTATTCCGTTTATCAATAGATATAAGTGTTACATTTTGAAACTTTGTGTCCTCGCGTGTAATTACCCCCAAACCTCAGGAACATGGGTGTAATTAGCCCATAGGGTTATAGGCGAACTCGTTGTGACATTACATGCCATAGTTGGTCACTTAATACTAATGTATTTTAGTGACAGAGTGAGACAGGAATAAGCGTGCAAAAAGAAAAAACTTAGCTCAAACCGGGTCGGTGCCATTAAAGCTAACACTACAATTTCTGTCACTAAAAACTCATGATGCAAACGAGCTGCCACTAAAGAATAAATCATAGTCGGTTAAATTATCGTCCAAGTGTAAAGTTGCCACATTCATTTCATATAGTCCATTCTTGTTGCTTATATCAAACCAATAAATTTTGTTACTAGAAATGTTTCTAGGTGATGAGACCAAAGTGATGTCTTTTTGCGGTCTCGACTCTTACAGAAAGTGAGAAATTTTGAGTAACGGAAGATAGGGTTATCTCCAATTGTTTCGCACATGTATCTAAAATATGAATTTAAATATAAATATATGTTTGTCATTCTAGAGTAATCAATATGGATGAAGGATTATGACAAATTTGTAAAATTCTCACTAACAGATCCGCAGATTTTGGCTTAGAGTTGCTCACCGAAACCAGCATTAAATGTTAATCGACTAAAACTTATTAATGTGATCTCAACATTCGGTGTATTATCTCTTTTTAGCAAAAAAAACTTTAAATCAAGCTCTTCCTGTAGTCCAAGTAAAGCTTCTTCTTTCATCTTTAGAAGAAAATATATCTCTTCATGCCTAATTATGCTATTTCAGAGCTAATTTTGTTGTTCATGCACTATAAGTGAATACTTTGTCCACAATTCTATTTTTTAGCGACAAATTAAACTGTGTACAATTGCAGAAAGTTGTGCAAATATGGACAATCATTATTTATTCAAATCAGGTGGAATGAGTGAAAAATAACTTTTAGCAAATTTCTTGATTGTAGGTGGATGAGTGAAAAAAAACTTTTAACAAATTTCTTGATTGTACAACTACCAACAGTATATTAGTACTATCATTAGCAGCAAAAGTTGTTCAAAAGAAGAAAGAAGGAACTGCCAATTATTGATATTGAAACCATTGAGGGAATAATGACACTTTTTTCTTAACCTACTTTTCCAGGCAATTAATTGACCATAGCACAACAATCAGAACAGGTTTGTAATTAATAATAATGACTTTTCAGCTGGGCCTTTTACTTTAGACCGTAGCTAGAGCCCAGGTTTGTAATTAATAATAACGACTTTTCAGCTGGGCCTTTTGCTTTAGACCGTAGCTAGAGCTCCAACAATTCAGGAAAAAATATTAAGTAGTTGTTTAACGCCACGTCATTGGTATAGGTAGTATAAGACTACCACTAATATCTTGCCAACTCAGTAAAGTAATCACGTGGGGACAATAACAACAAATCTTGTTAGATAACCATGATTTGAAATCTTGAAATTCAAATTTTCACAAAAATTTTGAAAATCCCGCTCACCTATTTTCTGCCATTAATATATTTTCTTTTCTTTTTTTATTCTCTTTCTTCAGCTTCGTCTTTTTTTCTTCTCTTTCAATTTCACATTTGCAGAAAATAAATCAGTCTCATCACCGGCCAGAACCTAATTTATGGGTGTCCATCATAATTTCACAAATTTATCAGAATCTAAACACCAAAATCATAGTGAGATCATACTTGAAGTGTACTCAGTAATTGGTGAAATGGGAATGAGTAAGAGAAGGTACAAGCTTAAAGTTTACCAGTTTTGCAAAATCTAACAATAATCTGCACCTAGTGCAGTCCTTCCATTGACCTTGGTGATGAGAGTACTGAAGATGATTACGAAGAACCACCTTCGCATGTTACCGCTGCTATCTTCTTGTTTTACCTTCACTCCTTCCATGGTTTCTTTGTGATTTTTTTGCATGTAAACAAAGAGGTGAAATTTTCAGGGCACAGAGTACATTAGTTTTGTTTTACAGTTATCACTAGATTAGGTTTTGATGAATCTAAACACAAAATTATAGTGAGATCACACATGTGCGTCATATTTCAAGCTTGGAATAAACTGAGTTACTATTAAAAAGATTCAATTGTTCCAAATGTGCAGTACTAAGATATTGGTTTTGTTAAAAAGAAAAGGAAAAGGCAATTTGATGGAATAGTACTATGGTAATGGTGGAAATGAAAGAGAAAAGAGAAGAAAGATGAAGGTGAAGAGAGGGAATGAGAAAGAGAAAGAGAAGTGAAAATCTATTGATTGTAATATCCCAAAAATTTTCTTTTTCTATGTGAAATTAGTATTTTTGAATAAATAAGTTTGTCGTCTTTTGTTAAAATTAAGAAAAATAGTTTGAGATTGTTTTTGAAATTTTTGGTCAAATGAAAGTGGTTTCATTCGAATCAAAACTATTTGATTTTAAAGTTTTGGAGTAGGAAGGATTCCGTCGAAGGAAAATTGTTTTACTTCGAATGAAAGTGGTTTCATTCGAATCAAAATTATTGGATTTTTTGAATCTGAAGTTTTCGGTTGAATGAAAAGATTTTTTTTCGTGCGTATTGAGCTACTGAAGTTTTCGGTCGAATTAAAAGTTTTAATTTGACCAAAAACTCATTTCGGTCGAATGCAAAAAAAAAAAATTCAAGTCGAATTAAAAGTTTTAATTCGTTTTCGGTTGAATTGAAAAAACAAAAAAAAATTGAACCATTTTCACCTCTGTTGGATTCGGTCAAATGAAAACCATTTTCGGTCGACAGAAAACTATTTTCGACCGAATGAAAACTTAAAATTTTTGTCCCATATAAATAGTCCTCTTATTTCTTTTTTAGCATTTTTGGGTTCTCTACTTCTTCTTCCATTGTGCGCGCGAGAGAAAGAAAAAGAGAGAGAAGAAGGCTTGGAAAGTTTGAAAGTTTTAAAGTGGAGCTTAAGGAGTGTATTTCTCAAAGGATTGGCTAAGGTAAGGTTTTTTTTTTTGGAAATTCAAATCAGTGATGGACCAATCGCTCATATAAGTCCTTAGTTTCTTTTTGAAATCCGAATTTCTTCGAATTGAGTGAAGTGATTCTTCTTCTCCCCTTTGCTTTGAGCTTCACTATGAATAACTTGTTCTCAATGCTATGACTTGTGAGATTTAATTTCCGTCGGATTCGTTGACCTTAGAATTTGTGATATTGATATCGTTCATTTTAAAGATTGTCTTTATTTTGTAAACTCTGTATATTGTTTGACATGTCCGATATTTAATTGTGTTAAATTGGAATCTTTGTTTTAATAAATCTATGAGCCATGTCACAGTGTGTGTGACTTATGTCTGACTTACCCACGTGGATTGAAATGTGGGCTAGCTCAGGAAAGTTGAGCTAGAGATCGCGATGACCACTTTCTGAATGGCTCTCTAGTGTCTGTCTCTGTACTCAGTTACATTTTGACATTCGAAATCTGGTTTGATGTTTGTTCTGTTTGAACTTTTATGCTTTCAAAATTTTGTTTCTCAGACATTTTTGTTTCCGTTTGATTGGTCCTTGAGCATCCTTACTGGGCATTTGGCTCATCCCCTTATTGTTTCTTCTTTCAAGTGATCAGTAGGTAGGACTTTGGGATCGAAGGGCTAGCTGTGTGATCAAGCGTTAGCTACCTTTGTTTCAGAGTTAGAACTGCTATTTTGAGTGTAATGTTGAGACAAGTTGTTATCATTCAGGTTTTATTTTGGAGAAACTTTGTGTCAGAGAATTTGAATTGTACAAAGGCTCGGGGCCACTGTGTTAGATATTGATGTATTTTTGGGAATTATTAGGGTGTGCTCTAATTTACCATTTTGGAGTCTTTAGATAATTATAGAAATTTATCTGATATCTGTTTATCCGGCATTAACGCACTGCAAATCTATCTGGGACGTTACAGTTGGTATCAGAGCTAGGTTATGAGATTTTGTAGACTCATGCTTAGAATTCGAAAAGTTGTGAGATGGGTAGGATGGGAAGATTTAAGAGTAATGTCTTAGTCCGCATCTGATTTTAGTTTTTTGTAGCTATGGCAAGCAGTCGTAATACCAGGCAAACCCAAAATCGGAATATGGAAAATCCAAACGTCACTGGGAACGAGAACCTGCTAGATCTTCTGACCCTCTTGTCAAACCACCAAGCTTAGTTGACTTAGTTACTGGCCAATCAGCAAGCTCAGTTAAATCAGCAGAATCAACCTAACCTACCATCGAACCCGAATCACGGGCAGAATCAAGCCCGTCGCTTGTTAGAGCAGTTTGGAAAGAAAAATGTATAACCTTTTGGAGGAACCAACGATCCGATTGTGAAGGAGAAATGGATATCTCGACTTGAAAAGGTGTTTAGGCCTATGGGTTGCACCGATGCAGAAAAGATAGAACTCACAGTGTGTAAGCTAGACGGGGAGGCAGACCATTGGTGGAAGATGATTAAGGATAGTAAGACAGTGGAACAACGTAGCGTAATGACATGGGATCAGTTTAAGGTTTTGTTCTTCGACCGCTACTTCCCTAGGAGTGTAAAGGAACAGATGTATCGTGATTTTCTTAATCTGAGGCAGATGGACAACGAGAGCGTTGCCGAGAATGAGGTGAAGTTTACACGAGTATCTCGTTATGGTAAGCAGTTGGTGGCTAAAATGAAGGATAGAGTACAGATGTTCACTTATGGTCTTAAGTTTAACATTAGACAGCGCATTATTCCAGTCCCGATAGAGACCTATGTTCAGTGTGTGGACATCGTGAAGATTATTGAATCCGAGGCAAGGTATTTCAGAGAGAGAAAACAAGCCAAGGCAGGTAAGAGAGATCGCCCAGAACTATCTCAGTCACATGCGGCACAAAGTGTTGGGAAGCAAAAACAGGCATCTTCGTCGACTTCTGGTGGTCAGAGAGACCAAGGTCAGCGGCAAGGTCAAGCTCAAGGTAATTTGAATAGGAGTTTTGGCCTGTTCAGAGGGCTCCATTTATAGGTTCTAATCCTATTTTTCTGAGGTGCAACAAGCGACATGGCAGTTAGAGTTGCCGTTGGGATACGGGAGTGTGTTTTAGGTGTGGCCAAAAAGGTCACCGTATTAGAGATTGTCCTATTTTAGTGTCGGGCAATCTGGCCCACAAGGTTCAGTTGCGAGAAGTACGGCTTTGGGCCCTAGACAGAATATGAATTAGTCATCCGGAGGACAGAAACCTAAGGCTACCGGCAGGGTTTTCAACATGACAGCTAAGGATGCATCAAATTCAAAGGATGTGGTGGCAGGTACGATACAAGTTAACTGAATTGATGCGCTTGTGTAATTGTTTGATTCTGGTGCCATGCACTCTTTTGTCTCTCTTTCATTTTCATGTCGACTTGGGGTTAAACCTCAGTCTCTTGACTATGAGTTGTCTGTACTCCAGTTGGAGATTTTGTGATAGTTGATCCAATATTGAAAAACTGTAAGATCTGGATCTTCCGGGGGACCTAATACCTTTAGATATTCGTGATTTTGATGTGATTTTGGGTATGGATTGGTTGGCATCCTATCATGCCTTAGTTGACTGCTTTGAGAAGCGAATCCATTTTCATCTATCTAATTTGTCTGAATTTGAGTTTAGGGGTTCGAAACCTAGTAGGTTATCCGTTATCGCAGCTATTGTGGCTTGCCGCATGCTTCGTAAGGCCTATAGGGGTTGCATTGCACATGTTCGTGATATTAGTCATGAATGTCTTGAAGTATCAGAAGTACCAGTAGTCTGTGACTTTTCTGAGGTGTTTCCCGAGGAGTTGCCCGGAAAACCTATCGATCGTGAGATGGAATTCACAATTGATTTAGTGCCCAGTACGGCACCTATTTCTAAGGCTTCGTATCGAATGGAACCTTCAAAGATGAAGGATCTAAAGGAACAGCTTCAAGAGCTACTTGATAAGGGGTTCATTCGCCCTAGTGTATCACCTTGGGGTGCTCCTGTCTTATTCGTTAAGAAGAAGGATGGTACATTGAGACTTTGCATTGACTACCGTGAGTTGAATAAGATCACCATCCGTAATAAATATCCGTTACTGGGCATAGACGATTTGTTTGACCAACTTTAGGGAGCGAAGTTTTTCTCAAGATGGATTTGCATTCTGGATATTATCAGCTGAAAGTCAAGGCGGAGGATGTGCCAAAGACAGCATTTAGAACTCGTTATGGTCATTATGAGTTTTTGGTAATGTTGTTCGGGCTGACTAATGCCCCTGCTGCTTTTATGGATTTGATGAACCATGTGTTTAGACAGTATTTGGATCAATTCGTAATTATTTTTATTGATGATATTTTGGTGTACTCTAGGTCAGAGGAAGTGCATCCTGAGCATTTGCGGATTATCCTGCATACTTTAAAAGATAATAAATTGTATGCTAAGTTTTCAAAATGTGAGTTTTGGCTTGAACAGGTTATATTTTTGGGGCATGTGGTGTCTAAGGATGGAATAACCGTTGACCCTTCTAAGATTTTGGCAGTAACTGACTGGCAAAGACCGAGCAGTGTTTCCGAAGTGTGAAGCTTTTTGAGATTGGCTGGCTACTATCGTCGATTTGTTGAAGGTTTTTCCAAAATTACTGTGCCTTTAACTCAGTTGACTAAGAAAAACACCCCGTTTGTTTGGAGCGAAGAGTGTGAAGCTAGCTTCCAAGAACTGAAGGAAAGGTTAGTGTCTGCACCGGTATTGACTTTACCATTTGATTTTGGAGGTTTTGTGATTTATAGTGACGCCTCAAAGAAAGGCTTGGGTTGTGTTTTAGTGCAACATGGTAAGGTGATTGCCTATGCTTCGAGACAGCTTAAACCTTATGAACAGAACTATCCCACCCATGATCTTGAATTAGCGGCTACGATTTTTGCTTTGAAGATATGGAGGTATTATTTGTATGGTGAAACCTATGAAATATATACCGATCATAAAAGTCTTAAGTATATTTTCACCCAAAGAGAGTTGAACATGAGACAGAGGCGTTGGCTGGAGCTCTTAAAAGATTATGACTGTTCAATTCATTATCACCCTGGTAAGGTGAATGTTATGGCCGACGTGTTCAGTAGGAAGAGCACCGGAAACTTAGCATCATTGATTACTTGTCAACCTCAACTGTTAGAAGATATGATGAATTTGGATCTTGAGATTAGATGGCAAGATGGTGGAGAATACTTGGCAACATTTCAAGTACAGTCTACTTTGATCAGCAGGATCAAGGAAGCCCAATATGGAGATTCGGGTATTGTTCACATCATTGAGAGTATTAACGTTGGAAAGCAATCTGAGTTCAGAATTGACGAGCACGGTGTGATTTAGTTTGGTAACAGACTTTGTGTGCCAGCTGGTTTAACTTTAAGGAGGGAGTTATTATCGGAGGCTCATAGTTCTAGTTTCTCTATCCACCCGGGAGGAACAAAAATGTATCATGACCTTAAAGAGCATTTCTGGTGGAGCGGTATAAAGTCGGATATAGTGGAATTTGTATCCCATTGTTTAGTTTGTCAAAAAGTGAAGACGGAGCATCGAAGCCTAGCGGACTGCTTCAGCCACTTGAGATTCCGCAGTGGAAGTGGGAACAGGTAACAACCGATTTTGTGGGAGGCTTACCGAGAAAAGTCAAGGGTTTTGACACTAATTGGGTTATCGTTGATAGGTTGACTAAGGCTGCACATTTCCTTATGATCCGAGCAACGACACCCTTATCTGAGTTAGTTCGATTATACATTGATAAGATTGTGAGGTTGCATGGTGTACCATTATCTATTGTGTCAGATCGAGATTCTCATTTCACTTCAAAATTTTGGGGGAGCTTTCAAAATTCTTTGGGCACTGACCTTCATTTCACCACAACTTATCATCCACAAACAGATGGACAGTCCGAACGTATCATTCAGACGCTAGAGGATTTGTCGAGAGCTTGTGTGCTAGACCTTGGTGGTAGTTGGCATAGTCATTTGCCTTTGGTTGAATTCGCATATAATAACATTTATCAGGTGAGTATTCAGATGGCACCGTTTAAGGCATTGTATGGGCGGAGGTGTAGGACACCACTATATTGGGATGAGGTAGGAGAGAGACGGTTATTGGGACCGAAATTGGTGCAGTTGACTACCCAAAAGGTTGATTTGATTCGAGAACGTCTCAAAAAGGCTCAAGACCGTTAGCGTAGTTACACGTCCCACCGTCGTCATGAACTCGAATTTAAAGTAGGTGATCACGTATTTTTTAGGGTTTCACCTTGGAAGGGAATGATGTGTTTCGGTAGGCAGGGCAAGCTTAGCCCTAGGTTTATTGGGCCATTCGAGGTTTTGGAAAGGATCGGTCCGGTGGCTTACAGAGTGGCGTTGCTGCCAGAACTTTCGCACATTCATAACATTTTTCATGTTTCATTCTAAGGAAGAATATTCACGATCTGACGCACATTGTGCCGTACGAGCCTTTGTCAGTTCGGGAGGATCTTTCCTACGAAGAGCAACCGGTTAAGATTCTAGACTGTCACGACCAAGTGTTAAGGACGAAAGTCCTTCCGTTAGTTAAGATTTTGTGGCAGAATCACGAAATAGAAGAAGCCACTTGGGAGCTTGAAGATGCTATGCGCGAAAAGGTAGCCTCAGCTTTTTGACTCTTACGGTACGTTTTTAAATTCCGAGGATGGAATTCTTTTAAGGAAGGGAGAATGTAATATCCCAAAAATTTTCTTTTTCTATGTGATATTAGTATTTTTGAATAAATAAGTTTATGGTCTTTTGTAAAAATTAAGAAAAATAGTTTGGGATTGTTTCTGAAATTTTCGGTCGAATGAAAGTGGTTTCATTCAAATCAAAACTATTTGATTTTAAAGTTTTGGAGTTTGAAGGATTCGGTCAAAGAAAAATGGTTTTGCTTCGAAGGAAAATTGTTTTGCTTCTAATGAAAGTGGTTTCATTCGAATCAAAACTATTGGGTTTTTGAAGTTTTGGAATCTGAAGTTTTCGGTCGAATGAATAGATTTTTTTCGTGCGTATTGAGCTACTGAAGTTTTCGGTCAAATTAAAAGTTTTAATTCGATCGAAAACTCATTTTCGTTCGAATGCAAAAAAAAAAAATTTCAAGTCGAATTAAAAGTTTTAATTCGGCCGAAAACTCATTTGCAGTCGAATTGAAATTTTCTTTTTTTGAATCATTTTCACCTCTGTTGGATTCGGTCGAATGAAAACCATTTTCGGTCTATTGAAAACTATTTTCGGCCGAATGAAAACTTAAAAGTTTTGTCCCATATAAATAGTCCTCTTATTTCCTCTCTAGTCTTTTTGGGTTCTCTACTTCTTCTTCCGTTGCCCGCGCTCACGCGCACGAGAAAGAGAGAGAGAGAGAGGCTTGGAAAGTCTGGAAGTTCTAAAGTGGAGCTTAAGGAGTGTATTTCTAAACGCTTGGCTAAGGTAAGGGTTTATTTTTTAAAAAAATTCAAATCAGCGATGGACCAATCGCTCATGTAAGTCCTTAGTTTCTTTTTGAAATCCAAATTTTTTCAAATTGAGTTAAGTGATTCTTCTTCACCCCTTTGCTTTGAGCTTCACTATGAATAACTTGTTCTCATTGCTACGACTTGTGACATTTAATTTCCGTCGAATTCGTTGACCTTAGAATTTGTGATATTGATATCATTTGTTTAAAGATTGTCTTTATTTCGTTAACTCCGTATATTATTTAACATGTCCGATATTTGATTGTGTTAAATTAGAATCTTTGTTTTGATAACTCTATGAGCCATGTCACAGTGTATGTGACTTATGTCTGACTTACCCACGTGGATTGAAATGTGGGCTAGCTCAGGGGAGTTGAGCTAGAGATCGCGATCTTACTTTCTGAACAGGTCTCATATGTCAGTATTGACGTATGTGAACACTTTCTGAATGGCTCTCTAGTCTCTCTCCGTACTCAGTTACATTTTGACATTCAAAATCTGGTTTGATGTCCGTTCTGTTTGAACTTTTATGCTTCCGAAATTTTATTTCTCAGACATTTTTGTTTCTGTTGATTGGTCCTTGAGCGACCTTACTGGGCATTTGGCTTATCCCCTTATTATTTCTCCTTTCAGGTGATCAGTAGGTAGGACTTTGGGATCGAAGGGCTAGCTGTGTGATCAAGAGTTAACTACCTTTGTTTCAGAGTTAGTACTGATATTTTAAGTGTAATGTTGAGACATATTTTTATCATTTAGGTTTTATTTTGGAGAAACTCCGTGACGGAGAATTTGAATTGTACAAAGGCTTGGGGCCACTGTGTTAGATATTGATGTATTTTTTTGGAATTATTAGTGTGTGCTCTGATTTACCATTTTGGAGTCTTCTGATAATTATCGGAATTTATCTGATATCTGTTTATCTGGCATTAATGCACCAAAAATTTATCCGGGGCGTTACATTGATTGTAGAAAATGGGTGAGCAGGATTTTCAAATTTTGGTAACAATTTGAATTCTTATATTTCATTAACCGTGGTTACATAAAGTTAGCATGTTAGTCTTGTGGCTGCTTGATAATTTTGTATAGTTGGCAAGATGTTAGTGGTAGTCTAACACTATCTATGCCAGTGACGTGACGTTAGACAACCACCAAACATTTTCTTAGTGCGTGTAATCAGCATGTTTACTCCCCATTTTCTTTCTCCTCGCCTCCCTAGTAAAATTTTTCATGCACAACTATGGCATGGTACAACGTTTTATAAGAACTTGACCTCTTCAATGGTCGGGCTCTCCGTATACTATCTGTCACAATGTCAAACTAAGTGATTGTCACGTGTCATGAAATGAAATTTTGTTATCGCATTCTCTAAATAAGAATATATTTTGTCACTGTAATTTCTTTGAGAAGTTATACAAAATTTGAATATATGAGATATAGTTATGTGGGGCACGCATCGTGACGAGGGAGGATAACCGTAGCATGATCCTTTGGACTATATACGACCTATAAACATAAAGGACTTACAAGCAGAAGCATAGGATTGATAACAATGATTCTATTTATGGTGATCTCCCATGTCGATTTTGTACCCAAACTTAGGATCAATCTCCAATCGACTTCCTCACTAGATGAAAATGGCTACTAGAGCAATTGTTTTCAGAACTTAATCCAATTGCTGGGTAATGGAAGTTGAGAGAGAGAGTGTGTGTGTGTGCTAGGCGGGCGCATAGAAGAGTGATGTGGGGTAGTCAATTGCCACCGCCTTATTGTTAAGAAATATTCTAGATTTCGCACCAAATAATAAAGAAGAGAATAAAAAACAATAACAAAATATAAAGGCACACAAGACACAAGACTTACGTTGTTCGGCGAAAGCATACTCTATGGTGGTAGCAGCGATTTCACTATGTTTGTCATTGGAGATTACAGGCCTTTGTCTCTTTCAACAAACCCTGTCAAAGAGTGACTCTTCTCTCTTATCCTTAACACACAATACAAGACAACATATATATACTTAGAGATAAGTGGTGACTTTCTCAAAATAACCAATGTGGGACAAGACTTATTTACTTAGGACTAAGTTGTAACCTTCTCTGAATAACCAATGTGGGACACCCACACATTCCGGACTTTTTTTTTATTTTTTATCCTAGACACATTATTACAAATCTCCACCTTGGCTTGGATAAAACAAGCCACAAACAACCTGAAAATATCATCTGCTACTACCACACCTGCCCTTTAGGGCTGCACCTCAAATACTGCCGATATCAATCAAATCTAAACAGTGCTTAAACTTGATCTCTGGAATATGCTTTGTCATCATGTACGTTGAAGTTTTAACTGTGGAAATCTTCTCTACCATAACAGTATCCTGAGAAATCCCATCCCGAATAAAATGAAACCTGACATCAATGTGTTTGGTCCACTCATAAAACATTTAATTTTTGGTCAGATGTATGGCACTTTGGCTGTCGCAGTAAACAGTGCTAGACTGGAGCTTTAACCCCAAATCACCAACCAATCCCTTTAACCAAATAGCTTCCTTTACTGCTTTTGTCGTTGCTATGTACTTAGCTTCTGTAGTAGATAAGACAACAATAGTTTGTAGAGTAGCCTTCCAACTGATCACACAGCTCGAAAAAGTGAAGATATACCCTGTCAAAGATCTCCTCCTATCCAAATCTCCAGCGTAGTCTGAATCCACATATCCAAAAACTCTACCATTCACATCACTACCCCGATGGTAGACTAAACCAGCACCCGTAGTACCTCTCAGGTATCGAAGTATCCACTTCACTGCCTGCCAATGAGCTTTTCCAGGATTACCCATGTATATGCTAACCACACTGACTGCATGAGAAATATCCGGTCTCGTACAAACCATAGCATGCATGAGACTGCCCACTGCACTAGCATATGGAACACACACCATGTGCTCCACCTTCTCCTGGGTTTGTGGGGATTCAGCTGTTGAAAGCTTGAAGTGGCCGCCAAAGAAATAGCCACAGGTTTAGAGTTTTTCATACCAAAACGCTGCAGTAATCACTCAATATACTTTTTCTGGGACAAGTACAAAATTCCTGTAGGTCGATCCCTTTGAATCTCCATCCCTAATATCCTCTTTCTGCACCCAAGTCTTTCATCTCAAATTCCCCTTTCAACTGCTCTTTCAAACCATTGACATCTGGCATCGATTTTGCAGCAATCAACATATCATCAACATACAAGAACAAGTATATATGAGAACCATCCGCTAGCCTTTGGTGATACACACAATTATCATAGGCACTCCTGGTGTAACCTTTCTCTGCCATGATAGTGTTAAACTGCTTATACCATTGCCTTGGAGATTGCTTTAATCCATACAAGGATTTCTTGAACAAGCAAATATGTTCTTCCTTATCATCACAAACCCCTCTGGTTGACGCATGTATATCTGCTCTTCCAACTCACCGTGTAGAAAAGTTGTCTTGACATCCAGCTGTTCTAACTCCAAGTCATATAGAGCAGCCATAGCAAGCAACACTCTTATCAAAGTATGTTTTACTACAGGAGAAAATATTGTGTTGTAATCAATACCTTCTTTATGAGTAAAACCCTTAGCTACCATGAGTGCTTTATACCTTGCATCTCCCGTTCAAAAATTCCCTCCTTCTTCTTGTAGACCTATTTGCAACTAACAATCTTCTAGCCCACAGGCGGTTTCACCAATTCCCATGTTTAATTCTTGTAAGGAGATTCCATCTCCTCACTCATATTAACTGTCCACTACACTGATTATATGCTCTTGATGGCCTCTTTGTATGTAACAAGCTCTTTAACCTCAATATTCTCTGCCACACTAAGAGCATAAGCAACCATATCCGTATATCCATATTTCTGAGGAGGTCAAATTTCTCTTCTCGGTCTAGTTTTGGTAATTCTATACTGCTGTTCTTAAGGTTCTTCATTCTCCTCGGTAGAATGAGAACCATCAGCCTTATCTGTAGGAATTATAGGCAAAGAATCTAGAGCTCGAACCTCTAGCTCTACCTTCTCCCTGACACCGTGGTCTTTCCCTGCATCAATCAACTCCTTCTTCTTTGAAAGCATTAAAGACTAATCAAAGGTCACATCTCTGATAATTAGGAACCTGGATCACTTAGAATCATGATACCATAACCGATACCCTTTTACCACATTTGCATAGCCTCAGAAAATGCACTTCTTTGCTGTCGGCTTAAGTTTACCATCATTAACATGAGCATAAGCAGACAACCATATATCCTCAAGTTTTCATAATTAGCATGCTTACCAGACCAAACTTCTTCAGGAGTCTTGTAATCAATTGTAGCTGATGGAGACCTATTCACCAAATATGCAGCTGTCCAAAATTCCTTCAATAACCTGGCATTTGAAAGCATAAATCGAGCCCTCTCAAGGAAAGTCCTATTCGTCCATTCTGTAACTCCATTTATGCCTTCATTCTTGCGGAACTCTATAAACTCATCCAAGCATAATTCCATGCCATTGTCAGTCCTCAAGCATTTAATTTCTTTGTCGGTCTATTTTTAATCATCATCTTAAATTGGTTCCACTGAACAAAGACAACACTCTTCTTTTTCAGAATGTACACCCAGACCTTTCTTGAGAAGTCATCAATAAAGGTAATATATATCTGCCACCATCCTTAAAAGGAACTGTGGAAGGACCCCAAAGATTTGACCAGATATAATCCACCGTACCTTTGGTGGTATGAACAGCCCGACTAAATTTCACCTTGCACTGCTTCCCAAAGACACAATGCTCACAAAATCCAGGTTTTCAATTTTCTTGCTTCCCAGCAAACCTTGTTTGATTAGTGCATCCGTACCCCTCTCACTCATATGCCTAAGACGCATATGCCAAAGCTTGGTAGTGTCAGAATCGATATCAGAAGATGAAGCTATTGTTGCTGCTCAGTAACTGTGCTAGCCTGCAACAAATAGAGACTATTTTGTTTCAACCCCTTCATCACAACAATAGCACCCTTCATTATCCTCATAACTCCACTTGTAGCCCGGTAGCTACAACAATTACAGTCAAGCGTACCCAAAGAAATAAGATTTTTCACGAACTCTGGAACGTGCCTAACATCAGTCAAAGTTCTCACGATACCATCATACATCCTAATTTAAATTTAACATATCCTAACCACTTTACAGGCGACGTCATTTTCTATAAGAACTTTACCACCATCAAATGAGTGATAAGTGGCAAATCAATCCCTATTGGGACACATATGATAGGAGCAACCTGTATCAAGAATCCACCCTCCATCTGAGGAACTGATAGTAACTGAGAGAACATCCGCACCATTAGAATTATCTTCTACTACACCAGTATCAGCTGTCTTGAAATTATCCTTTTTCTTTCCTTTACGCTCAGGACAATCCTTTCTATAATGGCCTTCCTTGTGACAATGATAGCACTTCAATTTTCTGGCCTTTGACTGAGACCTCGATCTTCCTTTATTTTTAGACCCAGCATAATCAGTGCTTCGACCTCGAGCCATCAGACCATCCCCATGTTCCTCTCACTTTTTTTCTGAAACTTTCTTCCTTAATTCCTGAGAATTTATCACAGCCTCAACCTCCTCCATGGAGATACTGTCCTTCCCATATAATAATGTAGTAACAAGATGTCCATACGACGGAGGTAAAGAACACAGCAACAGTAAAACTTTATCCTCATCTTCTATCTTGATATCAATATTTTCCAGGTTTAATATTACATTGTTATATTCATCAAGATGATCACTGATCGATGTACCTTCTTTCATTCGAAGAGTATACAGCTGTTGCTTTAAATACATGCTATCTGTCAAAGACTTTGTCATGTATAAGCTCTTCAATTTCAGCCACAATCCAGCCGCAGTCGTTTCTTGAGAAACCTTTTGCAACATGTTATCGGCTAAACACAGCAACAGGGCACTATGGGCTCTCTCCAACACGTCTTCTTTTGCATCAACAAATATCGTATCAGGAAGCCCTTGTTTCCCTTTTAACATTTTCAACAACCCTTACAGAATTAGACCAACACGAATCTTCATCCTCCATAAACTGAAATCGTTTGATCCATCAAACTTCTCCAAATCAAAATGGCTTTGTATAAGAAACCTTGAGAGACAAAAGGAGCGGGCTTAAGCTCTTATCACTTATGTCTTTCATCCAATTATAGAGGACATCATTGAGCATCGAACAAAATGAGAAGAGTAATTACACATCAATTTAGACAACTTACTTTAGGTCTACAAACATCATTAGACCCTCCCAGTGCGGGTTTGCTGCTCTACCGTCCTCTCTGCCCGACGTCCTTGGCACCCCTCTTCATTTTGTCAATGGTGCCATAATGCCCTCCGTTGTTATCAATGTTTAGATAGGCCTATCAAGCTGAGGATCTGTCCCCACATTCTGCTGCTCTACCCTTTAATTCTTATATACGGTCGTATCCTGATATGGGTGCCACCCCCCATTAGTAGAGTGATGCTGCTGCCTTTTTAGATCACTCTGACATCGCAACACCAATAATTTTATTGTCATTACAGTGCGTTCCTGCCCATAACTCGCACCAGTAATCTTTGTCTTTCTACTTCACGATTCTCTTTCACTTCGCGGTGCGTTTTCTTATATCCATAAGAATCTCTTTTTCATTGCTCATTTAACTCATGACCTTGAACTTCTTTTTTTTTTGTCTTCTCTCGCATGTATTAAAACTAAGGATAAAAAATGGAGAAGATACTTCATATCGGTTCACTTGAGGGAGGGTTGTACCCCCTTTCTGCTCCACCTCAAAACAATTATCGATATTTTTTTATGACACTCTCTTTCTTTATTATGTTGCCTGCCCCTCCTCCTCTATCCCATCACCTACCGTTGACACCGCTCAACAGTGAGTCATTTCTCAAAACTTACACTATGATGTCTTAATGTATCATAATTTAAAGTCCTAGATTCCTTTCCTGAGCTTTAATTGTTTGCTAATGATATTCGAATTCCATATCATTGGTCTAGAAATACAAGCATCTTATAAAGATTTTTCAATAGAAATCATGGTATATCCAATAAATGAATTAATTAAGTCCAATTTTTTCGTTCCCTACCCCAAAAACTTTGTCTGACACCAAAAGTTCTGGCACGGAAGCCATTGAATGGGGGCAACTACAAAAGACGTCATTGGCAGATACAACAGGAACTTCCTATGGAAGCATTCTGAAGAATCGAGAAAGTAATTCCTGGCTGCACGAAATGAAAAATAAACTAGATGTTGCAAACTATCATGTTCCAATACTGTAAAAGAGAATTCAATCAAGTTCTCCCCAATTTATTAGCAAATTAGGCCTAATTTGAACATGATGATGAAAGGAACAATAGGTACCCGCAAATGAATTATAGAGTAAACAGCACAAATGGTCCATAAAATTTAGGCCATTTGCACGCGTTGTCCCTATAGTTTAAATTTAGTAAGAATATTCCTTGTAGTTTTAAGCTTATCCCCTGCAATACTTTTTCACAAGGCCGTTTGTTTTCAGCCGTTAGTGTGCCTTTTGGCGGGGGTATTTTTGTCGTAGCTCACTGTATATTGAAGGGGGCTGGATGTTGAGGGTTGATGATTGTCGGGCTTTCCTCTTCCGGGATCTAACATGAGAAACAAATGGTGATTAACTATTTAACTATGGCAAAATGCCTTAAGAAGATCTGTTCTCATGACCTCAGATCATCGGACATGGCTGCAGGTAACAGTGAGTGGCAAGGATGTCCAGAGTTGCTGCTTTTTTTATTTGAAGAACCACTATTTGCACAAACCCAAATTGTTGGCTGGTTGGTATGTTGCCACTTGCAGCCATGTTGATGGTGGAGTCCTTTGATGTTGGCTTAACCACACTCAGCAAAGCATCGATGTCTAAAGGAATGAGCCATTTTGTCTTTGTAGTCTACTCTAAAGCCCTTGCCTCTGTCATTCTTCTCCCTTTTTCCTTCATTTGCCGCAGGTCTCCCCAATCTGCTTCACTCAACTTAATTGATATGAATTAGGTAAAAGGAAGAAACATTGATAACTGTATATTTTCTTTTCTCAATTACGTGTAGATCCATGGGATCTCCACTCACAGTCTTTCTCCTCCGTAAATTCTTCCTTATGAGCCTTATTGAATTGAATACAGTATCTATTTTAGGCTTTGCAGGGAAACCAACACGGTGAAGTGGCGAAAATACTCCACCAAAAGGCACACTAAAAGCTGAAAACAAACGGTCGTGTGAAAAAGGACCGCAGCGAATAAGCTTAAAAACTACGGTGACTATTCTTACTAAATTTTTTTACACGAGACTATGCGTGCGAATGGCCTAAATTTTAGGGACTATTTGTGCTGTTTCCTCTTAATTATATTAACGCTTGTAAAGTTGCATAGGTGTCGTGTGCACGTAAAAATTACCTGTTTTGCCATTTTCTCTCAATTTTTCTTCTTCAACCTAACTACTAACCCCGAATCACCAAACTACTGCAACTGCACATACTTATAAATAACACTGGGAAGATCAAATAAACCTGAAAGTGTGTACTCAATGAGCCAAGACGGAGGCCTGTTATGCTCTCTTGCTTTAGAGGTGTAGCGTCAAACCAAAAGTGCAAGCTAAGGCAAAAACACAAAATAATTTTGTTTCTGAAGAAAAAATGTCTACGAGAGGATAATATGCAAATCAAAAGACTTGAAAAACCATAATCTTAAGAAACCAGCTCAAATACCACGATAATCAGAAAAAATAGGACTGTAAGAGCTTGATGAACTACACATATTTGTAGATGCGATGTCATAGTAAACAATAATCCCGTAGGATTTTTGGAAATCGCTCTCAAAATAGCAAAATGAACCATTGCTAATTCCTAAAAAACCAAGATTAAGTCAAAAAGCAACTAGCTAGTTGAACAATAAATCATGGTTCTTCCGCACTGCATTTAGGGGCAAGTGCACTTTGACCTCTTGTACTTTAGGGAGGTTGCAATATAACCCTCTTTAATTTAAAAAGTTGAACTAAATTTCCATGCACTCATCAAAACTTGGGAAAAATGAACGGTCGTAACTGAGCTTGTTGAAATGTCACAATTACTCTTCTTTTAAACGCAACATGGAAGAATGTATCAACCGTTCTCAAACCATTCGTTTCCCAAAGTTCTCAAAGCATTCGCCTCCCAAATCTCTATGTCAATTGAAGTTTGAAGATCGAAGATGTAACACCCCAAAATTTTATGCTGGTTTTACGGTTAAAAAAAAAAGAAATGTTGTAGGTTGGAGGAGCTGATCGTTATAGTTTATGACACTTAGCGACAAATTTAATTTCGAAATAAGAATTAATAATTTAATGTTAACAGTTATAAGCAATATTGATTGAAGTGTTTAGTGACGATTAGCGTGACATAATTTTTATCGACAGCCTTTAGCGACAGTTAAGATTTTCTTTTAGTATCGACGTTCTTGTTAGCGATGATTTGTCAAACGGGGTGACGTAACAAACTATTTATAATTTTCCTAATACATCACGTACTGAATTTTTTTTTTATTAGGACCATAATTCTTTTATAAGTATTAGGTTGGAAGTTTTAGCGACAAATGATGTGTAGGGTTCTTTTATTTTCTAATTAGGTTTCTTGTGATTATATTTATACTAAACGGTTTGGGCAGCCGTCAGGGCTCCCTGTAACCGTCACACACCGAGAGAGAGAGAGAGAGAGAGAGAGCGCGAGAGAGAGGGAGAAAGAGAGGAACAAAAAGAGGGCTGCAAAGAGAGAGATCGAGGACTCTTCCGGCGAAGCTTTTTCGGTAAGCTTGCTTTACAATTTATGCTTCATATGTATACATATATATATAGGTGTGTTTCTGTAGGTATATAACTGGGTAAATGTCATAGCGCTAGAAGGCTATAAAGGGTTCGATTTTTGGGTAAGTTTCGGGTTGCCGTAATCGTCGTTATGAATATGAATCTTATGCGTATATATGTGAGTAGAGGGGCTGAATTTCAGCCGTGTAGACAAAGTGTTTTGGTTGCATGGGTGCTGTGTTGGTTGTGGCTTGATAGGTGTGGTTTTTGTGGTGAGTGTTTTCTCTTTTTGTTGTTGTTGGGGTCTCAGTTGATGGTTGGTGGCGACACAGTCACCTGGTGCGAAGGTAATTGTCGAGGTGTTAGAGGAGTTTTGCTTTTGTTTAGGATGACCCGTGAGATTTCTTGATGTGGGAGTGCTGTAGGCGTGTATATATATAAGGTGACATGGGCATGAGCTGTGCATGTGTCGTGTAATTGTGTGTGTTGCATGAGAGAATTTGGTGCGTGTCTTTGGTGTTGTTAACTGGTGTTTTGAATGTGTATAAAGGTAGAGAAGATGGGGTTTTCGTGGAGGAAAAGGACTGAAATGGCAGCCCTGAAATGCTGCATAAATGAGAGCATGAAATGCATAAGGCATTGGGGAAACTCATGTGTTCATGTGAGGTGGGTGTATAAGAGATTGAAATGGGTGCAGAAAGAAGGAAGAAGAGGAATGGGTTGCAAGTGTAGTGGAGTGTGATGAAGTGCACATATGGGTATATATGTGTGGGTATCCGTGAGTGCAGTGTGTGTTGGAACAAAGAAGAGAAGCTACTGCCGTGGGGCAGTAGCTGTGTGAGTTTTGTGTAAGTGTTGTGCTTGTGGTGTAGTGTGTAAGCGAGTGTGAATATTGGAATTTCAGGAGAAGGAAGAGAGGCTGAGTTTCAGCCATGAGAAAGGGTAATGCACGGGGCTTGAGAAATGAAACAGAGACAGTGTTGAGGGGCTGAAACCAGCCGTGAAGTGTGTCGTGTGTGTGTGTGAATTGTGTGTGTATGAGTGAGTAACAGGTGGGTGTGAAGATGTGTTCAGTGTGTGAGTACGTATATATATGTGCTATGTGGGTGAAGTGAGTTGAACAAAGGAAAATAGGGGAAGGGAGTAGGGAGCGGCAGGGGGAACTGCTGCTGTGAGTGGAGAAATGCTGTTGTGCTGTGCTGTGATGTGTGTGTGTATGTAGTTTAACATTAGGCTTAGCACGAATTTTGGATATCGTATAGTGAATATTAGAATGTGAAAATTTATATTATAGTACCTGAGACAATGCTAGAATTACTGGTGAAATTTCATAATTTTCTGAGTTCATATGTATTTTTAATAGTTTTTGTAAGTTTAAAATGGTAAAATTATTTTGAAGCCTTTAAACCCTGAAAATGTTCTCGAAACAATTACAGTAATACTTTTATAGAATAATAAAGACTAAGTGTAAATTTTGTGATTTTTAGAGTTCATTTGCTATCATTTCTCTATCGCATTGGATTTAAAAAAATGAAAAATTTTAAAATAGTTTTAATGCCTTTTAATTTCTGATTTTAATTTCAATAAATTTTATAAGTCTTTTGAAGCTGTTACAAAAATTTTGAGCCTTTATTTCCAACTAGAAGAAATTATGGCAATTTATTAGTTTTAGAGTATTTAAGGAAATTATTTTTTATTCAAAAATATTCAAAAATTATATTTTTATCCCGTATGCTACATTAAACTATAAATAAAGTTTAAGGAGTGACTAGAACATTTTTGGGATATTTTTGAGGCTCGAGGAGTGTGACGAAATTCTAAGTAGGTTGGCCGTATGGGAAACCGTCCGAGTTTCATCATGTCCGGATAGAGAGATGGGTACACAATAGATAACTATATCTATATTTTTATGTAGTAGTATGAATAAGTGTTCTGATAAATGACTCTGCAAACCTAGGTTAATCACGAGAAATTTGGTCGAGAGTTTTTTTTAGCTTCAGCGCTTGGATTGAGGTAAGGGATTTCTTCTGGAACCCTATTCATCTATTGATATCATAATATTCTTTCTGGTTTGCTATTAACGTTTTTATTGGACTCCCTTATATTTCTGATGACATTGCATTGATTGCCATTAATACCCCGTTTGAGCCTTATATGTTTATTGAAAATTTCTTTTCGATGCTGTGTATTTATTTCTCATTATGCATCGAATGTATCATTGATTTATCGGTTATTGCACTCTAAATATTGACATGAGTTAGTGTATTGAGGAGTTATAAGGATGGTCTGTATCGGGGGTGATATAAGGATGGTCTGTTATTGTCAGGAGACGCTAGTACCCTAAGGGTCTAACTAGTGTTCATATGCATATGAACCTTATTGTTAGTGAGCACTGCCTGTGTGGCTTTGCTAAAGTGTTACCCTGCACTGCCTTTGTGGCTTTGCGTTATACTCATGTTCAATATTATCCGCATTGGTTCAATGTAAATTGAAAGTGTATCTTTTGAATTTTGGATTGAGAATACTTTTCTCCATTTGGTCACTAATATAAAATTTTCCCAAAGAAAAATCATTTGTACTCTTTATTGAATTTTTGAGTGATCTTACTGAGCTCTCGAAAGCTCACTCCCTTTTCTGTTCCTTTCTGCAGGAAATAACCCTCAGTAAGACTTTGGGACAATCGAGCTTAAATTTCAGAATAGCTTATGTTTTCCATTAATAGTTTATTTAAGCCTTGCTAGAGAACCAGTATGTAATTTAATAAATTGAGTACCTTACAATTATTTTGTGATAGGAATGGTCTGTTAAGACAATTGATGGATTGTAGTGCTTATGTTAGTGGGTACCTTTAGTGGTAATGAATAAATTGGACAATTGAGGAGCTGATGGAATGATCGGATAATGCTCCTAAAATTGCGGGGCGTTACAGAAGATCATCGGACAAATTAGATTGTAGATCGGCTGAAAGAACGACGAGGGGTACGTGAAGATTGAAGACCGAAGCTCGCGCAATAAGAGGTACGTTTTGTTCAAATCTTATCACTTTTGTTTTGCAAAATCACGGTATATGCTGTTCAAAATCACAGTTTGCACACCCATTATCCACTGTTATGTTCCTATCAACGGTTTAGGATTTTCAATTTAGGGTTTTTTGTTTTCAATTTGGGAGTACATTTATGAACTAAACATATGTTGGACACCTCGCTAAACACTTTCGATTTACGGCTAATTTGCCCGCACAATCTGGCCATCTATCCTTAAAGGACGGACGCTCCAGATCATCTAGTTTTTTTATATAAAAAAAACTAGCATTCTTTTGTCCAAAATGCCCCCGCAATCTGGGCTAGTGTCCGTCCGCTACACTGTGTAGAAAACGACTTTTTGACCCTTACATATTGGCTGACACATGTCACATATGTTCCCTCTTTGTCTGCTACAATATCTGGTGGATGGTGGGGTAGATATACCCAAAAATGCCCTAATTGTCAGCTCTTCTTCCTTTTTCAACCTCTTAAGCTCCACTTGCCTTCATTTTCAGCTTCCTTCAAGTTCCAAACTTCAAGCAACCAAGCTTCAAGCTTCACTCAAGTAACGTAAGTTTGTGATCTCAAAAGCTTATGAATAAAGTGGTGAAGCTTTTTTTTTTTATGTTTATATATATTTTTTTGAGATTATGTTTGTTCTATTTGGCACGCTAAATTAGTCTATTCATTAAAGTAATTTTTATTTGTTATGTTCAAGAAATTATTTTCTTGTAATTAATTTTCATGCCTAAAAAATTTTACAATTTGATACTTAAGTTATTTCTAAATAGGTCTTGTTTCACAATGTCTGATTTCGTGTCAAGCTCAAACACACCAGTAGATGCTTGTGACCCTTATCTAGGGCAAACGTTTCTAACATTGAAAGAAGCTGAATAATGTTTTCAAGTGTAATCGTTGAGGGTTGGTTTTGGCATTAGAATCAAGACAACTACAACAAGCAACATAACAAAAAAATATACCCACGGTTTTATGAGTGTCATAGGAGCAGACATCCATCGCAAAATTAGAAATACGTCGGTAATGATGATAGTGATTATGAAATATGATATGCGCCACGAAGACGGGACTTCTTTGTGCACACGAATTACTTGGTCACAATGTTCATAAGCCATAAACTCAAACAAGATCATTGGCTTACTACAAGCTTGGAAATGGTGCACAATCACCCGTTAGTAACGCATTTGAAGGTCAGTCAGATGCATCAACACAAGAAGATGGGTAATGTCACAAGGAGCTTGATTCACACAATGAGTAACGTGCAGAAAGGACCTACAGACATTATTGATGTTCTTGCTGAACAGGGTGGGAGAATTTAGAATCTGATTTCAACACGACAGACGTTAGTAATGCGGTCTGAACCCAAAGACGAGCTGCGTATGACATCAGTGACGCTCAATCCACAATGAGCCTATTGAAGCGAATGCAAATGGAGGATATGCAATGAGTATAATATTAATGATGAGCATCAAGTTACCAAAATTTTTTGGATCAACGGGCATTTGAGACTTGCTTATCAGCATTTTGGGGATGTCGTGACTTTCGACACCACCTACCCTACCAACAAGTACTCAATGCCTTTCGATCCTTTCACAGGCATTAATTATTATTATCACTCCATCCTGTTTGGGTTTGCATTGTTAAGGGATGAGAGCAAAACTTATTTTTTGTGGTTGTTTAGACGTGGCTGGAAGCCATGAACAACAAAGTACCTAAAGTTATCATCATCGATCAAGATTTGGCAATAAAAAAGGCTATTGCTACCGTCTTCCCAGATACTCGAGACAACTTGTGTACTTGGCACATAAGCAACAAATATCTTAAACGTCTGCATCACATGTATGTAAAGTATCCTGACTTTAAACAAAATTTGGACAGGTGCGTTAACAAGTCGTTAACGATTGAGGAATTTGAAGAGAGGTGGGAAAAACTTGTTGAGGATTATTCATTGTAAGACCATGAGTGGCTTTAACATTTGTATAAGCTCAAAGAGCAATGGATTGACTTTTACACGAGAAAGTTTTTTTCGCTGGCATGAAAACGATGGACATGAGCGAATCTATGAATGCCCTGTTCGATAGCTATGTAGGTACGGCTACAAATTTGAAGAGTTTCATCACAAGTGCCCAAAAATTGTTGCACAGATATTCGTGAAAGAAAGAGCTGCTGACTTTGCAGGCACGTACAAATAAAGAAGAAGGTTGCTTGAGACCCTGGTGGAGGTGAATGGTGCAAAAGTCTATATGAAGGAGATGTTCATGCAATATCAGTTAGAGCTACAAAAATTGGGACAATACAATCTAAACAAGGTGGCAAAAAAGTCTACACGTGATTACAAGGTTTATTCCTTGATGAACAACCTCGTCCCTGAGAAGGTGCGTAGATTGCATACCACGAGCCATGACGTAGAGATGGATACGGTGACATATGTTTGCAAGAAGTTTGACTTCCACAGCATGTTATGTCAACACATTCTGCAGTTTTTCACTTAAAAGCATATCAAGGCAATCCCCCATAAATATGTCTTGTCGCGGTGGACTAAGGCTGCAAATAGGTTGCACGATACCATTGTTTTCTCAGAGCATCCATATATTGATTTTGAATAATCAGAGATGTTGCAGTATAATCATCTAGTCACAATATTCATGGGTCTGTCCGTGAAGGGTTCTACTACAATGCTGGATATAAATATCTCTGTGATATAGCGGAGTAGCAAGATCCCATTATCGACCAGTTTGAAGTAACTTTAATCAACAATGCGATTGACACTGAACCTACACAAGGATCAGAAGATGATGAGTCGGTTGAGGAAGAAGACAATGATAACCGGCCTTTTGGATCCAATTATATTGCAAACAAAAGGCCGCGAGAGATCTACAAGGATGAAGAGCTCTACTGAGCAAGCAACCCAACCTAAAAGCCTGAAAAGTGTGCACAGTGCAACAAAATGACCAATCATGACAAGCGGAACCATTACAATATACTGTGGATAAGTCCACGGGGTTTGCAAGACGAGGAAGAAGATGTTGCCGAAGAAGATGAAGTGGACCTTTAGTCTACGGACTTTGTAATAATCTTTTATTAATAATCAAGTCTGTTAACGTTGCATTTGAATTATAGACTTTGTAATAATCCTATAATAATCCTAGATGTTTGTTCATAATCAAATTTGATTTACCATTGGATTATTTATGAATTGTGTTTCTTTATCATCTGAATTTTAATGTACTCCTGCAGTGACCAATTTTGCTTTGCATAAACATAACATTGAGCTCCAAACACTTAAAAATAATTTCCCGTCTGCTAGATAGTCAAGCAGACAGTCAAGCAGAAAAATTAATCTCCAAACTGATTATTTTCACCGTCTGCTAGATTTTTGACTGATTATTTTTCATGGGCCTATGTTTCTCCACTCGAACTTCGAGATTCGGCCTTACCGATACTTTTTGTCCACTAAGAGAGTGAGGCAAGGCACAAAACATATCTTGTAGAAGAATAAAAATGGTGTAAGCCATGAGAGTCAAATTACAGTGAGAAAATTAAGAAACTAAAAGACTGTAACAAGAATGCAAAGCTCACCATAGCCGCCAATTGTTCTTTGAAAAGGTCCTTCAGAGGCATCAGAGTGACATCGTGGTGGAGATTGTCGAGGATTAAAATTACCATAGCCGTGGTTCATAGCAAAACAAATACTAGTGGGAATGCTGTAAGAAGGATACTAGAAAGATATCTGTCTCACGGAAGCTCACCAAATTCGCAGTATTCGTGAAAAATGCAGAGAGCTCCCTAGGCTAATGCCAAAGGATCAATGTTTTTTTCCCCCTCGCGAGTTTCCATCCTTGCCATTCTTCACAAACCATTCTATGAAAAAGCATGTCCAACATAAAAACACGAGGATACGTATTTGCCCTATCCCTCTCTCAACACATCAGAAGCTTGATATATGCAGTCATCACCGCATCTTCCAACCAATGATCCCGCCCGAGGATGGACATTCTGTTCCATGAAACATAGTAATCAATGGCATAGTAGTTCACACAACTTTCCAAGCGTAGCTAAAGGGATCACTAAAGTATCGTTGGTGGACTATGGCACGTTTTACCAGCTTTAGAGACTTTAATTGTTGACTTTTGGGATAAGAGGGATTGACCACGAGATCGACTGGGCAATTAATTGGGGGTTATTGTTGTCCTTAAAGCTCTTCGGGAATCCCAAGGCCCGAAGTGAAAGGTCCTGCCATGGAACGAGTTATAGTGACTCTGAGAGGTTGAAGTTCGCGAAGTCAAAATCTTGTGTGACTTGACTTCCAGGACTTGGTGTAACCTTCAAGTCCCTAAGCAAAGAAAACGAGGGCTGACTCTACTCATCCCAATGAGCCATTCCCATACCTGAAGACAGCCTTCAAGCATCACCCGTTCCAGCTCCGGAAGGACCACCAACTCCCTCGTTCACCCTCAAAGTCTGCTCTGAGGGATCACCCATTCCCTCGCTCACATGGGAAGGCTGCTACGAGGGATGATCCATTCTCGGGCTCACACCCGAAGGCTGTCCCATATAGCCCCTCACAAAATTCCAGCAGCCATGCTCCCAGATCTCAGCATGGGAGCAAATATTTGCTCGCATGGCATCTAGTAGATCTTTCTGCTCACTCAGTTTCTAGAAGAAGGCGAGTGAGGCATCAACCTACATCCAATTAGAACATAAGTAACTTTAAACACTACATGAAATTGACTGCAAAACTTATGAGATCAAATTCAATTGAAAACTTACGGGCTCGAATGCTCTACATTCATCAATTATATCCTTGGGCTGTTATTTTTTGCCTCTTGTCTACTGCATTGGGTTTATTCTTTTTCGAGTGATGCTTTCGTACCACCTCAAATATTGTTCAATACTGACCACAAGGTCGGGCTCTGATACAATAGCTGCTAACGTGTCTTGCCAGGATTCCCACAGTTCAAGTTCGATAGCGCACCTAATTCTAGTGTATTCACCTGCCTGAACTGTCGCCGAACCGTGGGACACCCGACGGGTTCTTAGTAATGCTCATGTCTGGGGCATCAGCTGGCAACCTCTATAGGCACTCAAAATGGCGCATGGCGCGATCCGATAGTTTCCACTCCACGATCTCCCAATGGATCAATGGAGCGCGTTGCAACCCAAAAAGCGCAAATACGAATGAGTCTGCCACCCGTCCCTCCGAATGTTTGAACAACGCCCAACATATTTAGCCCGGAGGCAGTGAATCGAACTCCCCTAATAGAATACAATGTTGTGATGGGGACCATCTCTCATTGAGTAGTGGCTTTGCCTCCGACTTTACTCCCAAGTGCGCAACTGAAGCCACATATTATCGGTTCCCTAATCTGTAATATCCCGCACTTTTTGAAGCTGTTTAAAATAATTATCTGTGACCCAAAAAATTAACGGGTGATAATTTTGAGCCATGCTCCGGTAGTAGTAGAGAATGGAAGCTTAAAAGAATCTTGGGGTAAGAATGTAAGAAAACTTTTGGAGTCATTTTATAATTTTGTTAAACTTTTGGGGACATAAATATAAATTATATTTTTTTGATGAAAAATAAGAAAATGAGTGATAATATATGTTTTAGTGACATCTAATCAAATTAATAGAGATTAAAATAAATTTGGAGCCTAAAGGTAATTAGACAAAGTTTGAGGGCTATTTTGTAAATTTGAAAATTAGTACCTAGGTGTCAAATTCTTGGAAAAAAAAAACTCTCCTAATTAGTGCCACCTCTTGCTATTTTGGTTAGTGACTAATCTGATGTATAATTAAAAATGTGATCAAAATATTTAGGAGAATTAAAGATAAAAAAAAAAAGATGAACAATAACCAAAAACAACAAAATATATCAGAGAAAAGGCTGGAAAAACAGTGAAGAAACAGGGGAGAAGGAAAGGAATAGGGGGAAGGAAAGAGGAAGAAGGTTATGTGCAGTGAGCTGTGTGTGGAAGTGTGTGTTCATGGCTGCCATGGGGATAATCAATGGTTGTGTGCGAATTTGTGTTTACATATGTATGTAGCGTGGGATAAAATGTATTAGAGCATGTATAATATGTGTATGTGAGCTACCGAGAGTATGTGAGTGTGAGTGTGTGTGTGTGTGTGTGTTACAGGTGTGTTTATGTGTGTGATTACGTGTGTAATAATGTGTGTATGTGTGATTGTGTTAAAGTGTGTGTTTTAGGTGTATAAATGTGTAATTGTGTATAGCAGTGGGGGTGTGTGTGTCAATTGTGTGGTGAGAGGGAAGAAGAAAGAGTGTGTTTTCAATATAGTGTTTGTAAGTGTCACTAAAAGTAGGGAATTATTTAGGCAGTTTTTAATTCAAAATTTTTTAAATAGTTAGAATTAAAATCTGATAAAGTACAAAACAATAACCCCCATTATTTTTACAAAATGTACACTCAAGTTTTTAAGGATTTTTTTATGTCGACAAAGGATGTTAAATTAGGATATTGATTATAAGAAATTCTCGATTTATTTAGTATAACAAAACAAGTTATTTTAATCTGAAAAATTTTAAAAACCTTATTTTACAGAGATGTTTCAATATCTATAATTTCGTGTTGTTCTGAGGCTGATAGGCATTTTTAGCGAAACTGAATTTTGTGTCATTCTGAGGCCAATAAGTGTTTTTAGCAAAACTGACTTCTGAGCGCTCGGTCCAGACACTAAGCTGGAATTTTCGGGCAAAATTTTTTTAAAATACTTTTTAGCCAAAAAATGACTTCATAATATTTAAAATAGTGTTTTGATATGTTATTGAGATTTTTTTGGTGCCGGAAAACCCAAGGGGGTATTTGGGTAATTTGCCACCCCGAGGGGGTATTTTAGTAATTTTACCAATAAAGGGTATTTTTGGGTGAATTCACATACAGGTAGGTTAATTTAGTGATTTTACTTACGGAAAGACTGTTTTGGTGATTTTAAGTGTGAGAGGGGTATTTTTGGTAATTTTATACCGAAGGGGCTTTTTGGTAATTTTCCACACCCGGTGAGGGGGGTTCGTCCTTGGTTATCCGTGAGTCCGTATTGAGTGTATAATATCATAGTGTAGGCTATGTTCTGATGATTTGATTATTCTATTTAGGTTAAAGCAACAGAATTTCCTGTTAGGCTAACTTAGCTTCGGATCAAGGTAAGGGTTTCTATCTGAACCTTAAGTCATCAACTGGCATTTGTAATTGTTCTCTCATTTTGCTTATGGTTGTTATTAAACTCTAAAGTATGCATAGATATTAATATGTTATTGTCAGTTGAATCCTGATATTAAACCTGGTTCAATTGTTTGAACTCTTATCGCTGCTCACCTTTCATTGCATGTTGAGTATGGAGTTATTTATTTGTTCCATGATATTTGTTTACTGTAAATTGACATGGGGGTCTGTACTGAGGCGGGAATTATAAGGCTGGTTTGAATCCTGCGTGGAATGCAGCCTAGTACATAAATAGACTAGTATTCGTACATCATGCATGTGTACACTATATTAAGCATTCCCTGTATGGCATTGCATCTATCCATGGTCAATATCTTTAAGGGGTAAATGCACTTTGGCCCCCTATACTTTTACCGTTATGCAATATGGCACCCCTCACTTTGAAAACTTCTACTAAACCTACTGCTATTTTTGAAAAGTGGGCACATTAGACGGTTTCCTTCCAACTTAACTACGTTTTTTAGCGGGAATACTTTGAAGTCCAGAATTATATTTTAAAGACCAATATATCCTTTTAACTTCACATAATTTAAAATTAGCAATTATTTACCTAAATGCCCTTTTAAGTGGCATAAAACTACATTGTTGTATGGGTGATTTTGTCATTTCACTATAAAAACCTAACCCTAATGTCTTTTCTCTTTCCCATTCCTCTCTTCTTCTCTTTGCCCCCACCCCAAAATGCGGCCACTGTTGCTATTGAAGGAGATCTCCGCCGCCATTGCTATTACAAGGATCTCTGCCACCATCACGCCACCATTGAATCACTGCTAACACCTCCATTGTCATCACGAATCTAGGTCATCAAAGCCATATCCATCACCAGCGGCTCACTTAAGGAGCACCACCAAGGCCACCAACCAATCAGCTGTGGCGGGGGCAAAAAAATGACCGGCGAGCCTGGATGGTAGCGGCGAGTTCATGCCACCACCCACCCCTACCCACGCCTAACCCACCTCCCCCCAATGCGCTGCTTGTGGTTTCCACCGCAACTTCCAATCCACTGCGCTGAACTTGAAGAACCTGCGTCGAGGTTGGCATATCAAGAGAGTTTTTTTTTTAATTATAGTGCGAGTGAGGTTGGGATCAAGATATTTTTTTTATGGTGGGATTGTTGGCAACGAGGAAAACAGTGGTGGGCAATTGGAAAATGGAGGTTTTTGGTGGTGGGGTTATTAGCGGTGGTCTTGTGGTGTGTTTATCAACAATAGTGGGTAGTGGTGAGCCTGCTGACGATGGTGGTTTGTGGTGGTGAGTCTTTTGGAGTTGGTTGTTTGCGGTGGCAGACTTCTTGGAGATGGTGTTTTTCATGGTGGGTTAACTGTGCGGCACTGCGGTGGTGAATGAATGAGAGATTGACGGTGGGTAAAAGTTGCGCTTTAGGCCCTTATAATTTTATATTTAATGAATGCCTGAAATAAAGTAATTAAAAGAAAAACAAGAGAGTAATGATGTCTTTTTAATATCTCCGTAACGGATTTGGTTAATGCGCCCACTTTCCGATAGTGGAGGTAGGTTTAGTAGAAGTTTTCAAAGTGAGGGGTGCCATATTGCATAACGCTGAAAGTACAGGGAGGCAAAGTGCATTTACCCCTATCTTTAAATTTCTTTACATTGTATCTTACAGTGATTGTTTCAGAAATGATTGGAAAGGATTGTCTCAAATGGTTTATATTTGTTTGAAATCCCTCCCTAGATTGCCTTTGAACTTGTTTTAAAATCCTTTGAAAAGCCATCATTGTATTTTGGAATGATGACTTTGAAAATAATCTTTTAATGATTGTTTTAGAACCTGTCATGATTGTTAATGTTTATTTTGATATCTATTTATGATATCTATTTAGATCATTTGAAATATTTTTGAAAAATCGGCGTCAGTTGGATGCTTTTGAATCATTTTGTAATTCCTTTTATTGTCCTTGTACGACCTTACTGAGCTCTCAAAAGCTCACCCTTCATTTTATTCCCTTTTACAGGTGATCAGTTATAGAATGCTCGGGAATGGGTTTAAAGTCTGTGTGAGATTCCGGTGAGCCCACCACTACTGTGTAATGAGAACCATGCGTGGGTCAATGCTGTTAACTCGCTCTATAAGAACTTGAGTTATAAAGAACCTAAGTTTTAATAGTTTAAGTTAAGCAGTTTTGTAATATTGTATTTTAAGGAATTTGATTGGATGTTGAATTAGACGCTTCGAAGTATGTGTTTGTAAACATAATTTGACAGGTTTGATGGGATGTCGTAGGTTAACGTTCCGGGAGTTTGGGGCAATTGAGCTCTGAATTTCCGTGATGTTACAGTTGGTATCAGACCAATTCGGTCTTGTAGAATTTAGAGTATAGGTATATGATTTTGTAGGCACGGAACCACAAAGTATAATTATCTAATTTCGTAGACAGGTAAACATAGATTATAGGTAACACGATTCCGTAGAATCATATTGCGGCTAATGAGAACGGGGTAAGATGATGGTAGAGTTAAGAATTCTGCCTTTAACTTGTACTATTTTTTGGACCCGTATTAGAATAACACTGATGACTGTTCATTGTGTCAGTACGGCTCGTACGCATAGAACTGACAGTGAAGATAGTATGGAGCGCCAAAAGGTCCCCGATAGATGGGATTCCAACATATTTTGTATAAGATGAGCAAGGATCCTTTCCCCGACGTTAGAAAGACCTGACAAACAATCCTTAGATTGGGAAATGTGCTATATGGAGGTTTTTATGATTATAGTGGGGCACATCTACCTAATAGGGAGGAATAGTAGAATTCAGAACCAAAGGCAGCCTTTTTAAAGACTATGAACCAGATTTTGACCTTAATGATACAGAATTTGGTGAACCAACAATAAGGAGCACCAAGTCTATTTCAACTACGGGTACGACCTCAAGATGAGATTACCTTGGATGAATTGAACTAACAAAATGCGTCTAGCTTTAGGGGGTTATTGGACCCTATGGAGGCAGAGAATTAGACTAGTAAAATAGAGGAAAGTTTTAGAGCAGTTGATTGTAGTGAGAGACAAAAGATTTGATTCACTAACTATAAACTTTGAGGTGAGGCCGATCAGGGGGGAAGTGGTAACTAAGATTCTGACTCATCAGCAACTGATGTCACTTGGGAAAAGGTTAGGAAATTACTTTTCGACCGGTATTTTTATGAGATTTTTGAGCAGATGTTAATGGATTTTTTCAAAGTGACGTAAGCAGATCTGGAATCAGTAGAAGAATTTGAAATGAGTATTTTGCTGTCTTGCTGGATTTGCAGTAAGGACGTTACTAAGGGAGGCAGATAGATGCTTGAAGTCTGATTGGGGGCTTAAGCCTGGACTGAGAGACGGAGTGATTTAGCTCGATTGACGAGCTATATGGAATGTCTTTACTTGGCTTGTGTTTTGGGAGCAGTACAAGTCTGGTAATAGAAGAAGGTATGAGCAAACACATGGTGGATAGTAGAGAGATAGGTAAGAGTTTTTCCACAATCGGCACAATAGGGTGCCCAAGGTCAAAGGTTGGGGTCAGCATCAGGGATTCAGGCCCACTGCAACTTAGGGATTTAGACCAGAGCAAAGTTTTAGAATTTGATTAGGGTATGATATGGGATTGGGAGGAGCGCAGAGTGTAGTTGCTCGATCAGCTTAGAGTACTAGATTAAAACCATCACAGATTTCTAAAGTTTGACCTACATAGAGTACTGGTCAAGGTGGGAGGTCAGCTTTTCCAGCCACCCCATGTGTAATGTGCGGGAGGTCATGGTGTAGGTCATGCTACAGAGTTACCAGAGGGTGTTTTAAGTGTAGTAGTGTGGGGCGTTAGGTTTGAGACTGTTCGATTATTAAAAATGGTCAGTCAACTTTCTGTCTCACTCTTACAGCCAGTGCATCGACAAGTGGTGTTCCTCGTCAAGGAAGAGGATAAGGCTGCAGGACCAGACCTAGCAACCCCAAGTCCCGCAGAGGTAGAGGCTTGAGACATCGGCTAGACTTTATTCTATGTTTGTTCAAGATGTTGTTACATCCGATGTCTTGGTGTCAGTACGCCATAGGTTAAACCATTAGATGTTCGTATATAGTTTGATTCTGGAGCATCATATCCTTTGTATCCTCTACTTTTGCATAACGATCGAGCGTGAAAACCCATCGTTTAAGAACTAATCTTGTGATAGGCACTTCGATGAGAGAGTCTTTGACTGTTTCTACGGTTCTCTGAAACTGTACTATTCATGTAGGGGATAAAGATCTTCTTATGGATCTTATCCCATTTGCTATTCGAGACTTTGAAATTATACTAAGCAGGGATTGGTTTTCCTTTAATCATGCATTCGAAGATTATCAAGGGAAACCCTAGTAGTATTTGAAAAGTTCATAAGGTATGAGCAGTAGTTAAGTTAGTAATTTGATTTTTGAGTAAGAATAGTATTTTTTGGAAAATGACTAGTGTTAAGACTGAAAGTTTAGTTTGAGAGTACAAAAAGAAATTTGGAATTCTACTCTGCCATCTCGTTCATTCCTTTGTATATTGAACTCAAGTGCGACTTAATTGAATGCCAACTTACTCTAAGACGTCAGAGAAGATGTCATTCATATTGAGTCATCTTATTTCTTTTTTCAGGATTGTCTCAAATGGTTTGTGCTTATTTGAAATCCCCCTCCAGATTTCCTTTGAACTCATTTTAAAATCCTTTGGAAAACCATCATTGTATTTTGATATGATGACTTTGAAAATGATATTTTAATGATCATTTTGGAACCTATCGTGAATAGTAGTGTTTATTTGGCATCTATTTATGAGGAAGTTTGATCATTTTGGAAATAATCAAACTATTTAGATCGTTTGAACTATTTTTGAAAAATCATCGTTGGTTGGATTCTTTTGAATAATTTTGTAATTCCTTCGGTTGTCCTTGTACGACCTTACTGAGCTCTCAAAAGCTTACCCTTCGTTTGATTCCCTTCTGCAGGTCATCAGTTGTAGAATGCTCGAGAATGGGTTTAGAGTCTGTGTGAGATTCTAGTGAGCCCACTGCTACTGTGTAATGAGACCCCTCATGAGTCGATGCTGTTAACCCGCTCTATAAGAACTTGAGTTGTAAAGAACCTAAGTTTTAATTGTTTAAGTTAAGCAGTTTTGTAATCTTGTAATTTGAGGAATTTGAGTTGATGTTGAGTTAGACACTTCGAAGTAAGTGTTAGTAAGCATGATTTGACAAGTTTGATGCGATGTAGTAGGTTAACGTTCCGGGAGTTCAGGGCGATGGAGCTCCAGATTTTCGGGATGTTATAGTTGGTATCCGAGCAGTTTGGTCTTGTGGTATTTAGAATATAGGTATATGATTTTGTAGGCACGAAACCACAAAGTATAGGTATCTAATTTTGTAGGCACGTAATTCTGTAGAATCGTATTGTGGTTAATGAGAGTGGGGTAAGATGATGGTAGAGTTAATTAAGAATTCTGTATTTAACTTGTAATTGTACTAATATTTGGAGCCATGTTAGAATAACACTAATAATTGTTCATTGTGTCAGTATGGCTCGTACGCATAGCACTGGCGGTGGAGATAGTATGGAGGGTCATGAGGTCCCCAATAGATGGGATTCCAATAGGTTTGTATAGGATGAGCAAAGATCTTTTCCCCGACGTTAGAAAGACTTAACAAACAATCCTTAGATTGGGAAATTTGCTATATGGATGTTTTTATGATTGTAGAGGGGCACCTCTACCTAATAGGGAGGAATAGCAAATTTCAGAACCAATGGTAGCCTTTTTAAACAATATGAACCAGATTTTGACCTTGATGATGCAGAATCTGGCGACCAACAACAAGGAGCACCGAATCCGGTTCAACCAAGGGTACGACCTCAAGACGAGAGTACCTTGGATGAATTTAATAAACAAAATGCATCTAGCTTTAAGGGTTTGTTGGACCCTATGGAGGCAGAGAGTTAGACTAGCGAATGGAGGAATGTTTGGAGCAGTTGACTGTAGTGAGAGACAAAAGATTGGATGTGGAAGCATGATATGACAAGAAACAAGTGAAGAAGATGGGTATTGAAAAGTATGATCCTGTCATTTGCCCAACATTTTGGGAGAAGTTAGAGAGCCTAAAAGGGTTGTTGACTTGAGTTTGAGGTTGAATCATTTGGGAAGACAAGAGTTGTTGACTTGAGGCAAATGACTTGCAACTGTAGAATGTGGCAACTCATAGAATCCCTTGCAAGCATGCTATAGCCTTTATTTATTTGAATAGGGAGAAACCAAAGAGCTATGCACAACCATACTATAGTAAGAAGACATACCTGACAGCATACAGTAGCATGATGCATCCAGTCCCTAGTGAGTCTAACTGGGAGAAAGCTGAGATTGAACCATTAGCACCACCATTTTATAGGAAACTAGTTGATAGGCCAATGAAATTGAGGAGAAAATTTGGTAATGAGACTGGGGGAGAAACCTGTGTGTCTAGAAAGGGGAGGGTGATGACTTGTGCTAAATGCCTTCAAATTGGGCATAACTTAAGAAATGCAGGGTCCAATGCACTTTGAGTCAAGGATAGGCAAGTACCACAATGGGGCCTCAAGTCAACAGGCATCAGGGGTAAGATTACTTTGCTTGTACTTTTTGTGCTGTTTATTATTTTAATTTTTTTAGGAATGTACTTGCCACCAACATTAATTATTGGGAGCCTTGTCAAATAAATGCTAGTAGAGGAGTGAATGCTAGTGGAGTAGATGAGGGAGTAAATGCTAGAGTAAATGATGGAGTAGCATATGTAAGTAGTTATGCTGCTACATTTTGTTTTTGGCTAAAATTGTAAATTTCGCTTAATGATTAACGCATTGACTAAATGCATGACAAATATAAAAACTTGCTAAGAAGCATACTAGAGCCTTAGTGGGAGATTTTACGCTAAGAAGACTGGAATCCCAAGATGGCAAGAAGAAGCTGCTTCTTCTTCTACTGCTGCTGCTAACCCAAATAATACTGCTCCTGCTACTGAGGAAGTTGTTGCACCTGCAATAGAAGATACTGCCACTACAGCAAGATTTGCTGCTGCTGTTAATGTAGCCAAGAGGTTACCTCCTGTTTGGATACCTGGTACTGTAGTTAGTTATGTGTCCATTTCAGCTATTAATGAAGCAACAAGATTGGCCTATGTGGAGACAACAAGGGGGAAGATCAGGCTTGAAGTTGCATTAAGAAAGGCATCTATAAAAGCTGCTAAGAAGAAGACTTCAGCCACAAGGACCTAGTTTCAGCAAAGGTGCTATTTGTAATTGTTATTTTTTTTTAATCATTTCGGTTGTTGTTTTTTAGGCAGAATCTTGGTATGTGGACATACTTTATTTTGGTTGTGTGAAGTAGTGAAGTGAAAGCACACCCCTTTTCGTAAATAAGGTACTTTATGATGTTTGACATGGTGTAAATTTTGACCATGTGGATTCAAATCTGTCTTGAATGAAATTCTGTCCAGGTTGTATTATTTTTAGGTTAGCTTTAGAATTTGTTGTCAAGTTTGTAATATTTGACAGCTTGTAATATTTGACCAGGGGTACTTTATGCCTTTCTTTGCGCGCGTGAGTGCACATACACACCACCGTACACAAGCACACTTCCAACAGCCTTCACAACCACACTTCCAACAGCTTGCACAAACACACTACAACAGCTTGCACACACATACAAAACAACTTGGACATACATTGATTTCGTTAATTTTAAGAAGCATTGTTCACAAATTACATCCAAAGCACATCATGTTTAGGTTACAAAATGCCTTAACATAAAATGGGCACATGCAGTTTGGCCCCCCGTGCTTAACTAACAACATTAACTTAACTAAATTTAAGTGCTATCACAAGCATCAATAGCACCGAACTTGCAGCCATGAGATTCTTGTATAGCCTTGCCCTTCTGCGCGTTATGACCAGTTTTTTCTCAACCCTGGTCGTGCGGTTGAGCAAATTAGATACCAACTCTCTACCCTTTTGGCACATAGTTGGATCAACCCATTGAAATATTCACAAATGTTCTGGATCTATAAGGAACCAAGAATTAAGATTAGGAGCCATTACAAACAATTGCTAAGAACAAATGCATACAAACTTAAACATTATACATATCCCATATAATGCACAACCATAAAACCTTCTTCCAAAATTAGCGAATGTATATGATGTCCTCACAGGAGCCAAAACACCACAGTAGCACACTCTAGCAGCCATAAGATTCATGCGACCACGACCTTCTTCCATTTACAGGTTTTCTAGGGTTTGCAAATGAAGTGAAATGAAATTGGTGGCTATTTGGATGATTTTTTGCAAGTCTTTAGCATTTTATTAGGTCAAATGGGTAGTTTCGTCCTCAAAATGCAAGTTCCGGGCGCCAAACATTTTTCGCCCAAAAATTGTGTTAATTTGGATGAAAATCGTTGCCCAATTTTGATACGTGCAGGACGTTTAGTTCAACTTTTTTAAACTAGAGGGGGCCATATTGCAAGTAAAGAGGGGTCAAAGTGCATTTACCCCTTGCATTTATCTAGCAAGGTCATGATTCTACATATAGGCTAATCCTATGCTGCATTCAGATCTTTCACTAAACAAATTAGGGACAAAAAATGGTTGAATGAACCAAATCGAATCACTAACTTGGAATATGTTGAAGGTACTTCTTTTAGCTTTCGGATTACTTATTTTTCTGCAATAATTACATGGTTGAAAAGTTCCAAAAAGTGTGTTCGTACATACTGTTGAGTATTTTGCAGATTAATAGCACTTTAATTACCAAAGTTTATGCACATTTGTAGCTTCTTATTGCAACAAATTTTCAGCCCTTCCTTTTCTTAGATTAGGCAACTTCTTTTCCATTTTCACATGTGTAAAGTATGGTGAATGAGTAGCTAAATCTGTGTTATAAATGTAGCCTGAAGTTAAATACTTGTACTATATTATGGGTCTTTTTGCACAAATATATCATGGTAGCAGGTTAGTTTCACCATTCAGTCAATCCCACAGTTGTTGTGGTTTCACAACCGCTCAAAAGTGACAACTATAACACTTGGTATCGTGCCATGAATGACAATTTGAGCCAAGAATAAGATTTGTTAAATCGATGGAACAATTCTCCAAACTTGTCCCAGCGGATTCGTGTCAACGACATGGTAGCTTATGGGATTCTTCCCTCCTTAATTCCCAAATTTGCTTTTCATGTTATTTATGCATAATATGCTCGTGAGATTTGGGCATACATGGGAAATTGTTTCTCTCTACCCAATACAACAAATATTCTTCAAATCAGATAAGACTTTAACAATTGGAAGCAAGATAAACTTTTAGTCATTGCTTACTTTGTTGGATTCGACAGGGTCTAATATGAGTAGGTGGCTTAATGGATCATACTAATGTTGATTATTTATTTGATGTGGAGATCAATTAATTAAGTTGACAAAATAACATTATGGGCCTATTTAATTTTAACATGTAATACATTAATTGTGTATCGTCTATAAGAGGCTTATAGATCATAATCTCTTAATTTGATGACCGGTTGAGATTTGACAAGTTTAGATTTGATCACACTAGTCTGTGCGCGCGTGTGTGCGTGTAGAAAAAATACAGCCTTATTCTATCATCAAGAATATAGAAGAGCAACGAAGCTCAATATCAGAGGGGACACATTCGATTCTTCATCTTCGCCTTCTTTTATCATTAGAATAAAGCTTTTGGAAATCTATAACTTCCTTCGATTCCGGTGAGTTCCAAAACCATATAGTTGTTATGTGGTATTAGAATCACGTTAATCAATTGCATGAACATAGAATTTTTGTTTCAAAGATTCTTGAATTTTATTTTTTGGCTTTAATGTAAAAAAAAAATCAAAACAAAAAACAAATCGGGCCATGTGGCCTGTTGGTTGGCCGTGTGGCCTGATTGGTTGGCCTTGAAGATTGACCTAGCAAAAAGGCCATGTGGCCTATTACTGGCCTGTTAAATGGCCTAGCAAATTGGACCTGAAGCTTTGCACTGGCCCGTAGTTGGCTTAGAACAATTGGGCCAATGATTTGCTGTCTTGGCCTATTTGTAGCCTGCACTTGTTTACAAGAAATGGTCTGGACTTTTTAACTTGGGCCCATGTGGCTGCAGTTGGCACTTCGGCTTCTTCCGAAATTGGGCCCAAAGAAATTATTTAGTTCAGGTCAACCTTGGAAAATTCAAGGCCCAATAGAGTGTAGCCTGCACTCCCATTTTTTGGGCCTGTAGGCTCTAGCTACCAACTGGGCCCGTTGGCCACTTAAAAGAGCGCCTATTGCTACGAATTGGGCCTCAACTATTAGTAATGTTACTAGTGATTAAATTTGTATTTCTGATATTGGTTTATTTTATTGGGATACTAATGAATATAAAGTCCCAATATTATTATTAATTTTAAGAATAGACCCCGTTAAAATCTCATGATTTATGTGACATGTTTAGACTACTACAATGAACGTGATAGTAATTAGTGGTTCTTGACTATTGAGCAGTAAGTTGAAATCACCTTACATTATGCTTATTACTTAAAAACATTAATCGGCCCAATAGAAGATTATGTTTTGAATTTTTAAGCAGAGAGAATGGAATAATTAATTGTATGGCTCAAATTATTTTCTGTCAAAATGCGATATAATTCGTGTTTGTGTTGCTTGTAATGATTGCCTAGCTGCTAATTGTATATTAATGATCGGCACAACGAAAGGTTATAGGTGATACCTTAAATTTTTCTTTAGAAAAAGTTTGTGTATGAATAAATTGTCTATCCCTTAACTTATTTTATGAATTTAAATGATGAACTAACTATTTTTATCACGTCGATTTTTCGGCACTAACGTGCACGATTGTTGTTGTTATTTAGTGTATAATCCCGCTGTAATTACTGGCTATTTTTCTTCTATTGAATCATTATGCAGAACCAATTTTAAAAGGTGAAAAGAGTAGATTAGCATAATTCTTGGAGTCATGAATTTGGATTTTGCTTTACGGGTTGATGCTCCTGCTACCCTTACGGCTGAAAGCTCCATTAAGCAAAAGATGGGTTATGAAAAGTAGGAGCGTTCCAACCGCATATTTCTAATGATTATGAAAGGCTCCATTACAAATTGCAATTTACTGAGATATTCCTGACTCAGAAAATGCTAAGATGTACTTTACTCATATTAAAGAGCAGTTTTGGGGCTCTTCCAAGGCACATGCTACTACTCTTGTCACTAAAATGGTTACACTCAAGTATAGTGGAACAAGTAGTGTCCTAAGTATATTTTACATATGAATGGTACGGCTTCTCAACTAAAGGACTTGGACATGAAAACCTCTGAAAGTTTTCTGGTGCACTTTATTATGACTTCTCTTCTTGTGCAGTTTGGTCCTTTTAAGATTAACTACAAGAGAAGTGGAAGATAAGTGAGTTGATTTCCACGTTAAAACTTCGTTTCATTAGTAGCCCGATTTCATGGAAAACCAAGAAGCAAAATATCGTCACTCGTTCTTCAACCGAAGCAAAATACTGTTCGATAGGTCAAGCTACTTTTGAGGTTCAATAACTTAGATATTTACTTCACGATCTTGGAATTTCTCATCCCTAGCTTATACTGTTCTTGATTGCCACATGCAAGCAGAAACATTGCTGCTAATTCCATTTCCTTGAATGTATAAAACACATCGAAATACACTTATTTTGTTAAGCAGATTCAAATGGGTTTGATTCAAACTTCTTACCCTTCATATATCCAATCAATTAGTCAGTATTCTTTACGATAGTATTGGGACATGAGCACTTTCATCATCTTGTGATCAAGTTGGAGAAAAACTTCAATGAATCGGTGATACCATGTCACTGTTGCTGATGTGATATTACTGCCCAATCAGAAGTGCACAAAATAAACACCGTGGAGTTTTAAATCAACATAGTTGATCTTTTTTAGCGTACATGACGGCCGTCACCTCCATGTCCCTAACACCGCTGGTTTGTCACCAAATTAACCATTAGCGCCACCTATAACCACCAATAGTCACCCCCAATCCAAAACAAGCACCATCGAAATCACGACCCCAGCCATCAGATCTGTAATGATGCTTAAACGACACTACCACAACAATCACCACTTCTAATCCAACACAACTACCACCAAAATCACGGCACCGCCACCAAAATCACAGCGCCACCACTAGATCAGTCGCTCGCAACTGTCAAACCTCACTGTTGGGATCGTCACGAAAAACCACGCGCCAGCCAACGGTAATGATGATGATGATGGTATTGACGGATGACCCTTCTCCGGAGTCAAAAACAATGGTTCACGCCATCAAACCTCCCCCCCCCACCCAAACCAATCCCATTCCCATCCCCACTTGCCCTTGTTGAAACTCAGCCAACAGGCTGCTTCATCGCTAGATTTTGGCCGACACTCATCCCAAAAAATAAGATGAGGGGCATGGAGAAGACGAAATAGCGGATACGGTGTAGGCCATTGTTGACGTGGATACTAACTTGGATCCCGGATAGTGACGCGACTATTGAGGCAATTTCGTGGATTTGATTGGATAATGCTATCACATCAGCCATGGTGACGCAGTATCACTGTTGTTTTTTTGCAAGTTGGGTGTCGTTCATAATCCCACACCAACTTGGGGGGGGGGGGGGGGGGTATGCGGATTTGGAGCACTTCAGTTACCAAACTTTCAGAACATCTTGCAGCAGATTTTCAACCCTTCTTTTTCTTCAATCAGGCAGTTCTTTTTCTATTTTCACACGTGTAAATTATGGTGAATGTCTAAATCTATGTTAGATGTGTACCCTGCTAAGTGAGATCCATTTATGTACTATATAATGGGTCTGTTTACCCAAACAGAATAGAGCACAAAAGTTTTTACTTGAAAATCTTACGACTTCCTTTGGAAGTTACTAATGAACTCATGATTGAGGGCAGCTGTTTTCTTTACATGCATTCATCGAAGGATCCTTCCACAAATGTGAGAGGAAACTTATATCCATAGCAAACTTAAGAAAATTCTGGAATAGGGAAAACTGGTAGGCCTAGAATCCTCTCCCGTTAGACCATCTGCTGAAGCCAATTCCTGTTTTATAAATTTTGAAGTGTACCTGATCACACTTCAAAATATTGAGAAAGAAATATTGCCAATGGTGAATGCCTTTTCAGTGGTGAATGCTGAGCACACTTCAAAATATTGAGAAAGAACTATTGCCAATGGTGAATGCCTTTTTAATGGTGAATCCGGCTGTGTTTATAATAAAGGTAGACGGTCATTAAAAAGGCATTCACCATTAGCAATACTTCTTTCTCAACAGGTCACTACCCCTAACTAACTATGTTTGTCATTTGAAAAATATTTCCAAAATTATACGTACAATTTATTTATGAAGATTACAAAAGCTATTCAAGCATATCCTAAGTTATATATATTAGCTTAGTAGTCTTTCTCACCCATGAAAGTGCCTTTGAGACTTAATAACTTGTGATCATAAAATGTGGAATTCCTTATTTTCATATTTTTTTAGTTACAACCCGAATCGTATGAAAAGCCTACAAGTAACCATATAGCTACAATTAATAAACGCTAAATAGAATTGATAGCATTTAACTAGTGATTTAAAAAATATTGCAAAAGTTTGTCGCTAGAAGTATTTGTAAAAATATAACCAATCATATCTAGCAAGTATTAATGTTGGTTAGTATCTGTAAAAATATAACTAATCATATCTAACAAGTATTAATGTTGGTTACATGAGGGGTTTATAGGCTCTTTCTACAACCCAACTCGGTGCGGACCTAAAATTTGTACGCATAAATTTAGAAAAAAATATGGCGCTCGTATGTAATAACATCAAAGAGTTGGACTATGGCAGCAGAATGGGAGTTTTAATAATACTATGTAACCCTTGCTTTAACTGCTTTGCTTGCCCAAAAGCTCTTTGCGTCGCTCCTTCTTCGGAGAAGTGAGCTGCCTTTGTTCTACACAAAAACTTGTGCCTCTAAAAACATCTCGGTTCTATGAAAAGGGACCAGCAAATGGAGTCGGGAGAAATGGGCCTATCTGGGTTTAACGGCCTGACCTTCACTATGCTTTCTTTGCGGTGTACGCAAGCTGTTGATGCAATCTCAACAAGGGAATACAATTCGACCGTGATTTCTATGTATACTTAGGAAGATGCGGGAATGACCACCGGATCTCATCTTTGAGCCTCTTCTTCAATTATGTTGAAGTTTCTTAATTTGTTTTTATGGTATTAATAACCTTAGATTTCAACTTAGGTGATTATTTGTCGGATATTTGTTACATAAAACTGAGTAGTACAGCTAAGTTGCATAGTTTATGGGAAAAACATGTGTTAGAGTGTTTCCTCTCTAAATTAATTCCTCTTGACTTGTGCTTGCCCCACTTTGTCTCGTTCACATTAAACTGAGATGTCAAGGAAGTGGGACGTGGAGGTATCACAAAGAGCAAAGGATATAGTACACGTGAACTAAGACAGAGCGAGGGTAGAGTAACATGACGAGAAATTAAGCTTTTGGCGACAAATTTTTAGTTATGGAAGGGACTTTTAGTGTAATATCCCTGTTGTTGTTTAAAAAATATTTTAATTTTTATTTAATTAAAAAAACTTGGCCTGATTTCGGCAGCCACAAATAAGAGGGAATGACATCTCATTTTTTCAAGAGGTGGAGTGTGTGCATGTGGACTAAACTGGAGGATGAGGTAGCATGAGAAAGCTTATCAAGGACAGCTCTTTGAGGGAGAATTACGAAAAATACAAAAGAAATCTCGGAATACTTTCAACTGAGAAGTTGTAGAGAAAAGAGAGAGGAAGAAAACACAAGAAAAGAGTTCGATTTGGTGAAGAATTGAAGGAGTTATCTATTACCAAAATCAGGCAAAAATTAGCCTGCAGTGTGCGGAGCAGCTGATTGAGCCAATTGAGGAAAATCCAGGTAGAATTTTGTGAACAGAGAAGTTATAGAAGGGAGAGAAAGGAAGAATTTGCACAAAACGGAAGGCGTTTTCGTGGAGAATCGAAAAAGTTACAGGTCTTCAAAGTGAGATAAAAATCAGCTTTGTGTGTTGTTCTTGATATTTTGATAAGTGTTCTTGATAGAAATTAGGGCTGAATGATTATGTTGTGATATGATTTCATGTTAAATGAAGTTATGGAGTTAGATCGGTGAAAACAAAGTGAAATTAAAGTGGTTTAAGAGGAGACTTGAAGTGGAATTAAATGTCTAATGATATATGTTAGCATAATATGTATGTGTGAGTGAAGAAGGGGATACTTCTGGGAGTGCAGACGTGAAGAACGCAGCTGTGAGTGTGGGAAGTGATGAAAATATGTAAATTTGATCCAAAAGTGGTGAATAATGACTGTCATTGTTGCTAAAAGTCTTGTTCCCTAATTATTTTTAAACTTTATTTTGAAATATGGTTTTAAGGCAGAATTTGGCCAAACCCAAAAGAGAAACTCCTGTTTTTTTGGAAGATTTATTTGCTGTAAATTTTTGGATGTTTCTGAGTTTTCTAAGGATATTAAATATATTTATCTTTAAAATAGGGTTTTAAAATTTCAAAAATACCAAACAAACGTATTTTAATTTGAAAACTTTATGGGGACTTTATGCAGCTGAGACAATTCAGTCTCTAAAATTTCATAACATTTTGATGTCGATTGTTATTTTTAACAAAATTGGTTTCCTAGCGCTCGGTTTGGCTATTCGGAAGGGATATCCAAGCAAAAATCTTACCGAATGACTTTTCAGTCTAAAGATCAGTTTATATTGTTTAAAAGGACATTTAGAGTGTTTATTGGTGTAAGAGTCAGCAAGGGGTGTTTCAGTAATTTTACTTATGCCCAGGAATGTTTTGGTAATTTTTCACATCCGGTGACGAAATTTTGTGGAAACTCATGGTTAAGCAGCAAGAAGTGTAAAAAATGAGGAATTTCAGTTTAGATAGGTACAAGAAGGATAGTACTGTGGTTGATGCACTTATATAGGCTAGGGCGATTCCAGTTAGCGAATTAGTCGTGATAAGTTGGGAACAAATAAGCGGCAATGGGAGGGTAAGGTTGTGTGTTCTGTATTTTTAGAGCTGTCAACAAGAAGGATTTTCTTTGATAGGTGATCCCGTTGTTGAAAATAAAATTCGAAAGCGAGGAGTTCATCGGCTATAAAGCCAAATAAGTAAGGATGATGCAGTTTTGTTATGCTATTCATTATTTTGTTAAGCATACCATATTCATAATGTTTATGTTGAACTCCTATATTGATGCTTGAACGCCGGTTATCTTATGTCTTGGTATTCCTTGTTGACTTGTTTGTTGAGAACTTAAGGTATAATAAATTCCCTTAGTCTGCCCGATGATGAGCCTGAAACGTTGTTGAGGACTTATGATCGGAAACACTCTCTAAGTCCGCTCCTTTGACAAAAGCCGTCTCCTTAATCTGAGCAAGGTTGAGATGAACACCCCGTATGAAAGAGCATCAATAAGTGGAGGGTCAGTGAAGTGAAGTAACTAGCGATCAGTGAAAAAGAAAGTAACTGACAAAAAGAATAAAGCGAGGTAGAGTCTGCCGTGTTGTGTCGAGTCTAGCATGCATTGCAATTGTTTTTATTTGATGTTGCTAAATTTATTGTCTTATTATTCTTAGGATGATCATTTACTTTAGTGTTTTCTTTTGCATTGCCCTTGCATAATCCATGAGTCTGTTTAAATGAAAATAATGATGTTCTGTTGGGCTTGATCCGCTCAGTCTGAACAAAGATGGTGCACTAAGGTGATTGCAAATGTTTTTTCTTGGCATCCTTACATACATTGCCTTCGTTAAGAATTCGTAATCGATTCTCCGATAATTATGAAAGGGTTATACGTTGTACTCTTCGTATTATCCTTACTGGCCGACTTAAGCTCATTCCTTATTTTATTTGTTTTTTAGGCATTAGGTTTGTACGAGGAGAAACGTCGGGTAAAGGTAAAGATAAATTGTACTGAGGTTCTGTGAGGAAATATATTGCAATGATGATGCAAATTTTGGTGCAAATATTAAGTTATGTTATATTATACAGTTTTGCTGCGGAACGATGTGTAATTTCAAGGAAAATTTTTGTAAGGACGTGTTGTGATGTTCCTTAATGATTTTAAAGTTGTAGTCGCTCTGTATTGTATTTAAGGTTGTGATGTTGACAAGATTGATATCTCAGCTCCAGTGACGTCACTTGGGTCGGTGGTGTCACTAGTGGTATCAGAACTTAGGTTATATGATTCTGTAGACTGCTGGGGCATTGAAAAAGGCGTGTAAGTCTTGATGCGAGATTAGGAGGAAGAATATAACAGAGTGATCGAAGAATGTAACGGAGTGATCGAGATATAGGAGTATGGCATAACTGATTTATAAGAATTGTCATTCTGTCATTGTAGCAAGAAATGGCAGGTGCACCAGGAAATATGGGAGGGTGGATTGAAGATGACATCATGGATGTGTTAAACCTCGGTGTGGACAGTGAGGAAGACCCCGAAGAAATTGAGGAATTAGTAGATTCAGATGAGAAGCCCGTGGTCATGAATTTGTAGGATCCCGAGGTAGAGGAAATAGAGGATGATCAACCTTATCGAGTTGATGTAAAAGTGAAAGAAGAAAGACCGAGTGAGCGGTCCCGGAAGAAGGTCATGAACTTTTGGAAACGAAAATATATAAAGGTCTCCGACGAGACGAGAGGGATGAATTGTTCAATCAATTATTATTTTTAAAAGTTAAAGCAAATAGTGAGATAAAGAAAATGGAGATAGAGTGTCTCAAGGAAAAGAAAAAGGCAAATAGGTTAGTTGAGGATACGGTGGAAGCTAGCTTGCGGGTTGTTCAAAAGATGCAAGAAGTAGTTCGTGAATCTCCTCCAGGCAGAGCCTTGTCTGGTAACGAGCGGAAGATGTTACTAGATCAAGAGTACTGGAGTGTGGAGTTGTTCAAGGATCGATATAGTTTTGCTTGAGTTAATGTTGTGTGTCTAGGTGCACAATCTATCGTTGTATGACGATCATAACATAAGACTTATGTTGTACTAATGTTGTTATTTTATGAATTTGCATTTGTTATATGTGAATATAAGACTTGTTATACTATTTTCAGAATGACACGTAATCTATGAAATCGAGGGATCCCAATACCAATAGAATATGAGAGAGATCCTCCGTAAGAGGCACCCAGACTGAAGCGTCTTTGGCTAACACCGTAGGCACCAGCATGGGGAACAAGAAGGATAATATGGCATAATTAATAGAGAAGACTTAAGAAATGAACTAGTGGGACTTCTGCGGGAAGTGGTAGCAACACTTGTAGCACAACTGGTTGCTGCTAATACAATAGTTCCAGTAGCAGAAAGGAAGGAATGTAAGTTTTGAAGATTTTCAGGATGCTCGACCTAGCAAATTTCATGGAGGAAGTGATCCAATAAAAGCGACTACTTAGCTAACGAAAATGGAAAAAACATTTGAAATAACAAGTTGTGGAAAACATCAGAAGGTTGCATTTGCTACGCATATGTTACGAGGGGCGGCAATCTATTAGTGGGATGTGCAGAAACAAGTAGAAGAAAAGAGGAAAGCAAATGGGACCTACGTCAGGTGGAGCCGATTCAAGGAAAAGTATGTCCCTTTGACTGTACAAAATATGTTGGAAACAGATTTTCTTGGATTGAAACAAAAAAAAAAAAAAACAAGACTGTGGAGGAATACATCTGGGAATTTGATGAATTGGCACGCTTTGCTCTTCACCAGGTAAATACGGAAGATCACAAGGCCAGATGCTTTGAAGAGGGTTTGAGACAACCTTTGAGAAGAATAGAGAAAAGCTTTCAACTTTGGAACGTTTGCAGAGGCGATAGAGAAGGCATTGTTGGTGGAGGCAAAAAGTTGGGAAGCATGGGAAGAAAGAAGAGAACAAGGAAGGAAGCGGAATAGAGGTCAAGAAAAGGGTAGGGATAGTGGAAGAAAACTTAGAAAGAGCATAGATGACGAAAAATCGGGACAAGGTTAAAGACAAGTGGGTGGAACTTGAGAATGTCGTTGATGTGGAGTCAGGCATGAGGGCACCAACTGTGTAAAATAATAGCTTGTTTTAAGTGTGGCAAGTAGGGCCATAAAGCGAATGACTGTAGGTTGAATCAGCGAGTTTGTTATGAGTGCCAACAGGCGGGGCACAACGCGAAGGAGTGTCCTCACCGAAAGACACTAGCCATAGAAGGAAGGGCGAGAGCAATAGATCATGCTAGCGCGATGGAATTAAAGGAAGTTATAAAGTCCAAAGATGTGGGTGACAGGTATTTTCCCTGTCTGTACTCGTAAAGCCCTTGTATTGTTTGATTCTGGTGCTACCCATTCCTTCGTTTTATTAGCATTCGTGGAAAAGTTGATGACGCCCTGTCAGTCACTTGATGCCATACTTGCGGGAAGAATACCTAGTGGAAATTCCTTCTAGCCACTAAAATATATAAGGAATGCCCGATTCAAGTAGCTGATCAGATCTTACATGCTAACCTTATACCCTTAGATCAGAGGGACTTTGATGTAATTCTCGAAATGGATTGGTTAGTTGCTTATCATGCTAACGTAGATTGTCGTTATAAGTTGATTAAGTTGTCGATGCCCAATAGACCTGAATTTGTCATATAAAGAGATAGGGTGGTAAAACCTCCTTACTTAATATCTGCTCCATGAGCTCGTCGTTGTTTTCGTAGCGGGTGTCGAGGTTATCTAGCATAAGTATACGATATTCGTGTTAGTGAACCACAACTGGAGCAGATACCCATAGTTAACGAATTCCATATGTTTTTTTCGAAGATCTTCTAGGGCTACCACCAGACCGAGAAATGGAGTTCAGTATTGATTTGGTTCCTAGAACTAGCCCCATATCCAAGACACCTTATAGGTTGGCACCTTTCGAGATGAGAGAGCTAAAGGTACAACTAGAAAAACTATTGAAGCTAGGATTTATTTGTCCCAGTGTCTGGCCATGGGGAGCCCCATTATTATTTGTAAGGAAGAAGGATGGGTCTATGAGGTTATGTATCGACTACCGAGAGCTGAATAAGGTGACAGTCTGGAATAAGTATCATTTGCCTCATATAGATGATCTTTTTCATCAGTTGCAGGGTGCAAAATATTTCTCTAAGATTGACCTTCGACTAGGATATCATCAACTAAAGGTGAAGGAAAGCGACATTGCTAAGACGGCCTTTAGGACGATATATGGGCACTATGAATTTTTGGTGATGTCTTTTGGGTTGACAAATGCCCCGGCAACCTTTATGGATTTGATGAATTGGGTTTTTCAAGGATATCTTGATCGTTGTGTTGTCGTTTTCATCGACGACATTCTGATTTACTCGAAGAGTAAAGAAGAACACGTTTAACATCTAAGGCAAGTCTTACAAATATTGAGAGACCACAAATTATACTCCAAATCAGGAAGTGCGAGTTTTGGCTTAAAAAGGTACAGCTCTTAGGTAACATGGTGACAGGGGAAAGGCTATCGGTAGATCCCGAGAAAGTTGAAGCCATGTCAAACTAGGAGCGTCCAACATCCGTTTATGAGGTTCGTAATTTTCTAGGACTTGCAGGGTATCGAAGGTTTATTAGAGACTTTTCCAAGATTGCCTACCCACTGACGAACCTTACCCGGAAGAATGTAAAGTTTAATTGGACAGAGAAGTGCAACTGTAGCTTCCAAGAACTGAAGGAGAAGTTAGTGACTGCATCAGTACTCACCTTACCATTTGGGTCCGATGGGTTTGTGATATATAGTGATGCATCCCAAGAGGAATTAAGGTGTTCTTATGCAGAATGGGAAAGTGATCACTTATGCGTTAAGGCAGCTAAAAAACCACGAGAAGAATTATCTAAAACATGACCTAGAGCTAGCAGCAGCGGTACGAGACATTACCTATATAGTGCAACATGTGAGATTTATATAGATCACAAAAGTTTAAAGTATATTTTCACGCAGAAGGAATTTAATATGCGACAGTGAAGGTGGTTAGAACTCCTTAAAGATCATGATTGCTCTATATTATACCACCCCGGGAAGGCGAATGTGGTAGCTAATGCCTTGAGCATAAAGAAAACAGAGAATCTAGTTTCCATGATTACCCAACAGAAGTCGATTGTAGACTACCTGAACAAGCTTGAAATTGATGTGCAAGTGAGAGGAGAAGGGAGCAGTAGCCTGTTCTAGATGGAGATTCGCTCTATGCTACTTGATCGAATTAAAGAAGCCCAAAGTCAAGATGAGAAGTTAGTCAAGATTCAGAGTGTGTTCGAAAAGAATGACAAAGAATATTTCAGTTGTGATGGGGAAAGGGATTTATAGATATGAAGATCGAGTGTATGTTCCACTAAAGGATGAATTAAGAAGGAAAATCTTGAAAGATGCACATAATTCCAAGTACTCAATCCATCCAAGAGAGACAAAGATGTATTGGGATTTACGACAAAGTTTCTGCTGGCATGGCATGAAAAAAGAAATATCGGAGTTTGTATCAAAATGCATGATGTGACAGCAAGTAAAAGTTGATCATGGGAAGATGGTTGGACAACTGCAACCATTACCCATTCCAATGTGGAAGTGGGATCATACTACAATGGACTTTGTATCCGATTACCCCGGACATCTAATATGAATACATCATTTTTTGTGATAGTAGATCGTTTAACCAAAACGACTCGATATATTCCTATAGTAGGGTATTCAGCAGAACGACTAGCCCAAATCTATATGAAGGAGGCAGTTAGCCGATACGATGTGCCAGTTACCATTGTATCTGATCGAGATACAAGGTTTACCTCCAGGTTTTGGAAGAGTTTCCAGGAGGAGTTGGGAACCAAGCTGAGCATGACTACGGTGTTTCATCCACATATTGATGGACAATCCGAATGATTTTGAAGGATATGTTAAGAGCTTATGTCGTAGACTTTGGAGAAAATTGGGATGAATAGTTACCCTTAATTGAGTTTTCGTATAACAATAGTTATCAGACAAGTATTGATATGGCCCCGTATGAAGCATTGTATGGTCGAAGGTGTCATACACCAATTTGCTGGGATGTGGTCATAAAGAGGCGATTATCTCGTACCGAGCTAATCAAAGAAATGGAAGATAAGGTTGATATTATACAAGACATGCTTCATATCGCGCAGAGTAAGCAAAAGAGCTACGCCGATAAAAGATTAAGAGTGTTGGAATTTGAGGTAGGTGACCTCGTATTTCTTAAGGTGACGCCGTGGAAAGGGATTTTGCTATTTGGAAGAAAAGGAAAATTAAGCCCCAAATTATCGGTCCATTCAAGATCTTGTCAAGGATTGAAGCAGTAGCATATAAACTTGAACTACCCCCGGAGTTAGAACATTTGCACAAAGTGTTCCATGTATCTATGCTGAAGGAGTATGTTCCGAGCACGTCACATGTAATAAGACTAGAATTAATAGAGATTCGTGACTATCTATCATACCAAGAGGTACCTATCGAAGTGGTCGGTAGAAAAGACCAAGTGTTTCGCTCTAAAATAGTACCGGTGGTCAAGGTGATTTGGAGAAACCACATCGTAGAGGAGGCCACCTGGGAGCTTGAAGTTTTGATGCAGCAAAGATATCCCCACTTATTTGCGGATTAAGGTACGTTAACTTAAATTTTGAGGGCAAATTTTTTTTAAGGAGGGGAGGATGCAATATCTCTGTTCCTGTTTAATTTTTTTTAATTATTATTTAATTAAAAAGAAAAAAACTTGGTTTGATTTCATGGCTGCCTAAACAAGAGGGAATGCCACCTCATTTTTCCAAAAGGTGGAGTGTGTGCATGTGGAGGATGAGGTGGCAAGAGAAAGCTTATCAAGGACAGTTGTTTGAGGGAGAATTACGAAAAATACAGAAGAAATCTCGGCTTAAGAGGCGCCTTAGAATGGTGTGAAGGCAAATGGAAGATAAATAGTCTCAGAAAATCCAAGACCGGAAGATTATTTCAGTTGTGACGTATTTATGTGTAAAAATTTACAATATTGGGTGTGAGGGGAAAGGTTACCCTTTGCTGCAGTAAGTGTAGTTTAATCTCCACATCAACTAAAGCAACATGTCTTAAATTGTGATTATTTGTTTTGAAATAAAAAGATGGCAAGCCTTATAACTTAATTACTATTTCTTCTCAGAAGAATATATCACAAGCAAGGTGCATACTTATCTACGAGGCCATGAAACAAGAATTTGCAGAAGTGACCTCTTTCCTTTGCAAGAAGGTAAGAGGAGAATTTTCTTTTCCTTTAGATCTTTAGTTCCACTTTGTGTGTGTGTGTGTTATGATTTTTTCAAAAATGAACCTATACAATCTATTTATATATAAATCATGTTCTAACTTTATACAGGATGATGTCTTCTTTACTTAATTACATTAGAACAAGAAAGAGGAAAGACTTAGATGAGGAAGCCCGTTGGATGAAGTGTCCTTCATGTGAACTAAGTAGAATTGGTAGTAAAAATCCAGTCACGGATGGGGTTCGACTTGTAAAACGTTTTATGAAAACTGTGAAAAAATTTGAGTTTAAAAAGAAAGAGTCAAGGAGATGGCACGAATAAATAGTTCTTACATTGTAAGCCAAAGATAAATATCTGATCCCAATGGCCCTGCTTCTTCTGAGCTACCACTTGAAGCCTGAAGGATAGAATCTCTTCGAGAAATTCTTCCTTGTTGACGTACTTCCGGTCTCCATAAAACCTTTTGAAACCTTTTGAGTACAAAACCAATGGTGAACTTGATTTGATATTTAGATACTTTAAATTGTATTTAGAAATTCGTGAAAAGTCAAATAGTGAGTTTTGGGTGTTTGCTCTCTTAGAATTCTTGGCCACCATTTCGTCAGGCTATTTAAGAAACAGGTGGTGGAAGCTGATGAGATTTAAAAATCATCTTAAACATAGTTCATTAGAGAAAGTTATGTTAATTGAAAGTGTAAAGTCTTGTCCAAGGATTTAATTGTAATATTCCTATTGTCCAAACAATACATAACATATAAAAATCTACTAGTTTACAGTTGGAATCATACACAACAACTCTTTCGAAACATATCATTAAGTTTAAACAGTTTGTATAAAAAATGCAAATTACCCTGAACCGAATTCCGGCACCCATCTCCGGCCAATCCATATTTATTTTGCTGATTCAAAGGGGAAAGTGTCCAAAAAAAAAACCGATTGGGAAAACACAGCTTGATTTCAAGCTCTGCTGACGTGGTCGTCGGAGGGTGTTACAAGCGTGGTGTGTCATGGGTGATGCCGGTATGGTCGCCTGAGGGTTTATGGAGGCAAAAAGGCCGAGGAGGGGGGTTGGATAATTTGATGGTTGCAGGAAGTGGTATCATTGCCAGATCAACTAGATGAAGCTGCAAAGTATATAAAGAAATTGCAAATAAAGTTGGAAAGGTGTAAATGATAGAGTATCATATATGGAAATCTGTGAAGATTGGCGGGAGAGAGAGGGTAATAGAATCCAATGGGCAAGATTAACCGAGTGTTGTGTGGCAGTGTAATCACTGGTCAAGTTCAAGAGAAAAGGGTAGTGTTAGGTAATGATGAAAGTTGGAAGTGGGAGTGAGCTAATAATAACATGCAGTTAATGCACACGTTTTGTTATACACTTTTGTGGTTTTTTTAACAACTACTAAGAAATAATAAGACGACAAAAAAACAAATATATTTAAACTACATGAATAGAAATAATAACGACAAAATATCAGTTTATTACAATAAGACCAATATTTAAAGCAAACACAACCAGCCTCCCCCAACTCCACCGATTTCAAACCATCCTGTGCGTCATTCGTTCAATGAATTAGTCGTGTTGTCATTTGACTTATCCGTGTTACTTTTAAGTTAATTCATGTTAATTATCTATGTTATAACATTATTCCTGCTTTTCGGGAATGCGTGTAGGCTAAATCGTGGCTGTGTTTTTATGATCGCCGAGGGTTTATGGAGGCAAAAGGGCCGATGAGGGGGTTGGATACTTTGATGGTTGTAGGAAGTGATATCATTGCCTCATCAACTAGATGAAGCTACAACATATATAAAGAAATTGCAAATAAAGTTGGAAAGGCGTAAATGATAGATTATCATGTGGAAATTCGTGAAGATTGCTGGGAGAGAGAGGGTTATAGAATTTGATTGGTAAGATTAACTGAGTGCTGTGTGACAGTGTAATCGACGGTCAAGTTCAAGAGAAGGGGGTAGTGTTAGGGGTATGTGCTGTGGGAGGTACTTGATGTTGCATAAAAATGGGGAATGAAATCTCTGGTAATGATGGAAGTTGGAAGTAGGAGTGAGCTAATAATAACATGTAGTTAATGCACACGTTTTTATTACACTTTTGTGGTTTCTTTTACCAGGCTACCAAGAAATAATAAAATGAAAAAAAATATATTACACTACATGAATAGAAATAATAACAACAAAATATTAGTTTATTACAATAAGACCAGTATTGAACGCAAGCACAACCAGCCTCCCCCAACTCCACCGGCTTCAAACCACCCCATGCGTCATTCGTGCAGTGAATTAGTCGTGTTGTCATTTGACTTATCCGTCTTACTTTTAAGTTAATTCGCGTTAATTCTAGTTTTATCTATGTTATAACATAATTCCTACTGTCCGGGAATGCGTGTAGGCTAAATCGTGGCTGTGTTTTCATTAGACAATCGTGTTTCCATTATTTATATTTAAGTTCCCAATGTTCATCATTCGTGCAATGAATTAGATGTGTTATATTTTAATTATGGTTGTTACATGAAGTCACATGTATGTTAGAACATCATTCCTGCTGTCACGTTGTCTGTGTAGGCCTACACGATTACCCATAATTATGAGTAATTGTGTAGGCCTACACAATTACCCATAATTATGGGTAATCGTGTCGGCCTCAACGTTGACTGTGTTTAGAGAGATTATTTGTGTTACTTTTGGTCATATCTACGTTCCCAATTTGCATTATTCGTGCAGTTCATTAGTCATGTTGTCTTTTGACTTAGGCATTTTATATGTCTGCTAACTCGTGATCTGTAATCGTGTAGGCCTCAGAGTCGACTATGATTTTTTCAAGATTATGTTATGCATAGCCATGTAGGATTCAGAGTTTAAAATCTAGCTAAGGGTTTGAGGTAAGCATAATCATTTTGAAAAAAAAATTGGGCAGAGTCTCTCTTTAGTCAAGTAAAGGCCATATGATTTCTAAATCTTGCCTACATTTAACTATTCTTTGGCATGTTAAGTTTTGAGATATTTTCTTTCAATTCACGGAAGACTTTTCATCACATGAGCATTTTCATCCCAGAATAACTAAACGAGCTGAGTAAAACTTAAGAAATCTTACTTGAGAAGTTGAAGATCGTACAAGAGTTTTGTGCAGAAGTTAACCGTAGAACATGAACAAGAGAGATGAGAACAACTTTGAGGGAAACTTGAGAGAGTTCTTATTTCCGTCAAATTTTTTTGATGATGTTTATAAATGAATCCTAATGCCATTTTATAGGCAAAGAAAAGCTATCTACAGAAATTTACATAATGTCTTCCTTTACACGCGTCCTAAAGCTGTGACTTAAAAGGAATCTACATTACAATTATTAAAGGTAAAAGATGCTTTAACAAAAGAGTCGTAAAGTTAAAGCAGATGCCTTTTATCTGTCTGCTACGTGGTCTGCTCCGTCTTTATTTGGTGGACATTAACATGTGTCCTCCACTTTGTTTTTGGTAAAGCGGAAATGGTTTGTCTATTTCTGCTGTCTTAAAAAATCTTCAGAATCTATTGTAACACCCCAAAAATTTTATGCTGGTTTTACGGTTAAAAAAACGAAATGTTGTAGGTTGGAGGAGCTGAGCGTTATAGTTTATGACACTTAGCGACAAATTTAATTTTGAAATAAGAATTAATAATTTAATGTTAACAGTTATAAGAAATATTGATTGAAGTGTTTAGTGACGATTAGCGTGACATAATTTTTATCGACAGCCTTTAGCGACAGTTAAGATTTTCTTTTAGTATCGACGTTCTTGTTAGCGACGATTTGTCAAACGGGGTGACGTAACAAACTATTTATAATTTTCCTAATACATCACGTACTGAAAATGTTTTTTTATTAGGACCATAATTCTTTTATAAGTATTAGGTTGGAAGTTTAGCGACAAATGATGGGTAGGGTTCTTCTATTTTCTAACTAGGGTTTCTTGTGACCATATTTAGGCTAAATAGTTTGAGCAGCCGTCAAGGCTCCCTCTAACCGTCGCACACCTAGAGAGAGAGCGAGACAAAGAGAGGGAGAGAGGGGCAGAAAGAGGGCTGCAGAGAGAGAGATCAATGACTCATTCCGGCGAAACTTTCCGATAAGGTAAGAGATCGTCATCTTACATTCAGTTTTCAGTATATATGCATTTACATATAGTGGGCTAAAGGGGAACGGCATGTATACGGGTTTGTGAGCGTGATGGGTTTCTGAATATGAGGTTGTGTGCTGCATGTTATGGGTGCTTGCATGGTGTGCCGCATAGTGCATATTGGTATAATGGTGTGTTGGGTTTTAGCTGTGAAGATGCGTGCGTGTGTTTTTGGTGTTGGACGATAAATTTATGGCTGTGAGGTAGGTGTGTGAATGTATGTGTATCATAGGTACAAGGGCAGAAAGAGAGAGAGAGAGAGAGAGAGAGAGAGAGAGAGAGAGAGATGCCGTGAGAATAATGGGTCTAAAGGTGTGTTGCTTTGGTAAGTTAAATGCATATGCCTTGTATTATGGAAGATGATCTGGCTATAGCATAAACAAACAGGTGAAATGAAGGAAGAAGGAGCCTACATAGCAGCCGCGAGGTGTGGGCATTTGTGTGTTAAGATGGGCATCATTTGGGAGAGTTAGTGTGTGTTAATTTCTGTGTATTTTCCTGTGAGTGTGAGTGGAAGAGTAAGGAAGGAGAGGGGCTGTTAAACAGCCCCATGAACTTGTGCATCTGAAAGCTGTTGGGGAGTGAAGATGGCAGCTAGTTTTTTTGTGAGTTTATGCTGAAATAATGTATGTGTATATGAACCTACGGTGGGTGTGGAGAGAATAGAAAGGAAGAAGAAGAGGAAATGGGAAGATGACTGTGTGTGTTTCGGTTGGACTTGGAGTGTAGTTGTTGGGTCTATGAAGATGAGCATGACAAATGTGTACATGTACATATATATTTACTTGTAATTAAGTGAGTGTATACATATAATATATATAGAAGTGTGTATGTGGATGTGTCAATGGAGGTAAAGAGAAAAAGAGGGAGCAACAGCAAAGTGTTCTGTTTGAGGAAACAATGAGAAGAATGAAGTCTGGAAGTGGTCCGAAACGGTTTTTTTTTTAAAGAATAAGAAGGGGAATGTTGTTGGTGACTGAGGGTTTCGTACACTAGTTGAAAAATTCTGAAACTTTACAGGATGATTTTTAGTACCATATTATAATTTCTGTGAAAATTTTATATTTTTCTGATATCGTATGTATTTATTATATTTTCTGTAAGTTCAAACTTATAAAAATCCTTTGGAGCCCTTAAACCCTGAAAATGTTTTGGGGAAAATTATAGTAATGTTTCTATAGTATAATAAAGACTCAGTATAAATTTTGTGATTTTTAGAGTTCATTTTCTATCATTTCTCGATCGCATTGAATTTAACAAAATGAAACATTTTAAAATAGTTTTAATGCCTTTCAATTTCTGATTTCAATTTCAGTAATTTTTACAAGCCCTCTTGAGCTGTTACAAAAATTATGAGCTTTTATTTCGGACTAGAAGAAATTTTGGCAATTTATTGGTTTTAGTGTATTTAAGAAAATATTTTTTTTATTCGAAAATAATCAAAAAAAAATATTATTCAAAAATTATATTTTTATTCCATATGCTATATTAAGCTATAAATAATGTTTAATGAACGATTAGAACATTTTTGGGATATTTCTGAGTCTCGGGGAATGTGACGAATTTTGGGGTAGGTTGGCCGTGTGGGAAACCGTTTCGTCGGGTAGAGAAATGGGTATGCTATAGATAATTATATTTAGATTTTAATGTAGTAGTATGAATAAGTGTTCTGATAAATGACTCTGCCAACCTAGGTTAACCTCGAGGAATTTGATTGAGAGCGTTTTTAGCTTCAGCGTGGATTGAGGTAAGGGATTTCTTCCGAAACCCTATTCATCTATTGATATCATGACATTCTTTCTGGTTTGTTATTAAAGTTTTCATTGGACTCGCTTATATTGTGATGATATTGCATCGATTGCCATTAATACCCCGCTTTGAGCCTTATATGTTTATTGAAATTCCTTTTCGATGCTGTGTATTTATTTCTCATTATGCATCGAATTTATCATTGATTTATCGGTTATTGCACTCTGAATATTGACATGAGTTAGTGTATTGAGGAGTTATAAGGATGGTCTGTATCGGGGGTGATATAAGGATGGTCTGTTATTGTCAGGAGATGCTAGTACCTAAGGGTCTAGCTAGTGTTCATATGCATATGCAACCTTATTGTTAGTGAGCACTGCCTGTGTGGCTTTGCTAAGTGTTACCCTGCACTGCCCTTGTGGCTTTGCGTCATACTCATGTTCAATATTGTCCGCATTGCTTCAGTGAAATTGAAAGTGTATTTATTGAATTTTGAATTGAGAATATTTTTCTCCATTTTATCATTGATATTAAATTTTCCCAAAAATCGTTTGTACTCTTATTTGAGTTTTGAGTGACCTTACTGAGCTCTTAAAAGCTCACCCCTTTTTCTGTTCCCTTCTGCAGGAAATAACCGTCAGTAAGATTTCAAGACGATCGAGCCTAAATTTTCAGAATAGTTTATGGTTTCCATTATTTGTTTAATCAAGCCTCGCTAGGGAACCGTTATGTAATTTGATATTTTAAGTACTTTATCATTGTTTTGAGACGGTTTGTTAAGTTAGTTGATGGACTGTAGTGCTCTTATTTGAATGTTGTTGGGTTATCATTAGTAGTATTGAATTAATTGGGCAATTAAGGATTTGATGGATTGATCGGTTAACGATCCGAAAATTTCGGGTTGTTACATCTATAGTGCTTGTCTTGTCTTCTTTTATCCGTTGTCACAGGTCTTCTTTGTCTTCAATTATGGATCTGTGAAAGAGTAAAATTTTTGGTTTTCTTCACCGTCTTACCAGAAGATCCTTGTTGTTTGGGTGGTTGTCTTTTACCTATTGTTTACTAGTGCCGACTCCTTTTCCTTTGTTTGTTGTACTGTCAGTGGAGTCTGCAGAGTCTTCATCTTCCCCAAGTGCTTTGGTACAAGAAATGCTGTCATCACTTGGTCTTTGGGCAAAGTCCATGTCTTGAAAAATGTTCAATATTGCCTCAGCTGCTTGTTTTTTTAAGACGATTCATTAAAATTTTATTTTTTGCTTCTTTATGTGCCTTGCGTCTTTTTTCTGTTTTTCCCAAATGGTTAGGGGTCTCAGGGTTTGTTTTGTCTTTATCAGCTACCTGTGGAGCTGGACTATAGATACTTTTTTCTGTGTCTAAAGGATTTTCAGCGATTTTTAGTAAACCGCCAACTGTAACAAGACTTGGTATGTCTTTACCTGTAGCCTGTGAAGCAGGACTCGGAACAATTTCTCCTCTATTTGAAGGATTTTCAGTAATTTTTGGCAAGTTACTAGCCATCACAGGATTTGATGGGTCTTTACCAATTACCTGTAGAACCGGACTAGCTACTCCTTTAATCCCAGATGTAGAGGGTTGCGTGGACTTTGAACTATAAAGAAGACTATAATATTTGTTTTTCTAGTCCATTGCCTCTAATTATAACTGTAACATCCCGGAATTTTCCAGAACGTTAACGCTCAATCAATCAATCACTTAATCATAGAATCCTCAAACTCAAACAAAATAAATACTACCAATATGTCAGTACAACTAATCCATCAATTAATGTGTTATTCCGAGTACACAATCATGATCAATAAACTAAATTTAAACCTGATAATGAACTATAGAGGTTCACCCACACAAGGGTTCTAGAGAGAAACACTACTTAAGTTCACTAGCTTGTTTGCCTCTAGTCCAATTTCAAGTAGTTTAACGCTGGTTACTACCTGCAGAAAAGAAGTCAGAGGGGAGTGAGCTTTTGAGAGCTCAGTAAGGTCGCTCAAACGAAAAAATTACGAAACAGTTTACAAATACAAAACGATGTTGGTTTTGTTCAAAGAAACAATTTGATGATAATTTCCAGAACTTTCACAATGATTACAACTAATTCGATCAGATATTAATATGACTGTCAAATACGATGCAAACAATCACAAACGCTATTGAACAAAGCCACACAGGCAATGCAGGGTAATCACTTAGCAAAGCCACAAAGGCGATGCTCATTAACACTTTCCACCGGCTAGTCCATCAAGGCACTAGCCCACACCAATACACCGGCTAGTCCGTCAAGGTACTAGCCCACACCAATATACCGGCTAGTCCATCAATGTACTAGCCCACACCAATATTCTCCAACATACACCAACTCCCGCCAAACACACCAATGCACAATCTCATGTCAATATGCAGAATGACAACAATTCGATAATGCAACATATTAATCAATGCTCGATGGACAATAATTATTGAGCACCGATAAGATTTTCAATAAACGTTTTAAGGCTCAATGAAAAGGTATTAAAGGCAAATAACGAATTCTCATAACAAATATAACGGAGTCTAAAGAAATTCGATAAAAATTTTTTAAAAAATATACAAGGACAAATTGATGAATTGAGTTTCGGAAAGAAATCGCTTACCTCGATCCAAGCTATGCGCTCGCTGCTATTCAACCTTGTTCAAACCTCGAATTAACCTAAACGGGAAAATTAATTATTAGAATTCAACCTAGCCTCACCAACTATTAATATAATGTTAAATCTTAATCGTTGCTCACTCCGACACTCTTAACGTAATCGAAAATGAATCAGATTTCTCGAACGGCTAAACCTAATGGATAACCACGCACACTCTGAAAAGCATTAAGACACTCCAAAAATGATACAAAATTACTAAAATACTTTTGTACCTTAAAACACCATAAAAAGTTATAATATAAATTTTCTGAAATTTTGAATTAAAAATGATATTCTTAAATACCAGAAAAGCCCAAAAATAACAATTAATGCTTCTAATGCAAATCAAAGTTCCATAATTTTCATGATAGCTTTATAATATATAAGAAAAATACAGAAATTAAAATTGGAATTTAAAAAGCACCGAAACAATTTTAAAATCATTTGTTTCATTAAATCAAATGCCATACAGGTTGATGTACTAAATCAACTCAGAAATTAATGAAACTTAAACTGAGTTGTCTTTTTACTATAAAAGCACTGCTGTAATTTTTGCGGAATTTAATATTAATTGCAAATGCTCAAAACAAATTTTAGGTTAGCTGCACTTGTGAAAATATTAAAAATACCAAACGACATCAGAAAACTATGAAATTTTCATAGAAATTATAATATGTTACTAAGAATCAGCCTGTAAAGTTTCAGCATTTTTGGACAAGCGCACGGTACCAACAGCCGCATGGTACAACTGTGCAAGCACAGTGTACCACTCTACTGCAAAGATCCAATATTGTGTACCCCTCTTCTTCGTCCTTAGCAGTCCTGTGCAAACCCTGAACACTCACTCCTCACATCAACCACTCAATACAACTCCTCCCCTTTTCCTTGGACACATTTACAACACACACATATACATGCATCCCATCTTCTCCATATATATATATATATATATATATATATATATATATACACTACTGATTTCTTATACATACACACAGCCATACTTAGAAGTTTACAGGAACACTCACACTCCATACACAACCCACAAACCTCCACTCACTCTCATATTGTGCACACCACGCACACACTAACACACACTATAACCACAATACACATACATACACTACACCTCACCATTATGCACCCAACCCACACTACACTCCAAGCCTTACCGCATACACCACATCACAAATGCAATTCATACCCACACAAAACCCACACACTGGTTTCATGAACACCGCCCACACAGTGCACTGACGACGCACATTCATGCATAAATCTGTGCACACAACGCTCACCAACGAACGCACACAGCCATGGTCTCTCCTCTCTCTAGATCGCATGCGCACAGCCCTATCGTGGCTGTTTGCCCACTCCCTCTCTTACAAAAATAACCCATCTAACAACTCTTTCACGCCACTTCTTCCCACGGCAACCATCACTCCACGACTTTACACACCCACATCCAACGCCGCACAACCATACCCACTGCCTCACGGCCGTGGACCCCCCTCCCTTTCACGGATGTGCGCCCTTTCTCTCTATACCCACAGCCTCTATGGCTGGTTTTGCCACAAACCCCACTGCCTTCACGCTTATATCTCTTTCTAAACCAACATACACCACGCAGGTAACACTATAGCAGCCAAGGCTGGCATCAATCTCCTCACACCCACAAATATACATATGTATTTCATTCTACGGGGTTCTAGGTATACTCAAATTTAGTTGTAATGAAAGAGAACTCATCGGAATCGCTTCGCCGGAATCTTGCCGTCTTCCCTTCCTCTCTTTCTCTAAATCTCCCATCCGTGACTCAGAGAACAAGCAAGAACCATTAGGGCCGGTTGTTCTCTCCCTCAAAGCCCTATATATAACACCATAAATTTGGAAAATAGCTAAAAGTTCCCCCTAACTATCATTAGTTGCATAAAATTTTCACCCGAAGCATTTATTTCTGCGAAATGGTCCAAAATAAATGTTTACGATTATTTACGCGCTAAGAGAATTATTAACGTTTGTTACGCCATCCCGTTTCACACATCGTTGCTGAAAAGTACACCGAAACTAAAAGAAAATTTTAATTGTCGTTAAAGTATGTCGACGCTAAGAAAATAAATCCATCGCTACAAAATAAAGCGATGCTAAGCTAAAAGTATTGTCGCTAAAAAATTTACCAATAAAATTTCTGCTCATTGCAAACAACGTTAAATCTTCGTATAAAAGTCGCTAAAATCGTTAAATGGAAATATCGATGCTAGCCAAAATTTAAGTAAAAGTATTTTCGCCGCTAAAATTTTTAAACAAATCAAAAAAATATCGTGGTGTTACAGTAACATCCCGGAATTTTTCAAAATGTTAACACTCAATCGATCGATAACACTAAGACAATAGTGTTCTTAACCTCAATAAATAATCCATCAACTGTCAGAGCAACTAAACCATTAATGTTATATCTTAGTAAACTATCATGGGTGGAATATCAAACTAGGTCTTAAAAATTGAAACAATAACGTTCACCCACGCAGGGGGCTCTAATGATTAATATTACGATCAAATGTCTTCTTACGCTTGGCTCTAAACAGCACAGGAAACTTCAACCTAATGCTGGCTGTCACCTGCGGAAAGGAAATCAAAGGAGAGTGAGCTTTCGAGAGCCCAGTAAGGTCGATCAATGATTAAAAAATAGTTTAAAAATGATTCGGACGATTTCATATTTAAACCAAATAACAACTTTTTAAGAAAGAAACAGAGTGATTCAAATGATTTTCTATATACAATCAATGATAATTTCAAAAAGGTTTTCAAAGAAAATCACAGCATTTCAGTGTAAGCATAAGGATGAGTATCAACTCAATTCCTTAAATAAATATCATTTCAAACCACTTAAAGCATAATAAAGCATGAATGGATAGTATTCGAAACAGTTCAAGTGCAATAAAACATAAACCTGAAACATTGAACATGAGCAGTAGAGAAGCTAAGCCACCCCGGCAGAGCTCGATCACTTTACATATGCATATGTACACTGACTAGTCCATCTAGGTACTAGTTAAACGCATCCAACAAACCATCCTTATAACTCCAACAATACAGACCATTCTTATGGCTCCCAAGTTACTAACTTATGTCAACATTGAAAAAATAATAAATAGAATTCAAAATATTTTATGATAATTGAATCGATAAAACAGATGAGAATAAACAAATTTGAATTCCAAACGATTGCTTAAGGTTCAAGTTAGGCTTTCATGGACAGGTTTAAAACATCTTTTATATTAGCATAAAATCGAATCAATTTAGTTTGTAAAACTGTTCTATAAGCATTTGAAAACAGAATGTCAAAATAGGGTTCGGATAGAATTCCTTACCTCGGTCCAAGCTATACGATGCTACCAACCTCGATCAATCTTTTCTGAATAAACCTAGATTGGCAATCCATATGTTAGAACATAATCTATGCTACAATACTATAAACCTAATATCAACTACCCAAATGGCGCTCCCTTCTAACCCCAAAATCGCACAACTCAAAGTGGGTCCCCCACACGGCCAACCTAATCGAAAATCCTCGTACACTCCTTAACGTGTACCGACACTCTAAGATTTATAATAATTTATTATAAAACACTTTTATAGCTTAAAACATTATTAAAAGTCAAAATATGCATTTTTTGAATTTTTTGCATATTTTTGAACTAAAATAATTTCTGTATATACAATAAAAACCCAATAATAGCCATAATTACTTATAGCTGAAAATAAAGTCCCATAATTTTTCAAAACAGCTTTAAAATATGTATAAAAATTATAGAATTTGAATCAGAATTTAAAAGACATAAAAATTATTTTTAAATTTTTCATTGTGTTAAAAACAATGCGATATGGAAATCATAGCAAATAAACTCCAAAAATCATCAAATTCAAACTATGTCTTATTTATACCATAAGAACATTACTATAAGCTTTCCCAAAATATTTTCAGGGCTTAAAGGCTCCAAAAGAGTTTTCCAAATCTAAAATTACAGAAAATACTAAAAACTCATATGATCTCAGAAAATTATAAAATTTTGCCATGTATTCTAATGTAGCCTAATGTATCATATTGTAAAGTTTCGCATGCTAAATATAACTGTGCGCTAGCTTACACACACGTCGCACTTAACGCTAACCAAAATTACCCGATGCGCACTTCTCCACTAAAGTTTATGTTTCCTTCTTCTATGTTTTCATTCTCTACCCACTGTTCCCAACCTATTCTGGTCGCACTCAAAGGTCCACTTGGAGTCCCATTGTGCATCACACGTCCGCACAAGCACAATATTCAACGCTTTGAACCGGACAAAGTGCGCGCGCCCAAGTCACTTGCATTCTTTGCCTCACACGCCTCACGCGCGACTCAGTCACCAATGATTTCACGCTACCGTGACTCACAGTACCATGTTCGTCGCGCTGCGACCACCTAAGAACCTTTTCACCAAAAACATCGACCGTTGGCGCAACCGGAGCGACGGGGTCAAGGGCATAGGCCTTGGCCAAACCCATGGGGTCGGCCTCGGCCTCCCCCAAGTCCTTGGGGTTGGCCTAGGCCTCAATGGGGGGTCGGCCTCGGCCTCCATGGGGTGTTAGCCTTGGCCTTTCCCCCCGGTTGTTCACTCTTCGTGCAAAGTCCCTTTCGGGCTTTGATCGCTGCAGACACTTCGTACCTGGCTTTGGCACCTTGCTCGTCACACGGGTATGTTTCACGTCGACACGCTCGTCGCAATGTAACTTTCGGATTTGTCATTGCCCATCAAAACACCTTCCGTCGGCAAGCCCGAATTTCACCCAAAGGGGGAGTGGCCTTGGCCTCCCTTCATGGGAGTTGGCCATTGGCCTTGGCCAACCCTTAGGGTCGACCTCGGCCTCACCAAGGGGTCGGCCTCGGCCTCCCCAGGGGTGGTGGCCTTGACCTTCCCCCATTTTTGGCCTATGGCCTTTGCTCCCTCGCGCACTTGTTTTATCAAGTCTTTGCACCTCCGCGATGTTTATGGACGTTCGTGCATGAACCTCGCGACATCCGCCGTGCATGAACCTCGCGACGTCCGTCATCCATCATCCTCGCGACGTCCGTCATCCATCAACCTCGGGACGTCTATCGTCCATCAACCTCAAGACGTCCGTCATGCATCAACCTCCGGACGTTCGTCGTCCATCAACCTCGCGACGTCCGTCGTCCATCAACCTCACGACCTCCGTCGTGCATCAACCTCGCGACCTCCGTCGTCCATCATCCTCACGACGTCCGTCGTCCATCAACCTCGCAACGTCCGTCATCCATCATCCTCACGACGTCCGTCGTCCATCAACCTCGTGACGTCCGTCGTCTATCAACCTCGCGATGTCCGTCGTGCATGAACCTCGCGACGTCCGTTATGCATGAACCTCATGACATCCATCGTCCATCATCCTCGCAATGTCCGTCGTGCATGAACCTCGCGACGTTCGTCGTGCATTGACCTCCCGACGTCCGTCGTGCATCGACCTCGCAATGTCTGTCATCCATCATCCTCGCGACGTCCGTCGTCTATCAACCTCGCGACGTCCGTCGTCCGACGACCGCGTACCATCACTCCAACTTTGTCATTACTACATGTTGCATTCATTATCTTGTTATGACAGGTACACTCAGCTCACAAACCGTCTTCGGGACACCCGAAGTGCGCCCATACGCCATCTTCATGATACGTGCCCCCGGCACCAAGTATTGCTTCGCGACGTTCGTCGCCGCGCCATCTTCATGATGCATGCCCCCGGAACCAAGTATTGCTTCATGACGTTCGTCGCCGCGCCACCTTTATAACATGTGCCCCGGCACCAAGTATATCTTCACGACATTCGTCGGCACGCCATCTTCAAAACATGTGCCCCGGCACCAAGTATATGCTCCGCGACCTTCGTCGCCGCGCCCATGCGCCATGCTTATCACATGTGCCCCGGCACCAAGTATATGCTCCGCGACCTTCGACGCCGCGCCCATGCGCCATTCTTATCACATGTGCCCTGGCACCAAGTATATGCTCCGCGATCTTCGTCGCCGCACCCATGCGCCATCTTCATAACATGTGCCCCGACACCAAGTATTGCTTCGCGACGTTCATCGCAGCGCCAATGCGCCATCTTCATAACATGTGCCCCGACACCAAGTATATGCTCCGGGACCTTCATCACCGCACCCATGCGCCATTCTTATCACATGTGCCCCGGCACAAAGTATTGCTTCGCGATGTTCGTCGCCGCACCACTTTCATAACACGTGCCCCGGCACCAAGTATTGTTTCCACAAAGTTCGTCGCTGCGCCCATGCGCCATTCTCATGATACGTGCCCCCGGCACCAAGTATTGCTCCGCGACGTTTGTCGCCGCGCCCGTGCGCCATCTTCATGATACGTGCCCCCGACACCAAGTATTGCTTCGCGACGTTCGTCGCCGAACTACTCTCATGACATGTGCTCCGGCACCAAGTATTGTCCCCGCGACGTTCGTCACCGTGCCCAAGCGCCACAATCATGATACAAGCCTTCGGGCATCACACTTATTCACCACACCATGTGCCCCCGCCATGGACGTGGAACATGCTTCGACCCACTCTCCGGAGTGTGCAGCATCACGGGGGGCTCCGTTCGCAGTGCTCTGGCATGAGGACCCCTCGCTACGGGATGGGCTCACAACCTTAAAGCCATCGCCGGCACAATCAATTATGGGATGGGCTCACAACCTTAAAGCCATCACCGACACAATCAACTACGGGATGGGCTCACAACCTTAAAGCCATCGCCGGCACAATCAACTACGAGATGGGCTCACAACCTTAAAGCCATCGCCTGCACAATCAACTACGGGATGGGCTCACAACCTTAAAGTCATCGTCGGCACAATCAACTACGGGATAGGCTCACAACCTTAAAGCCATCGCCGGTATAATCAATCACGGGATGGGCTCACAACCTTAAAGCCATCGCCGTCACAGTTGCGAGGGTGGCTCCGGCACGAGGACCCCTCGCCACGGACCCTGAGCACTAAGCTGCGAGCATGTCCACTCATGTTACCATTGATCGTCGACACCACCAGGGCAATGACCCTCGGGTCACTCCGGGACGGGAGCAGGTCCTTGGAGGGCATGGCGCCTAGTTCGCCTGACAGTTGGCTATAGGGGCAACCCTCACCACTATCAGGTTCTCCGTGCGTCTCTTGACGCACTTAGTGGGACTCTACAAGGGCTTGGATTGGAGGCTAGATCAAGGGGTTTCTCTAGCCACACCGACGCTGTGGGAGCCAGTCTTTCCAGACAGGCAGAGCGACGGCGGGGTAGGCCAGGTGAATATGCGATTTGACAGTCCGTGGAGCACCGGCAGATGTGGACCCCTCGGTGACGTGTCACTCCCAGGGAGCGCCACGTGTCGCGTGATGACATCATCATCTTAACCTCTATAAATAGAGGTCTTGAGAATTCATTTGGGGATTTTTTGGACATTTTCAGAACACTTTCACTTCTCACTCTAGAATCCTAGAGAGAGAAACATACAGGACCCTGACTTCGGACCTAAGCATCAGACTGTGACTGTCATCGTACATTCATCCTGCGCCATCGCCCTCGCAGCACTGCCACCCTCAGGCTCTGTCTGGGAAGCCCTTGGTCTCTGCCCTTGCTCCGCCCTTGCTGTGTCTCACATCAACATACTTGGCATCTGAGTCGGACTGCATTTCTTGTGGCACCTTAAGGTCGACTGCGAACCCACTTTCCATGGCATCACCCACTAACCAGAAACTCACGCACACAGGTCCACTCACGATAGCCCCTCTTTCCTTTTATTTTCTTCCTACATACACATTACTCACTCACATATATTTATACTGTTCCCATTGCCTTACAAGTGTTGTGTAGCTTATTCTTCTTACGCCTTCTTATCCAGGACACATTGCACAGCCAACCAGCAGTAACAAGCTCCCCTCTCTCCCTCCATGTCTCTCTCTCTTACAACTATACTCACAAACCCACAACACTGTACCAACACACATCCACATATACACAGCACACAAGCACCCACAACACCACTAAATTTACACTAAAAGTTACGGCCATGGTAGCCTTGAACCCACAAAGTTTCCATGCTTTTCACACTATAATACATACACTCACTGCACCACTTCTACACAGCCACACTCACATCAAATATATGCACCAGTAGAAGCAGAAACACACACGACTGCAACCTTTCCCTTCACTTTATTTACACTACACCAAAACCCATCAAATAAGCACACTGTAAACCCATGATTCTTCCTACTACGTATCCATTAAACACAAGTACATAACAAGCACACACCCACATAGATATAGGCTGTTCTTGTAGCCCCCTTAAATCACATAAAACACACATTTGCTGTATAGAAATTACACCAATGGACATCCATGTCAGTTCACTCCCTCTCTCTCTATCTTCTCTTCCTCTAAACCCACATGCACACAAAGCACTACAGCCCACTGCCGTCACTCTCTCTTCCTTCTTCTCTTTTAACACCCTCTATACACACACATTTTCACACATTACAGGTTCACATATGTATATACATATACTTCATTTCATCCAAATCACACCACTTACACCCAACCTACAACATGCACGTCAGGGTTGTCTCAAGGTAGCCTCACCATGCACACACACATATAGCATACACAATCACGCTCACACAGCCAAAACCCACGGTTGAAATTTTGATGTCTCACACCTACTTCCATGGCTGCCGTTGCACCTCTCAAGCACCCACATAAAACACAAACACAAGCCACACGCACACCTCTCAAGCACCCACTGATCCACCATCCAACACCAAACACACACATACTTGAACGACCTTATGGCAGTTTCCCCCACTACCTCTTATACACTCACACACAGGCGTATATAGGCACAAAACATGGCTGAGTTCCCATGTCCCCTACTTACTTCCATAAACCCTTAAATAAACAAGAAGAAAAGATCTAAAAAACTTACCGGGAAACCAAACCCGATTGCCGAAAAAGCTCTTCCTTCTCTCTCTCTCTCTCTCTCTCTCTCTCGGTTGTGGCTGTGACGGCTGAAATGGAGCCCTTAGTCGGCTGCCACAACAATGTCTTGTATATACTTATACACATAATGAAAACCTAATAAAAAAAATGAAAAGAAACCCTACACGTCCATTTGTCGCTAAAAATTATCGATAAAATTTCAGTTACGTTGATCGTCACTAAACACTTCAATCATTATCCCTTATAACTGTTAGTGTTAGATTATAATTAATGGTTTCTAAAGTTGACAGAAATATTGCCACTACAAGAAAAAAGGCTTTTAGTGATGAAAAAATTCATCGCTAAATGTTTTAGCGACGGATTTATCGTCGCTAAAAGTCCCTCGTATAAAAACCCGTCACTAATAGTTTTGCGACAGAATTTTCAAATCCGTCGTGTAATATTTAAGTTTTTGCGACGGATTTATTTATTAATTAGCGACGGAATATTCGTCCCTAATTATATTTTAAGTATTTTAATTTAATTTTTTTTGCTAAATTAGCGATGGAATAAATATTTTAGAGACGGAGTATTCCATCGCAAAATGTCTTATTTAGCGACGGAATATTCTGTCACTAAATACCGATTGTAATAAAAAAACTTTTAGTAACGGATATAATCGGTCGCCAAAAGTCAAAATTTTTTAAAATATTTTTTTTATTTTTCTAATGCCCAAACTTGTAATAAAAAAATCAATCCTCAACAACAACGCGCAATAATCAATCCTCAACAACAACACGCAATAATCAATACGCAAAGAAATATGTAAACTTAATCATAAAAAAGATTCATTATGTACAAGCTGGGAACCAGATACAACTGGTTAGGGGAGGGGAGAAGAGTACAAGCCGAGTGCGGGGGCTGAGGGGGAAGCTGGGACCGGGCATGAGAAGAGGCTCATCAGGGGTTGCCGAGTCCCGGATCTGGATCCTACTGATTCGGGGCCGGCTCGGCATGTCCAGCTGCGGTACCCTGCTAATCCCGTTCCCTGGTCATCCTCAACACCACTGTAGCAATGCGCGCGATCTCCTCGTCGTCCAACGGATGCCGAGGAGCCGGTGTCTGTGGAGGGGCAGTAGGGGGTGAGGACGCTCCTATCACGGCACGAGCAATCTAACTAGGCAGGCCGCGTATGCGGCCTTTCGGCCGATTGACGACCTCCGGCATATCTAGCCATCGCTTCAACGCCCCAGTACTCGCACCCGTACTAGTGGAGGCTGATGGATGTCCGGACTGATCCTCGGACCCCCTAAGTTGTTCATACGAGGCCTGCAAAAAATAGTGATATAAAGATATGTTAGGGCATTAATTAACGCAACAGACATTGAGGATAGAAAGATAAAAAATTAACAACTTAAACAAATTGACTCACATCGATCCGCCGAGCAATATCTAAAATATAGTCACCCACTTGGTGCGCCTCATCCTTGTCCTTCTTCTGCACGTACGTCTGATTATACGTCAGAGCTATGCCCTAATCATCCTCCAGATCCGGGTGCTCGACCGCATTCTTGTGTCGGACAATGTTGTGTGGCACCGACCTCCTCGTGTGTGTTGGATCTTTGTTCTGTCTGTTTTCAGCCCCGCACTTACTCTTGGCGTCCCAACCTGGATCCATAGCCCACCGATCTATCATTGACGTCCATACAGTCGGAGATATCCAATGTGGGTGATATCTCGTCATCTCCGTCATTGGGGCACCCTCGAGCAACATCTTCTTCGCCCGGTCCCTTGCGTCGTGGAGCCATCGGTGGTAATTTTTGCCGATGTAAGCAAAGAAGGCTTGCTGCCCCAATGCCTGCTGCTCAGGCGAGTCAAACGTGAACCCCTCCTGTAAGGCATTCAATAACACAAATTAACTACAGAAAACAAACTCTAATTAAACAAATACTATCTCTGAAAAAAATACTTCACCGTACCAGCCACTCCTCCCATAGGGACTCCCTCGCAGCGACATCCCAGTCCTTCCAGTACAGGCGTGACTCAAAGAATCGACCCTTCACAAGAATGTCGATCTTCGTCCTTACCTGATTCTCCAGGATCCTGCCAAGTGTGATGTCAGTGGCTTTAAGGTTGTGCTGACGATGGCTTCAGGGCTACGAGCCCATCTTGCTGCGAGGGCCAGAGCCCCCGGTGATTGTGCAGGCGATGGCTTTAAGGTTATAAGCCCATCCCGCAATTTGATTGAGCCGATGATGACACGAAGCCCGTCCCGCAGTTGATTGAGCCGGCGATGGTGCTAAGCCCGTGATGGTGCTCAGCCCATGCCACAATTTGATTGAGCCGGTGATAGCACGAAGCCTATCCCGCAGTTGATTGAGCCAGTGATGGCGCTCAGGCCATGCCGCAGTTTGATTAAGCCGGTGACGGCACGAGCCCGTCCCGCAGTTTGATTGAGCTGGAAGGCACAAAGCCCGTCCCGCAGTTGATTGAGCCAGCGATGGCGCTAAGCCTGTGATGGCGCTCAGCCCATGCCACAGTTTGATTGAGCCGGCAACGGCATGAAGCCCATCCCATAGTTTGATTGAGCTAGCGATGGCCCTAAGCCTGTGATGGCGCTCAACCCATGCCACAGTTTGATTGAGCCGGCGATGGCACGAAGCCCGTCCCGTAGTTTGATTGAGCGGGTGATGGCGCTAAGCCCATGCCACAGTTTGATTGAGTCGGCAACGGCACGAAGCCGGTCCCGCAGTTTGATTGAGCCGGCGATGGGACGAAGCCCGTCCCACAGTTGATTGAGCCGGCGATGGCGCTAAGCTCGTGATGGCGCTCAGCCCATGCCGCAGTTTGATTGAGCCGGTGACGGCACGAAGCCCGTCCCGTAGTTGATTGAGCCGGCGATGGCACTAAGCCTGTGATGGCACTCAGCCCATGCCATAGTTTGATTGAGCCGGCGACGGCATGAAGCCCGTCCCGCAGTTGATTGAGCCGGCGATGGCGCTAAGCCCGTGATGGCGCTCAGCCTATGCCGCAGTTTGATTGAGCCGGCGACGGCACGAAGCCCGTCCCACAGTTGATTGAGCTGGTGATGGTGCTAAGCCCGTGATGGCGCTCAGCCCATGCCGCAGTTTGATTGAGCCGGCGATGGCACGAAGCCTATCCCGCAGTTGATTGAGCTGGCGATGGCGCTAAGCCCGTGATGGCACTCAGCCCATGCCGTAGTTTAATTGAGTCGGCGATGGCATACAGCCCATCCCGTAGTTGATTGAACCAGTGACAGCGCTAAGCCCGTGATGGCGCTCAGCCCATGCTGCAATTTGATTATGCCGGTGACGGCACGAGTCCCGTCCCGCAGTTTGAATGATCCAGCGATGGCGCTAAGCCTATAATGGCGCTCAGCGCATGCCGCAGTTTGATTGAGCCGGCGATGGCACCAAGCCTATCCCTCAGTTGATTGAGCTGGCGATGGCGCTAAGCCCGTGATGGCACTCAGCCCATGCCGCAGTTTGATTGAGCCGACGACGCCACGTATCCTGTCTCGCAGTTGATTGAGTCGGTGATGGCGCTAAGCCCATGATGGCCCTTAGCCCATGCCGCAATTTGATTGAGTTGGTGACGGCACGAAGCCCGTCCCGTAGTTTGATTGAGCTGGCGATGGCGCTACGCCCATGCCGCAGGGAGGGGTCCTCATGCCGGAGCACTAGGAACTGAGCCCCCGGAATGCCGCACACTCTGGAGAGTGGGTCGAAGCATGTTCCACGTCCACGGTGTGGGCGCATGGTGTGGGGAACCGGTGTGATGCCCGGAGGCTTGTAACATGGTTGTGGTGCAAGGGCGCAGCGACGACTGTCGTGGAGCAATACTTAGTGCTGGGGGCATGTATCATCAGGGTGGCCCAAGGGCGCGGCGACGACTGTCGCGGAGGTATACCTGGTGCCGGGGGCACGTATCATCAGCGTGGCGCAAGGACGCGGTGACGACTGTTGCGGAGCAATACTTGGTGTCGGGGGCACGTACGATAAGCATGGCGCAAGGGCGCGGCGATGACTGTCGCAGAGCAATACTTGGTGCCGGGGGCACCTATGATAAGCATGGCGCAAGGGCACGGCAACGACTATCGCGGAGCAATACTTGGTGCTGGGGGCACGTATGATAAGCATGGCGCAAGGGCACGGCGACGACTGTCGCAGAGCAATACTTGGTGCCAGGGGCACGTATGATAAGCATAGCGCAAGGGCGCGGCGACGACTGTCACATAGCAATACTTGGTGCCGGGGGCACGTATGATAAGCATGGCGCAAGGGAGTGGCGACAACTGTCGCGGAGCAATACTTGGTGTCGGGGGCACGTATCATAAGCATGGCACAAGAGCGCGGCGACGACTATCGCGGAGCAATACTTGGTGCGGGGAGCACGTATCATAAGCATGGCACAAGGGCACGGCGACGACTGTCGCAGAGCAATACTTGGTGCTGGGGGCACGTATCATAAGCATGGCACAAGGGCACGGCGACGACTGTCGTGGAGCAATACTTGATGCCTGGGGCACGTATCATAAGCATGGCGTAAGGGCGCAACAACGACTGTCGTGGAGCAATACTTGGGATAGTATGCTGACGTCGTGACGATTGTACACAGTGGGTGAAGCACGTCATGTGATCATTGGCGTTGAGCGCGCATGGTAGAGAGCGCGATGAGTGATGTCGGTGTTCAGGAGTGATCTTTGTGAGACAAAAAAGGGTGGCTGACCCCCTTGAGGAGAAGGGTGGCCGACCCCCTTAAGGAAGGGGTGGCCGACCCCCTTGAGGTAGGGGTGGCTGACCCCCTTATGAGAGGAGCGGCTGACCCCCTTATGAGAGGGGTGGCCGACCCCCTTGAAGGATCTAGCCCCTTTTCCAACGGCTTGACTGTGTTGATGTCGCTGCATTGGTGATGCCTGTGTATGCTCAAAAGGAGACACACTTTGACCGGGTTATGGCATTGAATAATTGACCGTTGACTGAGTGATGCGTTGCACAACGCGGATCCCTTAGTAGGCCCCAGCGTCTGGCCAGGATAGGGTATGAACATAAGCCCCCTGCGTGTGGCGTGTGCGGAAGGGCAACTCGAGCGGGCGCCGCACGCATAAACACGTAGTAAGATGTTGATGTCGTTTGGCCAAAAAGTTATTGACATCGTCGTTGAGTGATGAAGGCGGGTGACAAGGGTCGCGGAGACAGCCCCCGGGCGACGAGGGGCACGAAGACAGCCCCGAGGCGACGCGGGGCGCGAAGACAGCCCCTGGGAGACGAGAGGCGTGGAGACAGCCCCCGGGCGATGGGCAACGAGTTTTGCGAAAGGTGCGCACGGCACTGGCGACGAGGGTCGAGGAGATGGCGCCCGGGCAACGAACGACGAGGGTCGTAGAGACAGCCCCCGGGCGATGGGCAACAAGTGTTGCAAAAAGTGCACACGGTACTGGCGACGAGGGTCACAGAGACGGTGCCCGGGCGACGAGGGTTACAGACACAGCCCCCGGGCGATGGGCAACGAGTGTTGCAGAAGGTACGCACGACACTGGCGACGAGGGTTGCAGAGACGGCGCCCGGGCGACGAGCGACGAGGGTCGCGGAGACAGCCCCCCGGGCGATGGGCAACAAGTGTTGCGGAAGGCGCGCACGGTGCTAGCGACGAGGGTCGCAGAGACGGCACCCTGGCGACGAGCGACTAGGGTGCGGAGACACCCCCTGGGCGATGGGCAATGAGTGTTGCGGAGATAGCGCTGGGGTGACAAGCGATGAGGGTCGCGGAGACAGCCCCTGTGAGATGGGCAACGAGTGTTGCTGAGACGGCGCCCAGGCGATGGGTAGCGAGTGTTGCGGAGATGGCGCCTGGGCGATGGGCATCTAGTGTTGCGGAGACGGCGCCTGGGTGATGGGCAGCGAGTGTTGCAGAAGGTGCGCACGGCGCTGGCGATAGGGGTCACGGAGACGACGCCCGGGTGACGAGTGACGAGGGTCGCGAAGACAGCCCCCAGGCAATGGGCAACGAGTGTCGCGGAAGGTGAGCACGGCGCTGGCGACGGGGGTCGTGAAGAAGATGTCTGGATGACGGGCGGGGTCGTGAAGAGGATGTCCGAATGACGGGCGACGAGGGTCGCAGAGACAGCCCCCGGGCGACGAGGGTCGCGAAGAGGATGTTCGGATGACGGGGGACTAGGGTCGCGGAGACGGCGCTCGGGCGACGGTCGACGAGCGTCGTGGAGGTGGTGCGGTAAGAGTGTGGTTACGGGCGCAGGCTCGCGGTTGATGCGAGTGTAGCCAGAGTTGTGAGAAAATTTCTAAGTATGGAAAAAAAATGATGAAATGTGGAAGGGAGGGGCAACATGAAGGTTGGAGGGCGAGATGCACATCATGTCCTCGCAATTTTTTTTTGTTAGTGTTGTGAAAATGGGTAAGGGCCGAAGGTGTGTCATTGTGGTGGTGGAGGCTGAATGCGGTGTTGCCTTGTGAAAATGGTGGGTGCGTTTGTTAGCGTTGTGAAAATGGTGAAAATGTATTTTTCATATCAAAAAAAGCAGTGAAACTAAAACAAAAAAGGGGGGTCGCGCAAAGTGGGTCCCCTAGTGGGCCCTGCTAGTCTGACCAGAATAGGGTATGAATAGAAGGCATTCTTCTAAGTTGTCGATAGTTTTTATACAACAATTTATTTTTCCATTACTACAGTCGTTACAAATTTTATTTTTGCCCTTAAATTCTATATAAGTCCCACCACGCTTCTGAGCATACTCTAATGGTGTGTTAATATTAATTGGTGTTTGTGTAGTGTGTTGTGCTAACTGGATAAAGTCTTTAGAAATTGCTAAAGTCTTATCATTTGCTAATAAAAATTAATACCAAGAATAATTTTTCCTACTTCATGTAAAACGGGTGTACAAAATGTTTGTTTTAGAAGATAGGGTTTAGATTGCGTATTGCACGGTGTTAAAAAGGTAATGAATGCGTTTGTAATATATTGAGAGTATTGTATAGGAGTATTAGAAAATCCTATTCCAGTTATGGGTTTGCCTAAAGTTTTAATGCAATTAGGATTGACTAGTGTGGGGTCTATAACTGTAATTGTGCATCCAGTGTCTATAATTGCATTTGTTTCGACTAGTTTATTATGGTGTTTTATTTGTATTCGAGTGGTTATAAGATTATTAAATCTTGTCTTAGTACAGAATTTTTCTATATTAAAATCTTGTATTAATTGTTTGTTGTTGTCTCCTAAGATTAGAGTTTCGGTATAGCTTTCTTTTAACATTGACATAGTATCTTCTAATTGTATTACCTTTTGTTCTAAATATTTTAATCTTCTATTAACATTTTTATCTCGAAATTTCACATACTTATAATGTCTAAGTACCATGCCTTCACTACACAATTCCCAAACAAAGGTGTCATCGAATCTTACACATAACCTCCAAAATATGAGTCGAGAACATCAATAGTATCTTCGAACATTTCACTATACTATATGATTTTGATTATAACCTAGAATATGATGCCTCAAAATTAATCAATATATAAACGCCTAAATGAAATAATCCATAAGTGTACCTGGCACCACATCTTGGATGTTGCAGCGTCCTGAGCTGACAAAGCGAACAATCTGGCTGGTGTCCTAGGCCTCTGCCCCTGCTGAGTCTGGGCCTGTGGAGTCTGGCTCTGCTGACTCTGACCTCTTCCCGGACGAGGTGCACTACTCGCTGCTAAACTGACCGTAGGTATAGGGCTGAGAGCTGATTGGTTCTCCCACATTGAGGGGTAATTTTAAACTTGATGCTCCATACTGCCACTCTTGAAACATCCCCCGGTAAGTCTGTAGCATGGTTTACCACCATGGCTCTTTCCACAAGTAGGACACATAACTGTCGAATACGCTATCCTTGAACTCTAAATTGGTCTACCTCCTGCGCTCTGTGCTCTTCTGAATTCGACACTCTGCTCTGACCTAGTTCCCTCAGCCTGCCCTATCCTCTGACTCTAAGCACCCTGTTGTGCTGAAATAGAAAACTTCTGACGCTTGTTAGTCTCTGAAGCTCTACTCTCCTCTCTATCCCTCTTTTGGTCACTTTGCCGTTGCTCAGACCTTTTCTTGCTGTCTGGCCTGGACTGTTCCAATGCACGTGCCAGGTCGACGCACTCCATATAGCTCGATAACCTAGCAGAGATCACTCCATATCTCAAACCAGGCTTGAGTCCCCACTCAAATTTTTGGCATCTATCAACCTCTGTTGGTAACATCCTATCTGCAAATCTCGCAGCTGCGAGAACCTCATCTCATACTCATCTACCGTCTCTCGATCCGCCTGAGTTACATTGGCAAACTCTCTCAACATCTGTTGACGGTAACTTGCAGAGAAATATCAATTGTTGAACAGTTCCTTAAACCGTTCCCAAGTTATCTCAGCCTTCTGCTGAGGAGTCATACCAGTCTCTACTAGCTTCCACCACTGGTCGGCCTCACCCCTCAACTTGTACACCGCAAATTCTACCCTTTGCTTCTCACTGCATTTGATAGCCCGGAAGATCTTCCCCATCTCGACTATCCAACCTTCTGCCTCTGTAGGATCTACTGATCCACTAAAATTTGAAGCATTCTGATTGTTAAACTCAATCAGGGTACTTCCCTCTTGAGGTTGTGGCTGAACAGGGTTTTGCATACCCGTCTGTTGATTGACCAGACTCTGGGCCATGAATGCCAAAATTTGATTCATGGTATTCAGAGTTGCAGACATGGGTTCTGGATTTTGCTCTTGTTGTTCTACATGGGGTACTTCCCCTGCTGGGATCTCCTGATCTCCACTACGACCCCCAGTACGATCACCCCGACCCCTCGCTTGGCCTCCACGACCCCTGGTACCAGCTCTACGAGTCCGTGCCATGCTATAACAAATAAGCTACTATCAGAGTCTGAAACACGTCCTTTCATAAATGACTATGCATATTTAAAAGTTCTAATAATATATATTATCAGATACACCTTCATAAAAACGATCTAATATATCTAGCCACTAGTAGGGTGAAATTATTAAATCTTTCCCTAACCCCAATTTGAAACCTAAGGTTCCTGTCGCAAGTTTCTAAAGTCTACATAATCACAAACCTAAGCTTGATCATTTATTCACCTAGGTTCAAGTCTAAGGAACCATAATACCTAAGCTCTGATACCATCTGTAACGACCCGGTCCATGGCCCCACCACAGGGCATTGCCTCCTTTAAAAGGGCTAGCCAAGTAGGTACTTATGAGTTCCTTGGCAAGGTCTTATAAGGGTCATCTCGTACTACTCCACATCCGATGTGAGATATTACAATCTCCCCTCCTAAACCTTAGCGTCCTCGCTAAGGCTCAATCACACATAGCTTAGAATCTTTCTCTCTAGCCAATGTGGGATATACCGGGCTCACCCTTCGTTGCCTTAACCATCCTCTTGATGTGGGATATACCTGGGCTTGCCTTCGTTTTCCCAACCATCGGCAACCCGACTGGATAGCCCAGCCCGAGTTTTTGAGAGTCGGCTCTGATACCATCAGTAACGACCCGGTCCACGGCCCCACCACAGGGCATTGCCTCCCTCAAAAGGGCTAGCCAAGTAGGTACTTATGAGTTCATAAGCAGGGTCTTATAAGGCTAATTGCATGAAAGAAGGAATTCATGCGATAAAGGCTAATCCCTAGAATAAAATGCTTATCAAGGGCTTTTTGCATCTCAACTACTAATTACCTTATACTTGAGGAATTACCTACATACCCATGAAAGAAGGAATTCATGCCTTCGCTGCTCGAGGTTGTAGTCATTCCAGAAGCAAAATTTTTTTGGTGTAAGCCCCAAACCATTGTGTTTTGCAATCCTTTCAACAATTCATGATCACGCAAAGAATAGTAATCGATCAAAATGGCCTATTTCTCCTCAAACACGTCAACCATTAATTATTTTTTAATGCAAGTATTGAAATCACTCTTGAATCTCATATGGTTTGCATAAACATTATGTAGTCGTTTGGGGTACTTGTTGCTTGTGTCCCCTGTGCATAAGCCATGGTGATTATTTGGCAAGACTTTAGCGATTGATTTTTTCATTGCCAAATCTTGGTTGGTGATGATGGTTTTGGGGGAACTATTATACAATGCGTCAAGAGACATTTTAAATAACCATATAAATGGCTCCTACGTCACATCCCTAAGCAGAAAAAAGCCAAACAAGATTGATTGGTAGTGGTGGTTGTCACGCCCCGACCCGGAGGCGGACCTACACATACTATTTCAAAATATTCCTGCTTACCAGAAATATAATATCCAAAGAATTTTACCAAGAACATAACCTCAAAATGATAATCAGAGCTCTAAATGTATCCCAAATCAAAAGCATTTGTATTTATCCTCAAAGTCTAATAAATGCAGCGGAAATCTAATAACAATAGTCACTTCCCAAACATTGGGGTTACCAAAAGCTACTTGATCACACTATTACAAGTTCTCATTTTCAAGTAACTAAAAAGAGTCTACAATTAAAGAACAACTCTGACTCATGCTTATAGATAACTCCTCTACTGATGTCTCGGCTTAATTACCTGAAATGGGAGGAGAAAGTGGGGTGAGCACAAAGCCCAGCAAAGATCACACGCACACACCCACAGAGTACAACGCAGGAATCCAATCATTTATAGCTGAGTCCAACAAAACATATGACAACAAAGTGCAAAGACGATTGAGAATCTTAGCACGACCAATAATCCCACTTCGGGACATTCCAATCCGTCAAATATCAAATCAAAGTCAAAGTTAAAAGAACACATTCGAATAATTGGACTAATTATCAAATACGATACAATCACGTAATACGTGACTGTAAAGCACGTTAACCTAAGTACGTGAAGGTTCTAAGTTCAAAGTTTGCATATCGGTAGCAATTGCCATATCATGTCATGACATCACGTTAACCTAAGCACGTGAAGGTTCTAAACATTAGTTCAATTCAAAGGAAGTCCAATGGACATCAAAGAACATCAAAAGTATCGAACCCACAAAGTATCAAAACTTCAAATTTCAATAAGAGTGACTAAGCAATTTCAGAAAATACTTGATATTAGACTCAAATTGAAGAGTACAAAATAACGAATTAAACGTAAATTGGGTAACCTTAATCTGAGTTCGTATGGATTTGGAACGGTACGAATGGCGTCGAGATGGCAACAGGTAAAAAAAAAAACAAAGGTGGTCACCAATATCATTGTCCACGTGGCAATGTAACCCAAATGGGTTTACACGTCCAAGAGAAGCTGCCATGGTTTCTTGCTGTGACAGGTGGATGTATATGACAAATTGACAATAACAAAGAAAGGAAAAGGGTAATGATTACCCATTCAATACATGTGCAAGTGTTTCATTGGCTTTACGGTTCAAGATTCACATAAATAAATGGAATACTGTGAAGAGAGGCGGTAACAAAACGAAAGACAACTCATACGGTTTAACGATCTTCCCGATGAAGGGGCCCAAAAATTTTATCGTAAGAAGCAGCCATCTGACACAAAATAAAATTAAAGTACTTGCAGGATTTTCCAGCAACGACTTACACAATATTAAATCGAAGGGATTTTACACATATGTCGTCAAACAGCAACCCAAACCCAAGAATCATCCAAGACTATTATATATTGACAAGATGCTTAATCATAAGCGAAGAGGTACGATGAATGTAACCCTTACCTCAAATCTATATGACAGTCTTCACCAAATTGCGATCACTTCCGAAAACCTCAAAACCTAGATATTATAATTAACCCACTTACGTTAAAATCTTAACAACCACAATTCTAATATCATCCTTATAATCAAAAGTGGGTTCAAGAATCTTACCAATTGTGCACAGAAGATTGTAATCCTCCAAAACCCTAGTTTTCTCCTTCTTCTATTTCTCTGTAACCAAAACTGAATATATCGTAAACAGACTTGGCTAGCCCTTAAAAGTCTCTAAGTTTGATAATTAATTAAAAGACTCCTAAATATTCATTACTTATTCTAGAATACCCCCAAAGTAATAAAATTTGCTAAGGTGCCCTAAACATAACAATAACTTATTTACTAATTATTTGGGGTCTTACATCCTCCCCTACTTATAAAAATTTCGTCCTCGAAATTTACGTACCTCAAGTTATCGAATAGGAATGGATATTTCTTTCTCATAGACTCCTCGAGTTCCCACGTGGCCTCCTCCACAGCATGGTTCCTCCAAAGCACTTTTACCAAAGGTATAGTCTTGGTACGCAAAATCTGATCTCGCTTACCCAAAATCTCGACGGGCTGTTCCTCCACTGATAGGTCCTCACGAATAAGTGAAGGCTCGTACTCCACAACATGGGATGGGTCGTGCACGTACTTCCTCAAAATAGACACATGAAAAACATTATGCACACGAGACATATCTGGCGGTAAGGCAACACGATAGGCAACAGGGCCAACTCTATCCAAAACCTCATAAGGTCCAACATATCTAGGACTCAACTTTCCTTTTCTTCCAAACCTCATCAAGCCCTTCCATGGTGAAACTCGCAAAAAGACATGATCACCAACCTCGAACTTTAAATCCCGACGACGATTGTCGGCATAGCTTCTCTGGCGACTCTGCGCTGTACGCATACGATCTCTAATTAATTGTATCTTGTCCGAAGTATCTTGAACAACCTCGGGTCCCAATAAGCTTCGTTCACCAACCTCATACCAACATGTAGGTGATCGACATTTATGCCCATACAAAGCCTCGAACGGAGCCATTTCAATACTTGCCTGATAACTATTGTTATAGGCAAATTCAATCAAAGGCAAATGCTCATCCCAATTACCTTGAAGATCTAACGAACAAGCACGTAACATATCCTCCAGGGTCTGAATAGTACGCTCAGACTGACCATCTGTCTGTGGATGAAAAGCCGTACTGAAATCCAGACGAGTGCCTAAAGCCTTGTGCAGACTAGTCCAGAAACGAGATGTGAAATGTGGGTCTCTGTCAGATACAATAGATATTGGCACCCCGTGTAGCCTAATTATCTCCTGAATATATAGCTTAGCCAACCTCTCAGTAGTATAGTTGGCACAAATAGCAAGGAAATGTGCGGATTTGGTCAAACGGTCAACAATAACCCAAACTGCATCATGCTTACATGAGGTCCTCGGTAAGCCAACTACAAAGTCCATGGTCACATGTTCCCACTTCCACTGGGGAACCTCTAGTGACTGTAACTTACCTGCAGGTCGCTGATGCTCGGCCTTAACCCGCTGGCAAACCATACACCTCGATACAAAATCTGCAATCTCCCTCTTCATACCACTCCACCAAAAGTTCTCACGAAGATCTCTATACATCTTAGTACTACCAGGATGTATAGCAAAACCTGAATCGTGAGCTGACTTCAATAATTCTGCCCTCAATTCTGAAACCGCTGGGACACATAACCTTGATCTCATCCTTAAAGTACCATCATCCTCAAGATGAAATTCAGGTCGCTTGCCAACCTTCACATCCTCTGCAATACCAACCAAGTCTGGGTTACTCATCTGAGAAGACTTGATTCTCCCAATAATAGAAGGTTCGACCTGCAAATATGCCAACTGCCCATCTGAACAACCAATTCGGATCTCTAACTCCAAACTCTCTGACTCTGCTAACAACTGCGGCTGATGAGTAATCAAGGCTGCTAAGTTACCTAAACTCTTTCTACTTAATGCGTCAGCCACTACATTAGCCTTACCTGGATGATAGTGGATCTTGAAATCATAATCGTTCAATAACTCGAGCCAACGACGCTGCCTCATATTCAGCTCCTTCTGTGTGAACAAATATTTAAGGCTCTTGTGATCCGTATAGATCTCACATGTCTCACCATAAAGGTAATGCCTCCAGATCTTAAGTGCAAACACAACTGCGGCCAGCTCTAAGTCATGAGTAGGGTAGTTCCTTTCATAATTTTTCAACTGGCGTGAAGCATATGCAATAACCTTTCCATGTTGCATAAGAACACAACCTAACCCTTTCAAAGAGGCATCACTATAAATAACGAATCCACCTGAACCAGAAGGTAGTGCGAGAACTGGTGCTGAAACCAATCGATTCTTTAACTCTTGAAAACTTTTCTCACAAGCCTCTGACCAAATAAACTTAACTCCTTTTTGAGTCAACTGAGTCAAAGGGCTAGCAATGCTTGAAAATCCCTCAACAAAACGACGATAATACCCAGCTAGTCCCAGAAAGCTACGAACCTCAGTCACAGAAGTCGGCTTACTCCAATTCACCACGGCCTCTATTTTTGATGGATCTACAGAAATTCCATCCTTTGTCACTACGTGACCCAAAAAAGATATTTGCTCTAGCCAAAATTCACACTTCTTGAATTTTGCATAGAGTTTCTGATCTCTTAGTACCTGTAAAACTTGTCTCAAATGTTGCTCATGTTCTTCTTGACTTCTTGAATAAATAAGGATATCATCAATAAAAACGATCACGAACTGATCAAGGAATCGTTTGAACACCCTGTTCATCAAATCCATAAATGCGGCAGGGGCATTAGTTAAACCAAATGGCATAACAAGAAACTCATAATGTCCATACCTCGTTCTAAAAGCTGTTTTGGGGATATCATCTTTCTTGACCTTTAATTGGTGGTAACCAGATCTCAGATCAATCTTCGAAAAGAATTGGGCTCCCTGCAACTGATCAAACAAGTCATCTATCCTTGGTAAAGGATACTTATTCCTCACAGTGATGCGATTTAACTCCCTGTAATCAATGCACATTCTCATAGACCCGTCCTTCTTCTTAACAAATAACACAGGTGCACCCCAAGGAGAAACACTTGGACGAATAAAACCCATATCTAACAAATCTTGAAGCTGAACCTTAAGCTCCTTTAGCTCCGCTGGAGCCATACGATACGGGGCCTTAGAAATAGGAGCTGCCCCTGGAATGAGATCGACAGAGAATTCTATCTCTCTATCTGGAGGAATCCCTGGGAGATCTTCTGGGAAAACATCTGCAAAATCCTTCACAACTGAAATACTATTTAAATCCCCACTAGCCGAACGTGTATCATAAACATGGGCTAAGAACCCCATGCAACCCTTCCTAAGAAGCCTTCTAGCTGTTAATGCTGATATAGTGCAAGGAGGTGCAACAGGTCTAGAACACTGACATACTAACTCAGGCAGACTGGGAATGCAAAACACTACTTGTTTCAAGTAGCAATCAACTCTGGCATGATAGGCAGCCAACCAGTCCATGCCCAAAATCACATCAAAATCACGCATCTCTAACGGTATAAGGTCTGCAGGTAGATCCCTATCACCAACTCTCACATTACAAGATCTATAAACTGAGGAGGCATCAAAAGAAACTCCAACTGGAGTACTAACAGAAATCCCACTATCTAGGGATTGTAACTCAATACCAAGCTGGCGAGAAAAAGATGTGGAGACATACGAAAACGTGGAACCAGGGTCAATTAAACAATAGGCTCTAGATGAACATATGTAGAATGTACCTGTCACTACATCGTTAGATGCAGTGGCATCCTTCTCTGTTAAGGCATAAGCTCTAGCCCGAGTAGTTGTCGCCTGATTAGTTCCCGGTAACCGGTTCTGCAGTCCCCTACCCTGAATAAACTGGGGCTTCAGCGGTTGAGGGCAATCTCGGATCCTGTGTCCTTGCTGCTGGCAATTAAAGCATGCGCCACTCTCCCAATAACAAACACCACTATGGTTCTTCCCACAAGTTTTGCAAGCTACTGTTGGCTTCTGAGTATTCTGAGCAGGTTCCTTGATAGCCAGATTATTGTTCCTCCTCTTGGGTTGCTGAACCACATCCTTGCCCTTGGAGCCACTCTCTTCTCTTTCTCTTTTCTGCCTCTGATCCCTGAAATACTTGCGCCCGGCCTCAACATCTTTCTCCACCCTCTGAGCCTTATCCAGGACTTGGCCATAAGTGTCTAGAGTCACAGCTGTCAAGAACTTTCGGATGCCATATTTTAGTCCATTCTTAAACCTTGTTGCACGTCTCTCTTCAGTATCTATAACATGTGTTGCAAACCTCGACAACCTGGCAAATCTGGCCTCATAATCCTTGACTGTTTCATTATCTCCTTGTTCCAGTTTCAAAAACTCCTCTACCATATCATCCTTCACGTTTCTGGGGAAATATTTGTCAAGAAATATCTCCTGAAAACGATCCCAAGTTAATGCCTGCTCCTCCGCTGTAGTTAGAGTTCTCTCGACCATCTTCCACCACTGGTCAGCCTCGTTCTCTAACTGGTACACCGCGAGGTCCACTTTTTGACGATCGGTGATATTCAGAAGCTTAAACCTCTTTTCTAACTTACTCAACCAAGCCTCTGCATCCTCCGGCTTGTTTGCACCAACAAATGTCGGACAATTTAGGCGGTTAAATGCCTTAATGGTATCAGCAGTTAACGGAGCTGGAGGGGCTTCTGCTTCCACGTTGACCCCAGTGACATTATCACCCCTACGACCGCCTCTAGTACCCCCTCTAGCTGCACGCGGCGGCATAGTTCCTGAGATAGCGAAAAACTTATAAGATCACAACTTATTGTATAAACGCTTTAAACAGAAGTACCACTAAAACTAGACTACTCAGAACTATATCTCAAACATCATAAAATTTATCCAAATCAATGAAAGCTTAAGTCTAAGAGTCTACAGAATCTTAAACCTATGCTCTGATACCAAATCTGTCACGCCCCGACCCGGAGGCGGACCTACACATACTATTTCAAAATATTCCTGCTTACCAGAAATATAATATCCAAAGAATTTTACCAAGAACATAACCTCAAAATGATAATCAGAGCTCTAAATGTATCCCAAATCAAAAGCATTTGTATTTATCCTCAAAGTCTAATAAATGCAGCGGAAATCTAATAACAATAGTCACTTCCCAAACATTGGGGTTACCAAAAGCTACTTGATCACACTATTACAAGTTCTCATTTTCAAGTAACTAAAAAGAGTCTACAATTAAAGAACAACTCTGACTCATGCTTATAGATAACTCCTCTACTGATGTCTCGGCTTAATTACCTGAAATGGGAGGAGAAAGGGGGGTGAGCACAAAGCCCAGCAAAGATCACACGCACACACCCACAGAGTACAACGCAGGAATCCAATCATTTATAGTTGAGTCCAACAAAACATATGACAACAAAGTGCAAAGACGATTGAGAATCTTAGCACGACCAATAATCCCACTTCGGGACATTCCAATCCGTCAAATATCAAATCAAAGTCAAAGTTAAAAGAACACATTCGAATAATTGGACTAATTATCAAATACGATACAATCACGTAATACGTGACTGTAAAGCACGTTAACCTAAGTACGTGAAGGTTCTAAGTTCAAAGTTTGCATACCGGTAGCAATTGCCATATCATGTCATGACATCACGTTAACCTAAGCACGTGAAGGTTCTAAACATTAGTTCAATTCAAAGGAAGTCCAATGGACATCAAAGAACATCAAAAGTATCGAACTCACAAAGTATCAAAACTTCAAATTTCAATAAGAGTGACTAAGCAATTTCAGAAAATACTTGATATTAGACTCAAATTGAAGAGTACAAAATAACGAATTAAACGTAAATTGGGTAACCTTAATCTGAGTTCGTATGGATTTGGAACGGTACGAATGGCGTCGAGATGGCAACAGGTAAAAAAAAAAACAAAGGTGGTCACCAATATCATTGTCCACGTGGCAATGTAACCCAAATGGGTTTACACGTCCAAGAGAAGCTGCCATGGTTTCTTGCTGTGACAGGTGGATGTATATGACAAATTGACAATAACAAAGAAAGGAAAAGGGTAATGATTACCCATTCAATACATGTGCAAGTGTTTCATTGGCTTTACGGTTCAAGATTCACATAAATAAATGGAATACTGTGAAGAGAGGCGGTAACAAAACGAAAGACAGCTCATACGGTTTAACGATCTTCCCGATGAAGGGGCCCAAAAATTTTATCGTAAGAAGCAGCCATCTGACACAAAATAAAATTAAAGTACTTGCAGGATTTTCCAGCAACGACTTACACAATATTAAATCGAAGGGATTTTACACATATGTCGTCAAACAGCAACCCAAACCCAAGAATCATCCAAGACTATTATATATTGACAAGATGCTTAATCATAAGCGAAGAGGTACGATGAATGTAACCCTTACCTCAAATCTATATGACAGTCTTCACCAAATTGCGATCACTTCCGAAAACCTCAAAACCTAGATATTATAATTAACCCACTTACGTTAAAATCTTAACAACCACAATTCTAATATCATCCTTATAATCAAAAGTGGGTTCAAGAATCTTACCAATTGTGCACAGAAGATTGTAATCCTCCAAAACCCTAGTTTTCTCCTTCTTCTATTTTTCTGTAACCAAAACTGAATATATCGTAAACAGACTTGGCTAGCCCTTAAAAGTCTCTAAGTTTGATAATTAATTAAAAGACTCCTAAATATTCATTACTTATTCTAGAATACCCCCAAAGTAATAAAATTTGCTAAGGTGCCCTAAACATAACAATAACTTATTTACTAATTATTTGGGGTCTTACAGTGGTTCACTCCAGTAAATGAAGCAAAAGGATAAAGTACTTGTTTGGGCAGTATAAGGTGTCAAATGTCAATACGTCGCCAAAGTTTTGGTAAGCACTCCTAGAACGAGCATCCACCCAAAACATAGTACGAATCTGGTTCTCATCAAAGTCCGATATTATCCAAAAAAAGCCAAAATTTTTGCTTTTGATGCGCCTAAAAAAATCAAGCGTAGCTTGCGAATTACTCACAGCAATAGCCTCTCTCCTTTGAGCGCGAAGTTCATTTCAAAGGTCTATCTTGTTGAAACTCAATGTTTAAACTCCCGGCCTAACTTGAAAAAGCCCCCATCATCCTACAAGGTGGTATCTTAGCCTTACCATTGTAAAATCAATTGTTTGTACGCCAACTTATTTTTCAATACGAATGAATTTGACCAAACTTACGAGGGGTCATTAATTGATGATTATGGCTCAACTCAACACCCGTCATAACCAGATGGTTTTCGTTCTTTTTGTGTATTATAAACAATTTGGCCTTATACCCATACCCGGAAATGTCCCTCATGTTGTGTTTCGTTTGCCTTTTATCACTAATTTGAACAACTGGTGGTACATGTGATGCTCCTTTTAACACTCAAATAGTCGAGAAGAAATTTGATCCATTTTTGAAAGTTTTCTAGTTCACTTAAGTCTAACATTGAAACCAACCTTTTTTTGAAAATGCTCCAACTTCTTCCAATGTTCAAAATTTTTGATATTTGTAAGGTGGATGAGAATCTTCACAAAAACTATTTCTTAAAATTGCATACCATGTTTTATGTTGAAATCTACAGTGAATAATTTTTATAAATGCTCAACAAGCAAAATGAAAGTACAAATAATGTTGTGGATGGAAATGAAAAAAATATGAAAAACTTACTATGTGGTGTTGTTCCTATGAATTCTCTCCTTCAAGCTAATTGATCCATACTTGGCAAGATTTTTGAAAAGCTCAAAATTGTTGCTAGGGATTGAAGATTATGGTAATAAATTGGTGATAGAATTTTTAAAAGATTGTGGTGATGGAAGATGTCAATTGTAGTGATGAACTGGGATATATATATATATATATATATATATATATATATATATATATATATATATATATATATATATATATATAAGAAGGGAAAGGGAAAGAGAGGTATAATTCGTCTGTTGGCAGCAGTTAGACGAATTATGGCTGTCTAAGGGGCACGAGGGGCGTTTTGAAAAAAAAAAAGGTTAATTGCTACTAAGAGTAGCGGTTAAGCAATTTTTAGTTAAAAAAAAAAAGGAATGTGGGTCGTCCATGTATGTATGTGTACACACACTTGTGCCCACACACATATATATGTATAAATATATATTTCTATATATGTACATATATATATATATGTACATATATATATGTACATATATAGGTATACATACATTTATGCATATATACACACACACATGCATACACATATATTTACACACACGTATATATACATGTATGTATATATATATATATATGTTATATATGTTCTGTATATATAAAAACTGAGTTAAACCTGACAGTCTTTGCTACTGGTTGAATGAGATATCCAATTGATCACAGAGCAGGAAAAAGATAAAAGAGAATTAGCTGGTTGGCCAGAGAGCATGAAGAATATGAAGGAGAAAAGGTCGGTTCTCCTACTTAGAAACCCAAAACTTAAGCTCCAGAATCTAGGGTTGGAATGGATGCTTAGTTCCAATTGACATCTCTTTGTTTCTTGAATTTAACACCAAAAAGGAAGCTATCTAATCTAAATCCTCACTAAAGTCGAATTGCTTGCCTTTCCACAAGTATAAATCAAGACATTCTCGCATTCTTCTCTACCCCCAACACTAAAGCTATGGAGTTTCAAAGAGTAAGAAAAACGACAACAATGAGGCCCCCAAATCGGGAGGGTCTCACAATTTAGTCCGACAATTAGAACCGATGATTGGACGGTTCTCACCCCAGATCAAGTCACACAACTTGGCAACTTATTCTTCGCTGATCAGGTATGTGATCGCGTTTCATCTCTAATTTTTGTCATATGTGGTTGGAGAATATTCAAATCCTTGATGCTCCCATGCAATTTATGGTCCCACAAGAATTTTTCTATATACCCATAAATAATCGGTTCTCTGAACCCTTTTCTTTCTTTTTTTTCTTTTTTTATGCAGCCCCTCCCCAAAAAACATTAGGCTTAGGGGTTCCCTAAACCTCGTACGGCTATGGTGACAAAAAGTGCCAAATGAAATGGAAGAAAGGATAGTTATCATGGGCTTTATGTCTTTTTTGAATGGATTGCACACTTTTACCTAGAGCAAGAAGTATGTTTTGAGTTTGGCCGAGCTTTGGTGGGATTCTACCAACACTTTTCATCTTCCATTCTAAGATTTGACTCGTACCCCATACGAATTTTTGAATGTTACGGGCACTAAGGTTGGTTGTAGGCTGATACCTTGGGCCTATGACTTGGATTGAGACAGCGATCTTGTGTGGTGGTTGCTAGGATACACACTGTCCTTTAACAAAGGTGGCTCCATCTTGCTTGCTACCGTCCGATCGCATTACGAGGGTATGACTTTTGAGGGTGTCGACGCAGCGACTCTTAATCAGTATGTCTACAGATTTTTACTATAGCTGCTCAGAGAAAACCTTTTCAGCAATGGGGGATAACTGGTACAACTATGGTGCTTGAGTGATGTTTGGCGAGTATGTTTCCCTTTTGTTATATTTTCATCCCTCAAATAGTTTCATTAGCCTGCTCTTATTTATTGCTTCTTTTGATCACAGATTTGTGTTTTGAGGTGCTAAAGTTGCATCCACCGAACTGGTTGAGGGAAAGACGAATGAGACGAGACTAGCCACGTAGAGGTGGAACTTCAGGCAGTGCATGTCAGTTTGAATGTGGAAGTATGCATGGATTGTTTCAACAACCTCGCATGATGACTGGAAAATCTCCTCTTAGAACATTCCCATTGCTTCTACTATCCCTTTTCTATGCTTACTCTTTTCGTATATGACTTAGGGATTTCTCTCAAAATGGTGGATGAAGGGCCTTTAGGCTGAGGATTTGAGACTCACCCAGAGTCAAGTACTACTAGTAGGGCCTTCCTATGAAAAATTATACCTGAGTGATTGGGTTCTCTTTTAGCACCATTCAAATTCGGAGCCTCAAAACCCTTCCATGCAGATGTATAGGACATGATCTTGGTTGAGATTTGCACCAGAGCCTATTGAATGTGATAGCGATATCCTCATTGAGATGGTCAAACAATCCCATGATGTAGGAGGCAATTGTTTGGGAGCATTTTGTTCCTGTTATGGTAGGCAAAGAAGGAAAATAGGGGGACAAGGGAGAAATATTATAAATGGCATTCCTTTCCCCTCCTATGGATTGTGGCTACTATGAAGTCAGTTGGAGTTAACTAGATACGGATAATCCTATGCCAAAAGGGGATGTCGATGTGCTGGGGCTGAAGGAGTTAGCTCGGAGGAAGACGGCAATATCTTTATTTTTTGTATTTCTTTATTTTTTTACTTTCTGACATTAATTGCAAAATTCATGTTTATAGGTCCAGAGCGAATTATTAGGGTATGCTTACAAAATGATCCATAGTCTGAAAGACATTGTCTCAAACCTCCATGACACTATGGTGATCTATGGACAAGTGAGAGAGGCCATTAATGCATCTATGCCTTCAACATATGTCCCACCATCAGTTGGAGGATCGTATGGTGGGCAGTAAGAAAGTCCATTGGACAAAACATATGATACCCACAGGCTCAGACAGAAGGAATACTTACAAGGCAAAGAGGTGGAGTTATATCTAGACCTAGCCATGGATCAGACCTGGGATTGAAGAAAGGAAAGGAGACCTCGAGTATAGTCAGAGACAAAGTCCCAGTCATTGCAAAGTCTAAGGGCAAGGATAAGTTGCCAGTTCGTCGCTCCTCCAAAGTGAGTATTTTATTTTACTGGAAGCCCATGGCAATACAAGAGCCCATGGTAATAGGCAGTTCTTCTGATGATGAGGAAGGGATCGCGATACAAGAGCCCATGGTGATAGGCTCTTCTTCCGACTCTAAGGAAGAATCATGGCAAGATGATCAAGAGCCGGGCACTACAGATTCCCCAGATGTTGAGCCTAGTTCAAGAGGTTGAAGAAGTAAGGCGGATGATTAGCTTTTGGAACCTAGTTCTCAGATTTTATGATTGTTAAACATTGATTTAAATTTGGTTTACATTTATATATGCGCACACATGGTATAGAAGAAGGATAATGGAATGAAAACTTTGCCAAAAGATTTCTTAAAAAATAGGAATAGGTATAGGAATAGGCCTACAACACAACTTGCCAATATCTCACAACACTAATTAACCTTAACCGGCCAGTTAGTCAGAGAGCACATTTTGAAAAAAATTCTTTTTGAATGAAACTGGTCAATTAGTTACGAAGCACATAGAAAAAATTTCTTTTTAAATGAAACTGGTCGGTTAGTCAGAAAGCATATTGATCTACAGAAGCATGAAGCTGGATGGTTAATCACTTAATCAATAGATCTTTCTCTCGCGCAAAATTATAGGCAAAAACCCGCTAGTGTTATGAAAATCGTCTGGTTTCCCCTACTAATCTTTTGTTTTAACCCTATATAGTTTGGGATTTTTGTACTTTTGGTATCACGGCCTTATCCTTAATAAATATCAGATTGAGGAGTTTGACTTTCACAAGCAAATCCCAATGGCCGACAATGGAGATGGTCCGACAACTTTTGATCTTTGAGCAAAATTGGATAATGAAATTCTTTTTGGAGACCTTTACCCCGATATGAGTGATTTGATAGAATTAAGTCTTGTGTATATTGTTTCACCGCTGCGTTTAGTAATCGTTTTGTAATGAGATTATTTTGGAGAACGGATTGTCATAGACTTTTGTCGTGGAGATATTTATCTTAAAGGATTTAGTTGCTCTATCTATACCGTTATCTTTAGAACAGTAATGGTATATAATGAAGTTTGATGTTAGTTGCGGCCTCTCGTTTTGGGGGCGTGACAAGGAGTGGTATCAGAGCTTAGGTTTGAGATTCTGTAGACTCTAAGCCTAAGACATATATGATTGGGATTGAACCTCGAAAAGGTGGATTAAGTTTGGAGAAATTATTTCATATTAGAGCATAAGATTGAGATTGGCCATAAGTTTTGGATTTGGCTTGAGTACGCAATCGTAGAACAAATGTTAGTTGTTTTTCATTTGTTTTGATATTTTCCGTATTGGACAAGAAGAATGATTGAAAGATAGGACTATGATCTTTGGATGTCTACGAGTAGCTCTATCAGATAGTGTATGGAAAAAGGTTGTGATCTCAGAAAATAATTGATATGGTGACCGAGATTTTGTACGGAATTTGAAAGGAAGATTTGGCATTACTAGATCATAGTGCCCCTTTATTTCAGTTGTTTCGATATCCTTCGCAAGCATCTAAGTTTTGAACCTAGAAATTTGAAACGTGTTTAGATATAGATACTTTTATGGAATCCTGTGGTGGCCCTTATGGTTTATAATCCTTGCCCCATCAGTATTGATTACAGATATTTAATAGTTGGCATAATTTTTGAATATGGAACACTTTGATGTTATTTTGGGGTATGGACTGATTGTCTTCCAATAATGCCAAGATGGATTGCTTTAAAAAAGGAGGATGACTATGATCTTATGGCGAAGAGCTCTGAAAAATATAAGCTATCTGTAAAGGCTGTGATTGAGAGATATAAATGATGTGGTAGTTTAAAGGCTTAACATTGGTGGATGCATGTGCAGAATTCGATTTTTGGGTTGTTTAAGACGACACATTTAGCTTTGATGGATTTTGATAATAGTTTGGACCGATTTTGTTTGGAGGCATCAGAGTGCGCTGCGGAAGTGTGGCGGTCTTTTGGTAAGACGTATAAATGCTTGTTGATGTTGGTTATCCAGTTTGGATAAGTCAAAGTAATATGTTTTAAAGGATTATTCGATAGCATTGGTTTTGGGGTTAGACTGGTGAAAATTGACGGGAATCATATTTCTCTTTGGTTGATCTCATTGTGTTGATTTCTGACTTTCCAAGACATTGCATCATTGGAGTTTTATTTAGGCCTTAGACATTGAGTTTGTGATTTTAGTAGTCAATGAAATATGGACTAGAGGAATGAGTTTGATACTATCTTGTGTAACCATGTGTTTCAAGTGCTCAGATGTTGCAGGCATAATGACTTTAGAAATTAATGTCGGCAATTTAATTAAGTATTATGTTTGTAAGGCGAATGGACTAAGTCGATGTAGTATGCTTCAAATGTTATCTGATGGTTTTGGTTTTGGTGAAAAAAAAATAGAAGGGGGAAAATATTAATCATTAGGTGATCTCATGGGCCGGTTAGTGAATTGCTTAGATAAGTAATCTTGGTTAAGCCTTAGATGTTGAGTTTGTGATCTTTTGTAGTTGAAAGGTATGGGCAAGACGTTGAGCTTAATGTTGCCTTAAGTAACCGTGTGTTTGAAGTAATGAAATATTTTTGGAGTATAGAATCTTGGAATATTTGATGTTGGTGATTTGATTATGGATAAATCGTATTTGAAAGTCTAACAGTGTGGGTAATGCTTTGGACGAAAGGCATACAAAGAGTTTAGCAACTTTGGTTATGAGTTACACTCAGTTGTCAGTAAAATGTTATTAAGAATGTATTTTGATGGCTCTAATTGTGACTTTGTACGGGTGTGAATTTGATTTGAAGATTATAGAGTATAATCTTTTGGGATCAATGTGAAGGTTGGTTACTACTTTTGGCTTACGATTGAAGTTAAGTGTGTCAATGTTAGGCATTGTACCAAGGCTGTGGTTTGATGTGTTATTTTAATAGCGCAGCGTGAGCCTGTCGGTATTGTATTGGTTTCAGATGATTTGAATTTTGATTGGAGTGACTTGATTCAGTGAATTTCATTTGTTAGCCAAGTACTTCAAGGAGCAGTCTGAATATATTGTTGGAATAGTGATGACAATGGAAGTTAAAAACTTAAGTTTGAATTTCGTAAAACACGTCATATTGGATGAGAATTTCTTAGTACGTGGTACACCTCAAGCTTGAAGTTAAGCGTGTTATCCAGATAGTGTAAAGTATATGGTTTGGTATATTATCAGAGTAGCGCAGTGGAGGCGTTACGTATTGGAGATTGATTTCGTTTGTTGAACTTTGAATGTCGTAATTTTGCTCAGTACATTTTGTAGGTTAAGCCCTACATGAAATCAGAATTTCAGTTAACAGTATGAGTAATGTTTTGACTCGTATTGAAAAGTAAAAGCTACTTTTGATAATTAAAGTACGTTTTTAATTTCGCGAACGGAATTCTTTTAAGGGGGGGAGAATGTAATACCCCGAAATTCTTTGAGCAAAATTGGATAATGAAATTCTTTTTGGAGACCTTTACCCCGATATGGGTGATTTGATAGAATTAATTCTTGTGTATATTATTTCACCGCTGCGTTTAGTAATCGTTTTGTAATGAGATTATTTTGGAGAACGGATTGTCATAGACTTTTGTCGTGGAGATATTTATCTTAAAGGATTTAGTTGCTCTGTCTATACCGTTATCTTTAGAACTGTAATGGTATATAATGAAGTTTGATGTTAGTCGCGGCCTCTCGTTTTGGGGGCGTGACATAGGCTATCCTTTTCAGGTTTTCAACCTAGTTGGCTTCTAGGTTCTATATTATTTATATCCTAATTTTTGGCTAGGTTGTCTTTTTCAGGGTTTTCAACCTAGCGGGTTTTTACTATTCTTTTACCAAGAATGTACTAAGAGTCAATGCCAGTGGAATAAAGCTTCATATTAAAATTTGATTGTGCCCGATAGATCTATACGGGTTGCCTAGTTAACTCCATCTAAAGTGTTACATAAAAATGTGTATGCTAAGTTATGTTCTTATGGAGGAACAGATCATTCATATTTCATTTACAGTTTTTTCTATAAGCATTATATTTATTGTGTTGATCTAAGTTGACATGTTGTGTAGTTCAATCTCATCTAAATTGACCAAGGGGACTGCGCCACTCGTCATAATCTATTTGATCACATAGGATCCCAACGAATTGACTTGAATTTCCTTATGTGTTTTCAAACTTGTATGATATACTCTTTCAACACCAAATTACCTTCTTTCAAACCACATTCCTTAACCCACTTGTTGAATGCTCGACAATTCATCTCTGATAGCCATGGATATTGTATAGGGCTTTCAATTGCTTTTCATCTACCAATGCCAATTCTTCAAAGCAGTTCGGAACTCAATCCTCTTCGGCTAACTTATTTTCCAAAAGTACTCGCTGGGAAGCCATTTCCAATTTTTCTAACAAGACTGCTTCCATACTGTAAGCCAGTGGGTACGGTGTGGCTACTGTGATGTCTTATAGCCCCAAAAAGTTTATCGTGCCAACTCAGGCATGAATCTATCATTTTGCTTAAGATATTCTTGTTCACAGCTTCAACAGCCCTATTGGTTTACAAACGATAAGACAAAATCTATTGTCAGGTGATGCCATAGTCTTCAATCACACATGTCACTTCTCCCCTAAAATGCAGTCCATTATCAAAAATCAACTCATGCGGGAAATAATACATGTAAATGATATTAGATTTGATCATTGGGCCACCTTCTTGGGGTTCAAAGCGGCTATGAAGTGGCTTCCACCCACTTCGTGTAATAGTCTATGGCCACAAGTATGGACTGATGCCCATTGGACGCTCTCAGATTGATTTTCCTAATTAGATTTATTTCTCACCCCCAAGAAAGGCGAAGGTGATGTCACGTTATAAAACTCCCAAGGGGAGAGATGTGCAGGTTGGTGTGTATCTGGTATTTGTGGCATTTAGATATGTGATTGCAATCGTGCTCCATGGTATTCCAATAATATCCTTGATGAAGGAATTTATTTGCTAACATTCGACCATTAATATCGGGTCCACATGAATGTATACTTTCCATGGTCAGACAGCCTTCCTTCTCAGTGGCACACATCAAATGTTCCCTGTCATAATACCTTTTGGTCTTTTGAGGATGCTCCATCAGGGTACTTGCCGTCTTAAAATAAAATTCGCACATCCACACCATGGTTCTTCTATCTCAGCCTCAGTTGATGTGCAATCATAAAGTAGTATGTTGGCCTGTCCCATTAGCTTCTCCTTGAGACAACTTATAACTAACGTAATAGATGGTTCTTTAAGTTGGTGGATTTTTTTCATGGATAGTAGTATGACTACGACTACTCATGTAGCTATGAAAGATTACCCTATTTTATATATGAAAATTCTCCTTTTTAAAACCAAAAAAAAAAAACGAAGTTGGGCTTTTCTTGTAGATTATTTATGTCATCGTTGAATATCATAATTGCAATCTCCTTGCATATCTTTCTTTCCTATCATGGTCTTAGGTTTCTTGCTCAGCGAGGATTAAGCTTCTTTTTACCTTCTTTCTTGTTCATTTCATTTTTGTTGCGGGCTTAACTGCCTCACCCCGACTCTTGCTATTGTGATCAATACAAATTTCATTCAGTGTTGTACAATGGTAGTAGGTGTTGGTCAGCCGAATTGTATTGATTTAACTTGTTGGTGCAAAAAATATGCTTCAGGACCCTAGCCAAGGATGATAACCTACAAGACTGAAAATGAGTGGCTGTCAGGTGGCGTTCCCGCTGGAGAACTCTCCGATGCTTAAGTCCGAGCATAGCTACAAGATAATAACTTTGCAAAAGAATTAAAGACTGTGTCTTTGTGTGTGTAGTTCTCTGCATACCTGGGGGTAGTCCCCTTTATATAGCTGTAGGTAGAAGACCCCTAGTAGGACTGAACAGTAGGCCAGATCTGTTAGGATCACTTTTGGATCTTTGAGGATCACGCCATGATCTTTGAAGATTCTTTTAGAATCCTAATTCTTGATCAATCTTGTAGATTGACCCAATTTGACTGGGAATGCCTAGTGTCCCTTAATTATTAGGAGTCTATATTTGAGTTATCTCATAACTTTTGTGAGAAAACCTTGGATGCAAATTTAATCACTGACTCTTCCTTTCTTCTTTAACATGAAAGTTTACCTTCTCTTTTACTTATGCAATAGCAACATGCACAAGGAGTGGATGCATCACTCAAGGCATTCTGAGACCTATATCAACAGTGTGGATATGAGCTACGTGAATGACATGTTTGAATCTCATATTGTATGCAAAGGTTTTTCTAATAATTAGTGGGATTATGCTGAATTATATAGTTTGGAGGTTTCATAGGGAAGTTTCTGCCCATCATTCGGTTCAGATGGAGAATGACCAGATGCCTAATTTTGCTAGTGGTAGTGGTCTACATGAAACGATAAATGACATCTTTGAGACCCAACCAGGAGACCCGAGTGTTCATGTTAAAGATTTTTACAAGTTAATAAGCGATGCTGAATAACAATTGTATGCGTAGTGCAAGAATAAGAGCAAACCGTCATTTATTGTTTGGCTTGTCAATCTGAAGTGTATCAAATGGCCAGGCAAGTCATTCATTTTGTTACTTGGGAAGCTAAAGTCTATACTTCCTGATGGTGAGACATTTCTGCCAACTTATATGAAACCAAAAAGATGATTAGAGACTTGGGTTTCAACCATGAGAAGATTGATGCATGTCCAAATGATTGCATGCTGCACTAGAAGGAGGATAGCAAACTGGATAAACATCTAAAGACTAGGTGAAAGACTATTAAGCAAAGCCACAGAACGATATCCCGAAATGTCTACCAGCGGCACCAAAGTAGCTGCATAGCTATTGTTTCCCTATTAACAATAAGGTAGCAAAGGTTCTTTATGTCACTAAAGATGGCTGATTTGATGACATGTTATCATGGCAAATGGCCAAAGATGGGGTATTATATCCTCCGGGTTTTACAAAAGCTTGGAAGCATTTTGATAACTTGCACTCAATATCTGCTTCTGATTCTCGCAATGTGAGACGTGTTGTCAATAGATGTCGTCATGGTTCAAGTCATAACATATAGCTAAATCATCCTTGTTGTGTATAAGTTGCCACCATGGACGTGCATGCAACAATGTTTCACAATGCGTGCAGCTCTCATGTGGACGATTTAGGGACTTCCTCGCATATGCAATGTTAGCAGGGTAGTTGGCATGTCTAGTTTGCCAAGGAGACCCTCACTCCTGCAGATTGCGTGGCAAGGAATGTTAGATGGCACACTGATCTTTCTTGAATCCAAATCATAAATTCAGGTTTGAAAAGAAAAAATTCATCACACAAGGTTAGTACAGGCCACCTTCCACTTTCAGTTCGAGGTTTGATGTGTTTGAAGAGATAGATGACATTGCACATTTGGGAAGATGAGTAAAAGCACCAAATCGAATGACACAAATAGGAGGAAAAGAAATATATTTTTTGAACTGTCATATTCGATGAAGGCTTCTTCTCTTACGTCACATTTTTGGGTGTAATGCATATTGAGAAAAATGTTTGTGACAGTATTTTTGCGATGTTGCTAGGTTCTAAAGGAAAGACGAAGGATACCCTTAAACCTTATCTTGACCTACAAGATAGAATACAAGATGAGAAAAGCATCCTATTGAGGTTGGTATAGGTAACTAATAATTGCTAGTTGCATCCTTCACAATATCTAAATTTGAGAAAAAAATACTTCCTCAATCTATTAAAGAATGTGAAGGTTCAGGATGGATATTCGTCATATATTTCACGATGTGTTAACATTAAAGTGGGTAAGGTTTCAAGACTTAAGAATCACGATTGCCATTTCTTACTGCACCATCTGCTCCCTATAGCAATAAGAGAGAAAGTGCCACCATAAGTAAGCTCGGTTGTAATTGACTTGTGTCATTTCTTTATGGAATTATGGTCTAGAAATCACGAAGCACAAGATTTTGAACGATGTACTTGGAAGGTAATCATTTCGTGTAGAACTAGCATTGAAGTAATGAGGATGGGTATGTACAAGAAGTGGATGGAGGTTTGCCAATATTTTGACGAAAAGGTCAATTTTTAGGTGTTCCTTTGCTCATTCATCTTCATGTTAAGGATAGGGAGATGGAATATCGGTATATGTTGTTCAACTAAGATGAATTAGAGGAGTTACGTGACTATGAGCATTTATATTATTTTTAGTAATCAATTTCCCTTTTCATTACTATACACACACACACACATTTGTTGATGTGCATTCAGCATATTCAATAAAACTTGTGAAATGACTCTAGGAAGACATAAAAAGAAACCAACCACATGCGAAGCTGATAATTCTTTGGGAAAAAGGGGTTTTCAAATGGCTTACTAACTATGTAAGTTTATACCTGATGTTTTCTAAAATGAATTTAAATGACGATGTTATATGTGCGAATAAAAATATTGTATAATACTTTGATGACAACTGCATCGATATGTAATTTAAGGGATGATATTTCTAGAGTAAAACAAGCCCTCGCACGTGGTCCAAATGGTATAGGCAAGACGAGTAATGGTTACTTAGTAAATGAGTATCGTTTTCATACTGAGATCTGAGCAAAACAGGAAGACACTGAATAACAGTGTGTACGTCTTAGCAGTTGACAAATGGCTATTCCTTTCTTAAAGGCAAATCCAACCGAAGAGTTATTGCAATACTTTGGCATTTTAGAATATATAATTGAGCTGGACTATTTCGGTGTAGGCAAGGTGTTTTTGTTCAAATGTAAATGATACGACACAAGTAATCGAGACAAGAGGGTTAGCACAGTTCCTTATGGATTCACAATTGTCAATTCAAAGAACTTTGCTTACAAGGATGATTCGTTTGTGTTGGTGACTCAAGTTGAGCAACTACTTTTTGTTGATGATGTATAAGATTGTGGCTGGCATGTCGTACGAACAAGGCTAAGGGATTTTTTGTGAGAATGTTAAATAGAGATGAGAATATATTATTTTCAACTGAGCCTAGACAAGATGCCGGAGATACAACTTGGGCTAGAAATGATGTGGAACTCGAAATAATCAATGAACTGGGCACAAGAAGCTCAACGAAGGACCAATGAAGGCCCAACTCATCAACTGTGAGGCTACAAAACAGAGATTACTTTTATTGATTATGAAGAGGAAGTGGATGATGGAGATGGGGGAAAGGAAGATAAAGACAAAGACGAAGAGGAAGAGGATAAGGAAGACATGGAGATTGATTAGGACTCCTTAAGCAGTTATTGAATTATGTTGCTTGGGTGTTCTGATGCATAATTTGTTTCTTTTATTGAATGTTCTTGTTTATTTGGAACATTATTAGGTTTCTTATTTTGAATATTTTTCTTGAAGCAAATATTTTTGATTTTATTAAATGTCATTTTTTGTATAGTTGTAAGATTATGTTGTCCATTGTCCATATATGTACCCTTGATGTATTGCTTTTATGCTTTGGACAAGTTTGTTCGTCGTAATTTGCTCTACAGTTCTTCCATGGTGAGTTTAGGTCAAGGCTCCTGCTTCTACGGCTTATTTTCCCCATCCCCCTTAGTTGTTCCCCTTTCCCCCTCGATCTAAAAAGGTTGGTTGGTTGAGTTTGTAGGTGGTTGTTGGTTGCACTTGCTGATGAATCTAGGTGGTTGATTCCGATGGCGAAGGGCCAAGGTTGTTGTCGATTGCAGGGAGTTTCCTTCGATTGCCACTATTTGAGAGAGCCATGGTTGTTGCTGGTGTTTTTCTGGTTTCACTTGGGTATTCCGTTGGGTCAAGGTGGTCGGCCGGTGGTGGTCGTGTAGAGCTGTGAAGTGCTTCAGAGAGTTTGTGTTTGTTGAGTTTCCTTTAGGGTTTGGAAACCTAGTGATGGCCAGAAAAGGTGATTTTTTGGCGCTGGAATGGTGCGCAGGGATCGAGGATAGGTTGCAGTGCTAGGGACGCGTGTCCGGAGATGGGCTTGAGGCTGAAAGCGAGCTAGTGTTGTGTCATTGCCTTTTTTTTTCTTTGTCTTACTCTTGTTTTTATGTTATAGTTATAGTTATCCTATTTTTTAGTTAGTTTATTCTTGTATTTAGCTTGTCGTGTCTAGCTAGCTGGTTAACTATATTACTTTTTCTATTGTTTTTCTTTTGGTTGCTCACTTGGATGGGAATGTCATCCATTTAATTTTTCTTTTACTTTTTACCTACTCCATGTATATCCGGTATTAAAACGTATCTTAGTATATATTCTTGATCTTTGTATAAAAAAAATACTTTAACATGAAATAATTAGCCCTTGATTCTACCTTAACCCTTAGGTTTTTGATATCATAAATAAGGCAAAGATATGAGCATAGTTTGTGAGTGAAAATAAAACCAAAATTGGCACTAACAATATCCACTGCTGAAAGACATTGCCGACCACAATTGCAGCCAATTTTTTTCATTATTCTTTTGGGTGACCGTGGTGCTACCATCTTTGATTGAGTCACGCAAAATGTGGATAACTATTCATGAAATAATTTGCAACTGTTCATGAAATAATTTGCCCTTGATTTTAACATTAAAAAAAAACACTTTAACATGAAATAATTTGCCCTTATCTTGACCTACAAGGTGGTATCCTTCACAATATCTAAATTTGAGAAAAAAAATATTTCCTCAATCTATTAAAGAATGTGAAGGTTCCAGATGTATATTCATCATATATTTCACGATGTGTTAACATTAAAGTGGGTAAGGTTTCAAGACTTAAGAATCACGATTGCCATTCCTACTGCACCAACTGCTGCCTATAGCAATAAGAGAGAAAGTGCCACCATAAGTATGCTCTGTTGTAATTGACTTGTGTCATTTCTTTAGGGAATTATGGTCTAGAAATCACGAAGCACAAGATTTTGAACGATGTACTTGGAAGGTAATCATTTCGTGTAGAACTAGCATTGAAGTAATGAGGATGGGTATGTACAAGAAGTGGATGGAGGTTTGCCAATATTTTGACGAAAAGGTCAATTTTTAGGTGTTCCTTTGCCCATTCATCTTCATGTTAAGGATAGGGAGATGGAATATCGGTATATGTTGTTCAACTAAGATGAATTAGAGGAGTTACAAGACTATGAGCATTTATATTATTTTTAGTAATCAATTTCCCTTTTCATTACTATATATATATATATATATATATATATATATATATATATATATATATATATATACACACACATTTGTTGATGTGCATTCAGCATATTCAATAAAACTTGTGAAATGACTCTAGGAAGACATAAAAAGAAACCAACCACATGCGAAACTGATAACTCTTTGGGAAAAATGTGTTTTCAAATGGCTTACTAACTATGTAAGTTTATACCTGATGTTTTCTAAAATGAATTTAAATGAGGATGTTATATGTGCGAATAAAAATATTGTCTAATACTTTGATGACAACTGCATCGATATTTAATTTAAGGGATGATATTTCTAGAGTAAAACAAGCTCTTGCGCGTGGTCCAAATGGTATAGGCAAGACGAGTAATGGTTACTTAGTAAATGAGTATCGTTTTCATACTTAGATCTGAGCAAAACAGGAAGACACTGAATAACAGCGTGTACTTCTTAGTAGTTGACACGTGGCTATTCCTTTCTTAGAGGCAAATCCAACCGAAGAGTTATTGCAATACTTTGGCATTTTAGAATATATAATTGAGCTGGACTATTTCGGTGTAGGCAAGGTGTTTTTGTTCAAATGTAAATGATACGACACAAGTAATCGAGATACGAGGGTTAGCACAGTTCCTTATGGATTCACAATTGTCAATTCAAAGAACTTTGCTTACAAGGATGATTCGTTTGTGTTGGTGACTCAAGTTGAGCAATTACTTTTTGTTGAGGATGTATGAGATTGTGGCTGGCATGTCGTACGAACAAGGCTAAGGAATTTTTGTGCGAATGTTAAATAGTGATGATAATATATTATTTTCAACTGAGCTTGGACAAGATGCCGGAGATACAACTTGGGCTAGAAATGATGCGGAACTCGAAATAATCAATGAACTGGGTGCAAGAAGCTCAACGAAAGGACCAATGAAGTCATAACTCATCAACTCTGAGGCTACAAAATAGAGATTACTTTTATTGATTATGAAGAGGAAGTGGAAGATGGAGATGGGGGGAAAAGGAAGATAAAGACAAAGACGAAGCGGAAGAGGATAAGGAAGACATTGAGATTGATTAGGACTCCTTAAGCAGTTATTGAATTATGTTGCTTGGGTGTTCTGATGCATAATTTGTTTCTTTTATTGAATGTTCTTGTTTATTTGGAACATTATTACGTTTCTTATTTTGAATGTCCTTTTCTTGAAGCAAATATTTTTGATTTTATTAAATGTCATTTTTTGTATAGTTGTAAGGTTAAGTTGTCCGTTGTCCATATATGTACACTTGATGTATTGCTTGTATGCTTTGGACAAGTTTGTTCGTCGTAATTTGCCCTATAGTTCTTCCATGGTGAGTTTAGGTCAAGGCTGTTGCTTCTATGGCTTATTTTCCCCGTCCCCCTTAGTTGTTCCCCTTTCCCCTTGATCTAAAAAGGTTGGTTGGTTGAGTTTGTAGGTGGTTGTTGGTTGCACTTGCTGATGAATCTAGGTGGTCGGTTCCGATGGCGAAGGGCCAAGGTTGTTGTCGATTGCAGGGAGTTTCCTCCGATTGCCGCTGTTTGAGAGAGCCATGGCTGTGAAGTGCTTCATAGAGTTTGTGTTTGTTGAGTCTCCTCTGGGGTTTAGGAGCCTAGTGATGGCCAGAAAAGGTGATTTTTCGGCGTTGGAAATGGTGTACGGGGATCGAGGATAGGTTGCAGTGCTAGGGACTCGTGTCCGGAGATGAGCTCGAGGCTAAAAGCGAGCTAGTGTTGTGTCATTGCCTTTTTTTCTTTGTCTTACTCTTGTTTTTATGTTATAGTTATCCTATTTTTTAGTTAGTTTATTCTTGTATTTAGCTTGTTGTGTCTAGCTGGTTAACTATATTACTTTTCTGTTGTTTTTCTTTTGGTTGCTCACTTGGATGTGAATGTCATCCATTTAATTTTTCTTTTACTTTTTACCTACTCCATGTATATTCGGTATTAAAACGTATCCTAGTATATATTCTTGATCTTTGTATAAAAAAAACACTTTAACATGAATATAATTTGCCCTTGATTCTACCTAAACCCTTAGGTTTTTGATATTGTAAATAAGGCAAAGATATGTGCATAGTTTGCAAGTGAAAATAAAACCAAAATTGGCACTAACAATATTTACTGCTAAAAGACATTGCCGAATACAATTGCAGCCAATTTTTTTTTTCATTATTCTTTTGGGTGATCGTGGTGCTACCATCTTTGATTTAGTCACGCAAAATGTGGACCGTGAAACTTGGCGATAATAAACAAGATGCTCATGATTAAAAAATGAGCAAGAGCTTTAGCTAGTTCGGGTTTTTTTTAGTGGTCAAGCTCGATTAACTCTTTCTTAAACAACTATAGGACAAATTACAATTTGTACTCTTGAGTTTGTCTTAATACACCCGGTACCCCTCCCTTTTGAAAAATCACATTGGCAACTGTTCATGTTATGTGTTATCTTTTCAACCATTTTGGTTAAGTTGTCCATATATGTACCCTTGATATATTGCTTTTATGCTTTGGACATGTTTGTTCGTCGTTATTCGCTCCAGCAGCGGACCAACCGCATGAGTGGCCACCCCCCAAATTTTGGGAATTTTCTTTAGTTCTTAAAGTGCTGATAAATTATTTGAAAATATTTACAAAAATATCACTATATTGTAACATTAATGCATTAGTGTTTGTTTTTTTAAGTGTTTTTAACTTCTTGTGACACTGGCCATCGTAGTTTTTGTCTTTGTCTTTCCCTTGCTCCATCTTCATTCTTCTATATTCTATCTCCAGATCACAAAAAAATACGAATACATCAAGGTTAATTTTTTTTTTTAGTTTAAACTC